>CM041292.1:185911461-186263961 GCA_023052935.1 Piezodorus guildinii | reverse complement strand
TTTATCACTCTCCATTAACTTTTACCATTCCGTGAATTTCTAGGTACTGGACTAGAAACTGGAAGTGTTAGTAATCTGTAATGTATGTACTATGTAGTATTTTCACATATTGTTATAAATAGAAGTAAAGTTAGAATATAAAAAGTAGGTATAGAAGTTGAAAGAATTTGATAAATGAAAAAATCAGCAAAATCAATTCTTTATGAAACTTCTTTTTTCTAAACCTAGGAACAGTAATATATATATATATATATATATATATATATATATATATATATATATATATATATATTTTTTTTTTTTTTTTTTTTAATATTTTTATTTAGAATTTAAAAATTAAATAAAATTAACAATAGTTTTTTTTTTTGAATGAGGAAAATATTTATATTTTTGTTAGTTTACGTTGTTAGCCAGGATAAGAGTGTCCCCCTTGCCCTCAAGCCAGTACCGATCGCACTAGTAAGCTGAGAGCACGCTTTTCTCGTTAGGCATCTTCAAACCATTTTTTGATCAGGACTTCGTCTCGTCTTCTTGAAGATCACCGTCCTTCCAGAATTGCCTACCCGTCGTGCGGAACCGAAGAATTTATTGACAGCTAACTATCCTTTATATTTTTTACTCATTATAATTGTTCATTTTTTTTTTTTTTTTGTAATATTTTAGTAGTACTAACATACTAACCAATTTTAATACTTATTTTATTTATATTTTGGTTAATAGTTTTTTTATAAATCAAATGATTTTTATTTTACTGTACATTTTCCCTAATTTTTTTATTAAACATTTATTTATTTTGTTTCCTTTCAATTTTATCTATTTATTTAATATTACCTATTTTTTTATTATTTTAATGTTAAGTACTCAAGACCAGCTCTTTTCGAAACGGAATCGAGTCTACGTTACTCATCCCAACACTCAATTATACCGTCCAAATGTTTTTTCTCCCGATTCAAATAAAATGATGATTCTTAAAACGACCTGATATTTTTAAACGAAATGACGAGTGGGAGTATTGGGTCTGAAGGACTAGGACGTTCTTGAAGAATTTTAACGTTAGAATTTTTTTTTTTTTTAGTTTGTTCGATTTTCGACTCTGTTCTTAACATATAATAATGAGGAGAATACATGTCATTTTCTTCTTCTGGTCAAATGTAATTTTTAAAAAATTAACCAAGAGGAATAAAACAAAATTATTATTAGAGCAAAAATTATAGATTCCTCAATCAGATGTGAATCTAACAATCCAGAACTTCCAGTTGCGCGACAGGCCGTGTAGGCCCTGGGCCTCGCGGTGTAAACTCCTGCGAGTTTACACTCACGTTTCACGATGCCTTTTTTTTTTAGTGCAGGGTCATCACTCCCTACGACTAATTTTGAGAGTGGCCACCCTTTGGCTGACGGGTCTCACATACCCGGGGGAAAGGTTATGAGTGAATCTACATTTTTTTAAATCCTTATAAAACCCCGCCGGGACTTGGATTCGAACTCAGAACCGGTAGCATGAGAGACTAGCGCGCTAGCCACTCAGCCACGGGCTCCCCACGATCCAGAACAGTTCAATAAAATTCAGGTAGAAAGAGAAAACATTCATGAAAAATACATTTCCTACCAGCAAGAGAAGTTTGCAGAGAAGTTCGGCGTAAGATCTTTTACAATGAAAGGACTTTGATTCGGAAGTATAGGGACCATCTCATTAGCTTCGCACGGGTGCACTTTGAACAAGGTGTCAATTATTGTTTAAAAAGTCTCTTTCTGACCGATTTAGAATTTTTCGCTTTGGGACTTTTAAGTTTATCGTAATGAAAAGTGGAATTAGCAAGAAAATAGGTTTATTTTATAACGTCTATTCTTAATTATATTTAATCATCAGCATAAATGAAAAATATAAAAAAATTGGCTAGGTTTATTATTTGTTATTTCAAAGTGAAGCATGGATAACAGGAAATTTAATTTTCCCGTATAAAGAAAACTTGATTGCTATATATGTATTTCAAAACTACAGAAATAACTATCCTATTAGGTTTATAACTATTTAATATTTCAAATGACATAATATACGAATAATACATTTTAAATGTTTTATTTAGTTTACATAGGAATCCCATTCTGTTTATATGAAATATTATTAAATTTGAAATAATTAATGTTAGTTTATAGATTTATAACAACTTACCATTTATGTTAAAAGCTTAGTTACGATTCGGTATGTAATATTGTTTTTTAAAATATTGCATACCAAATGAAAGAATATAACTAGTACGATCCTGTACGACGTTGGCAATATTTTAACTATTATAACCTCCCTCTTTTGCAATGACATAAGTTCATAAATATATGGGCTTACAACAACATTATATTAACTTATACGATTTATTTTATTGCATATTAACCTTTTTTTAAATCTTGTGCCTTAAATATACAACGGTACATTATTTGTCCATATTACTACTTATATTTCAGGAATAATTTTTTGAAGTTAAATTGCAATGTATTTTACTTAAAAACCTTCAGGAAAGAATGTCCTAAACGATGGAAAAAAAACGTATTAAAATCCGTTTTGTGGTTTAGAAGGAGTTTGCGGAATCCAAAATCGCGTTATCATTTTATATATATATAGAGAGAGATTGGTGTTCACTCCTTGTCTCGAGACGAACTATATAGTTCGAAATATTCCTGGGCCAGCCAAAGAGGTTCTTTAAAAATTTTAACTGCACAGTTCCGATTGCCTTCAGATTCCAAGTAACAATAAATGGGCTAGAAAATGTCAAATCATTTTGGGGGATAAAAAAATAGTCATACAATAAGAACTACAGACCCCTAGCCCAACAACATAAACAAAGGTGTATTGAGTGTTTCCCAAAATTCCCAGGTTTATTGTCATCCATTCGCAAAGACTATAACATTATATTGATCAAATAATATTGTTATTTCTTCTAATAAAAAGAAGGGCAGAGGATATTAAATATAGGAGACAGATGAAGATAAATACAGGAGCTAAGTCAACGCAAGGATTAAGTTGACAAGCGTTATATTAAGAGAGAGGCGAAGAGGGATCGCCATCCCAGGCTCCTTCATAAGGTAAAGCTTCGAGTCAACCTCATTTTGTTTACTCTTTAAATATAAAGGAACTTAAGTATTTCAATTGAATATACCTGTTAATAATTAAATTATATCCGTGACTCAACATACTCTGGAAAGGGACAAGGCCTTCTTAATAAGAAAAAAATTCTGGTGCGTTCAGCACACGACTTTCACTTACCTCTGTTGTTAATATCAATTTAAGGATTTTTAAATACATTCAATAATAATAATAATAAAATCTTTATTTATTCTGGGACAAGTCTCTTCGGACTAATGTTACAGACAAATTAAATTAGAGCTTCAATGTCTTAGAGTAAAACAAAAAAATAAAATAAATAAATAAAAAGCAACAGAAATGACAAAGATAATGAATAATAGTTATAAATTCATAGGTAGCTTCTTATAATAATTTAGAAAAACAAATAAAACAAATTAGACGAGAATAAAAAAATAAAAATATGTTCATATATACATTGCAAAATAAATTATGCATAAAATAAAATTCATAAATCTTTAATATACAAAATAAAATGTGATAAATAATCGTTTCTCTCTGCCGATTTTTATTGAAATTTGCAAATCACTTGAGGTCATTTGAAAATTGGATAGACAGGAAGTGTTTGAATAAACGGGATTTGAAGGTAGAAAGAGTATTGGAATGACGGATATAAGAAGGGATAGAATTCCATATGGACGAAGATCGGATAAGAAAAGATCTGTCGAAAGCTGCGGTTCGATGAGGCGTTATATACAGGTCTGAAGACCGTGAACGAGTGTTGCGGGAGTAGATGGAGGATTTTAATGAAAGTATATCAGAGATGTACGATGGACGTTGAGATCGGAGAACTTGGAAGAGAAAGGATGCCAGGAAGTACTTATAACGGTAGGAGGGGTAAAGCCATTTTAACTCCTCGTAGAATCGGGTTACAGAGGTGTCCCTGGATATCCCAAAGATGAAACGTACCATTTAGAGATAAAAATAAATCGTCAAAGAATTAAATAAAATGAATTTATATAGAAACACTAGCTGTAACCCGCGGCTTTTCTCGCGAATATTTTATTTTGTCTTTATTTAAATTTGCATAAATCCGTTTATGAGTAGTATGAGCAGTTGTTTGGGGATGTGGTAGCAAAGGAACTACCAATAAAACACACTTATTTTATTTTTTTTCTTACTGTTGTATTTTCTTGGTGGCTTCATTCTCAACAAACTTCTTGACCATATAGTCAGAATGGTCAACAACTACTCCATCATTATAAGACGTATAAATTTTCAAGAAATATAAATATTATATTTTTAACAATTACATTTATCAAAGTGGTTTTCAAGTAAAAATATTACCACTCGTTGGATCAATGTATATTAATCACATTTATGTTGCAAACGTGACTATATAACACGATTACGTTACACCTAAAATATATTGAGTAATTTTGGCTATGCCTACTCCTCCCGGATCGCTACTGTATATATATTTTTTTTTTTTTTTTTATTTATTTATTAAGAGATAATACAATCTGCCGCCTACTGGGGCAATGAGTAATATAGCTAGAAGAAACCATTCATCCCATATGTACATCATAAGGAAAACAAAAAAAAAAATATATATATATATAACAAAAATAAAATAAATAAATAAGATATATATAAAGAAAAAAAAATAAATAAAAAAAAAATAAAATTACAAAACAATAAATAAGAGATATAATAACAAAATAAAGAAAATAATAACAACTTTGATCTCATTCGTACCTATTTACAATATTTACAAACTGCCCCTGGGATCACCGCATCGATCCCCGAGATCCACTAGTGGATCCCGAGGCACAACGCCAGGAGATCCCAGCGCCTCTCACTCAGCCGCGTCACTGGTCTTGAGAGCCAGTAGAAGCTGAGCGAGGGCGCTAGAGCCACATACACTCAGGGCATGAGTGGAGAAGCCAGCCATTGCCAGCACTCCAATGGCATATTTACAGAAGATCTCTGGACCACTGCCGCTTCAACCTACGAGGAGGGTTATATGGATGTTTGGAACTAGATAGGGAGTGTGCCAAGGGATTAGGAAGGTGAATAAGCTTCTGATGGAAAATTGAGAATTTGGATGGGATGAGATCAAGGACAAATGGGATATTCAGGTCATGGTGTAAAGTTTTGTTGGTGACATAATATGGGGCATCGACTATTGTTCTAAGGACTTTAGACTGAAAGGACTGGATACGTTTGATATTCGAAAATTTTGCTGTTCCCCACAGTTCAAGTCCGTAGGTCCAAATGGGTTTAAGAATAGTCTTGTAAATAAGTAGTTTGTTGTCCTTGATAGATGTGATTTATTATTTAGTAGTCTATATAGCTGGCCGTACCGTCGATTGAGTTCTTGTCGTTTAAGTCTAGTATGGGGGTTCCATGTCAGTCGTTTGTCTAGGAGGAAGCCAAGGTACTTGACTGTGTCAGAAAAGGGAAGAGGAATAGAGTTAAAATGGACTGAAGGGCAGGATCTGCGTCGTAGGGTAAAGGTGACATGCTTGCTTTTTGATTCATTGACTTTGATACGCCATTGATTGCACCACTGTTCAATCAGAACGAGATGTGATTGGAGGTTTGAGGATGCCACAACAGGATCTGGGTGGGATGAGAGGATAGCTGTGTCATCGGCAAATGTTGCTAGGAAGTTTTCGGGTAGGGTAGGAATGTCTGCGGTGAATAAGATGTACAGGATAGGACCAAGGACACTACCTTGTGGAACACCAGCTTCTATCGGATAACAACTTGAGAAATCAGAACCACAACGAACTCTGAACGAGCGGTTGGATAGGTAGGATCGAAGGATTAGGTATAGGGATTGGGGTAATTGGGTTTTAAGTTTGAAAAGCAAGCCATCGTGCCATACCCGGTCGAATGCTTGTGCTATGTCCAGAAAGGCACCGGTGCAATATTGCTTGCTTTCAAGGGCATAGGATATGTGATCAACAACGCGAAGACCTTGGTGAACAGTAGAGTGGCCTGAGCGGAAACCGAACTGGTGAGATGGGATTTTGTGTGATTGGAGTAACGGTAGGATGCGTTTCAAGAGGATTTTCTCAAATATTTTGGAGAGTATAGGGAGCAAGCTGATTGGTCTATAGGATGAGGTATGATTGGCAGGTTTTCCCGGTTTAAGGAAAAGTATAATGGTTGAATGTTTCCACATCAGAGGAAAATGGGTTGTACGGAGGATGCAGTTATATAAGTAGGTCAGAAATATAATAGCCTTTTTGGGAAGTTGTTTAATAATTTGGGAAGTAAGGAGATCAAATCCAGGAGATTTTCGAGGTTTAAGTTTATCGATTAGGAATTTGACCTCAGAGGGGTTGACAGCTTTAGGAGGTAAGGAGAGAGGAATCGGCGAGGAGAGGGATTCTTCAACTACAGCTGTATGGGTAGGATTAAGTTCAGGATGAGGAGTGAATGTGTTTGCAAGATGTTTAGCAAATTCCTCTGCTCTGGTCTGATCTGACGAGGCCCAGGAACCATCATGACGTTGAAGAGGATAAGAGATATAATGGTATTTAAGGATTTTTTTAGTTGCTTTCCAGAGGGAATGGTCACAAGTGGATAATGAGGAAAGATAGGAATTATAGGATTGGGATCTGTAGGTTGTCAATTTATTTTTAACTAATTTACAATAATAATTGTAAAATTTTCTGTCATCAGGATCCCTGGTCCTCTGCCAGATAGTCCTAGAACGGCGCTTGAATTGGATAAGGTCCAGGAGTTCTTGAGGTAAAGGATTTGTACTTCGGGATTTTTTGGGAGAGAGAGGTGAAGATGAAGTCCAGGTCGCTTGTTGGATTAAGGTTGTAAAGGTATTTACTGCTTCATCCAGTTCTTCAGGGGATTTGAGGGATACTCTGAGATCAATGTTGTCGGTTAAGATTTGACGGAATAGATCCCAGTGAACTGGGCCCCTGATGAATGAGGGTGGAAGCGGTTTAGGAATGGGCGATATTGAAAGGGTAAGGAGTATTGGGCTGTGATCTGAAGATAGGTCATCGAGGCGAGATATAGAATAATTTAGTAGTCCTAGACCTTTGTGGATGAAAAAATCTAGGAGGTCAGGATTGCGGTTGGGATCTGTTGGCCAGTAGGTAGGAGAATCCGGAGGAAGAATATTGCTGCGAGTAAAATTAAGTGCAGACAACAGGATTCGTCCTCGAGAGTTTGTGGTTCTGGCTCCCCATTGTTGGTGTTTTGCATTAAAATCTGCCCCCACAAGGAAGTGATGTCCCAAGGAATTTAGGAATGAATTGAATTGGGATTCTGAAAATGGAATTTTCGGAGGGGAATATGCTGCAACAATTGTTACTGTATATTTAACAGAATAAAATGGCAACTTATTAGGCTAAGGTTAGAATTAGGGTTGATGAGGAAAGTAATTGGTAAACAACTTAACCTATTACTATAATTAATCTAATATAAGTATAAATATCTTGTTTCTAATATTGAGACACATTGAAAAAATAGAACAAAAAATACACTTCTTTATCTTTGTTTTGCGGTATGGTGAATTCAATTCGATAAATAAAATAATTAAAATTAAAATTGCTACAAATTACGAAAGATGTTGATAGTGACTATGTTGAATGAGAATATATGAAAAAAATACAAGCGAATAGCAATGAACTACTCTGTTTATGATAAATAAAAGATTATTTCATGTCAGATATCAATTTTATTTACTCAATGTTACAATTAAATACCAGTACCAAGTAGCCACGTCCAAATTATTCATTAACATCGTTTTATCCTTTGAACATAACCGTTGTATATCACCATAACTGTTTTGCAACTCAAAACTCATTAAGTCATTCAAAAAAGTACTTATAATTTTTCAGGAAACGTATAGTAATATGTATTTTATTATAACTGGAAACTATAATGTGAATGTTTATTTTATAAATAAGAACGCATAGAAACTATCAACACACACTTATACTTTTGATTAATAATCACATATGTGAAGATATGGGAAGATTACTTGAGAACCAGTGTTGCCACAGTTGAACAAATTTTGTTTTACGTTTTAGAAAAAATTATTTTTCAAACATTTAGAATAGTAATAAAAACTATCCTATCCTATAAGTTGGACCAAACAACAGATACTTACGAAGTTTGATCAAAGTCAGTTCAGTAATTTCAGAGTTTATCGCGAACAAACATTGTGACACGAGATTTTTATATATATATATATATATATATATATATATATAATATATATATATATATATATAGATATGTTTTAATATATCTATTATATTTTCATCTAAGACAAATGGTTAGTATTGTCGGCTTTTCATCATTCTCCATTAACCTTTACAATTCCGTGTATAAGACTATATTTTTTCTAAAATCTTTAGTTATCCAACGGTATATTATACGTCTATATTACTATTCTTGTGTTCAAAAACACAAAAATTACATAAAAAAGTATTTTGGATAAATATTTTAGCCGTTATTTATCAATAGTAACAAGATTATATTCTTATAGAATGTACAAAATTAAAGGTACTTTAGAGGAAAAAAAATTGAAATATCGGCATTTAAGCCCTTTCAAATTATTTCAATCAGAATTAAGCTTACATGATATTAAATCCCATTAAGTTTTACATTGATATAGCGAGTTTAATCAAAATCGTTAGAGCCGTTTTTGAGAAACTCGTAAAAAGGTGCAAAATGCATAGTATAAAGTGGCTATTCTGGTTTGCTGATTTTAATGAAAAAGTTTTTGTAACTTCTCGGGCGTATAGTTTTATTGAATAAAGAATTTCAGTTTCATAAGAATTTTCGTTTACGCGCGGGAGTTACCAAACACGGACACACAAACCATTTTGCGGGACTTGGTCATTTGGACTCAGAAGACCCTAAAACGTGCTTTTCCGTTGAAAACTGGAATTAGAAAATTTTCGTGATCGCAATACTTTCCCTTACTATGCATTTCATATATAGGTAAGTGAAAGTAAAAATAATGCTTAATTATGCTTACTCAAAAACAAATTTTTCAAAATAAAAAAACCACCGAAAAATAAACTGACTTTAACGAATATTCATTATTATTGGTATTGACTAAACTCTTAAAGCTCTTTATTTATGTTGTTATTTTCCAAAATATATTTCTTTTATCGGCCTAGAAAAAAACCCGGAAAAATATGAAGTTTCACGACTTTCACTAACCTCCGTTGTTAAAATTAATTTAATGATTTAAAAATTTATATGGTAATTTAAAAATTTCTAAGATATGAAAAAAGGTTAAATAATTAATTACAAGTTTCGATAGGAACATATGTTTTATTAAATAATCCATTATATCTATATATACAACGGTCGTTTAGTTTTATCGGATTTTTATCACTCTCCATTAACTTTTACTATTCCGTGAATTTCTAGGTACTGGACTAGAAACTGGAAGTGTTAGTAATCTGTAATGTATGTACTATGTAGTATTTTCACATATTGTTATAAATAGAAGTAAAGTTAGAATATAAAAAGTAGGTATAGAAGTTGAAAGAATTTGATAAATGAAGGAGAAAAGAGCAAAATCAATTCTTTATGAAACTTTTTTTTTTCTAAACTTAGGAACAGTAATATATATATATATATATATATATATATATATATATATATATATATATATATATATATATATATATGTAATATATATTTACACATATAATATATATATGTTTAATATGCCCTTAGAAAGCTAAAGATTTTATTTTTGAAAAAATGCTGTCTTACATACAAAGCTGTATAAGGCAATCGAGAGTAATGGAAGCGGATAAAAATGAATCATTGTTTTAGATAATAAGTTCTTCTTTTAGATTATCTAATCTGAAAAAAATGTTTCCATGGACGATTAATCTCATTCTTTAATCTTTTTTTCAAGCCTAACTTTATTAAGATGTTCTGAATTGATTTTAACAGCGGAGGTAAGTTATAGTCGTTTGTTGTGCTTATCAGCTTTTTAAAAAAAATTGAATTCAGAAGAAAGAACATTTTGGTACTTTAAATAATGCAATTTTGGTGTTTTTGGACATAAAAACTGTAATATACCGTTGGAAAGCTAAATATTTTAGAAAAATTATTATCTTATAAACAAAATTGTGAAAATTAATGAAATAATATTTCTTTCTTTCAGTGGCGCGACAGGCCGTGTAGGCCCTGGGCCTAGCGGTGTAAACTCCTGCAAGTTTACACTCACGCTTCACGATGCTATTTTTAGTGTGGGGTCATCACTCCCTACGACTAATTTTGTGAGTGGCCACCCTTTGGCTGACGGGTCTCACATACCCGGGGGAGAGGTTGTGATTGAATCCCCATTTTTTTTACATCCTTATAAAAGCCCCGCCGGGACTGGGATTCGAACTCAGAACCTGTAGCACGAGAGACTAGCGCGCTAGCCACTCAGCCACGGGCTCCCTTAATGAAATAATAGTGACTAAAATAACAAGATATCTTTAAACTTATTAGAATGAATTAATACTTGTAAATATTATAAATTGTTTAAGTTATTGGAGAGTGATGAAAAGCCGATAAAACTAACCGATTGTTGTAGATAAAAATGTTAAAGATTATTTGATTAAACACATGTTCCAATCCAAACTTTGTGTAAATTAATTCTTTGATCTTTGTTTATTTTAAGTGTATTTTAAAATTCTTTTTAACAACAAAGGTAAGTGAAAGGCGTGTGTTGCTCACACCAGATTTTCAGGCATCTGTTTGAATACATTTAAATAATAAATATTAACATATCTACAGAGTATTAGCGAATAATCCACCTATTAGTACATTTGACCCATCATATCGTACAACATAAATTTTCCATATCATTACAAATAATAGCTTGTCAATCAATATCTCTGAGCCGGATAAAATGAATAATAGATCTGCAATTATCGACTGTCCAGTTAGTCCAATGTCCCGTCCTACTCCATGTCGCCATATCTATTCTATTCCGTACAGCATTTCAATCCTTCGCAAAAATGCTGAGTATCCTTTCTCATCACGAATTAAAATCATCCGTAATTACATTAATTTTACCAATTTGTGGTAGACCTATATCAAAACAAAATATACCTTATTTAATTCCAAACTCCCAACCAACACGAATCCCCTTGTATGCACTTATTCCCATCTATTCCTGACAAACCTCCGAAGCGATTAAAAAGAGATGGCCTGAGACCTATTAAATTAAATTGAAATTGAAGTGCTACCACTGGCTAGTTTCTTTCACATGATATTTTCACTCCATAATGCAAATTAGCTATTTACTTGTGTCTTTTCATAAATTCAGTTGAAATATCAATATTATATTATTTATCGGATATATACAATTGTCAATGACATATAATATGCTAATATGATAACATCGTACAATATTACAATATAAACAAGAAAGTCAAATACTTAATGAAACTGAAATTAATAAAGGTATATAATAACAAAATTATAAATTAAATAAATACTAGGTTAACAAATAAATAAACAAAACATGAACACACACATACATTATATACAATATATACAATTCGCGGGGAACCACGGACGGAGTCCGCCTCCCCCCCTCCCACTTGTGGAGGGCAAGCAGAATCCGGGGGATCCCAGCGCCTCTCTCTCGAACAGCATCACTGGTCAGAGTCCAGCGGAAGCTGTGTGAGGGCGCCATAGTCACAAACACACCGCACATGAGAGGAGAATCTGACCAGTGTCAAAACTCCAGAATAGAAATATCAATAAAATATAAATAAAAAAAATTAACAGAAATTAGTCTCAGATAAAATAAAATTAACTTATATCTCCCTTTAAAGAGATAAATTCAAATTATTTGGATATAAACCTAGATGAAATAAGAATGTCATTCGAAATATCGAAGTGTAAGTTGACTATCCATTCATCTTTCCTTCAGTAATGATGGTTCCGCTGAGTTGGAAATGATTTCTTTATTCAAATAGCTACTGAATAATTCACAGGAATCCGAATGGATCCGCTATAGGTCCAATACCTTTCTAACAAAATCTTAAGGAGTTGCAGGAATCAATTTCGTACCTCCTTGTAAGATTGGTCGTAACACAGGCCTAAGATATAAGGATTTATTATATATATATATATATATATATATATAATATATATATATATATATATAATATACACTTAGACTGGAACTGACGTGGTCTAGTGGATAGAGAACTAGTGTACTGTTCTGCGAGTCTCTGGTTCGAATCTCGGTTGTGAGATGATATTATTCAATGTGTTATTTCAGTCGTGGTTATTCATAAATACAGAAAAAAACAGACTATGACAAGTTCAATGCGAGGAGAAGTGAAAATAAAAAATCAGGTTGTCAGTTTTTTTTATTAATACATCTACTTAGGTCATTCAATCAAAAGTACCATGTATGGCTCACGCAGCCGATCTGGAAATAAAGAAATTAAAAAAAAAATAAAATAAAATAAAAATCAAAAGTAAGAAAGAGGAAATAAATAGAAGATCAAATGTGGGCTGGAAAAAAATAGTGAAGCTTAAAAAAAGTCTTTAAAAGTCAGCTACCTCTAGCGTTGTAGGCTAAAGTCCTCGAAACTTGTGTGCACTAAGTAATTTTAAATGGTCACATACCTGTCACAAAATCTAAAGTGGCAGGAAACATCTCTGAGATTGTCGTAGGTAAAATAATTAATATATATTTTATATTTAAAACTATATTATTATATTTATAATGTATAATTATATATATACAATAACATGTTGATGGATATAGGTACATGACAGAATACTGAAGAACTCGCCACCATCTCTGCGCTCTGAAGATATTTTAATAGTATGTCTCGGGTTTCTTTTCAGAACGCCATCGGAGGAAGTTAAAATCAGGAATTGAAGCATGATAAGATTAAGAAAGACTAGTGGCTCAGAGTTGGAAATGGAATTTAAAAGTAGAAAGAGGAAATAATGGTTGGGCTGTCAAAACATATGGGAAGTTAAAGTCTTTAAAGATAAGCTACCTTCGTTGACAAAGTAAGGCGAAACTTGTAAGGATTTTAAATGTAAGACTGGGTACGCAGAAAGATTATGATATAGTAGAGCCCATAAGCTTATTAGATGTAAAATATTAAAAGAGAAGATCGCATAAGAAATAAAAATATACAAAAACAAGTCATCCTCAAGTATATAAAAAGAGACACTTCTATTGAAATAGATAATAAGTAAAAAGGAGAGGCTTATTCTTTGTAAAGAATGAAATGAAGCTTACTATTTCAGCCGAAGGGGTGACCCCAAACCAGGCTCTATAAATTTGGTACCCAAAATAGGGAAAAACCTGGCAGCTGAGCGTGATCAGAGCCTAATCACTTCATTGCACGGCCGTTGGCTCAGATCAGTCTAAATCTCTATATATACTGGGCCCAAGAACATCTTAGAGTTGTCCAGTTATTTCCGGAAAAAATGCAGAATGTTAAATATTTTACTGCCAATCGTTTTCGGTTACTTCAACATTTGATATACAAACCTTCCTCTTAATTATAAAAGGCTCCTCTAGATGTATAACATAAGAGTGGTCTGGACCTACTCAGTTGGGATTTGGGGCTCTACTAAACCATCAAATTCTTCTCGTATCCAATCCTTACAACCCGAAATCCTTCATAAAATGCATAATTCCCCAAACATTGCTACAAATAAACTCATCCATAATGAGATTAATGTTGCTAATTTGCTTCGAACTATTCCTTTCAATACTATCTTCATTTCTAATAGTTTTAATTCTTTACAATGCCTGATAATTCATAAAAGAAGTGCGGTGAAAAGGTTAGGAATATTTTTATAGTGAAGACAATGGTTATTTCATCAACAAGTATGTTTTTCTTCTATTAGTCTTTTAGCATATTTACTAGTTGTGTAATGTAATAAAGTTGTAAATGTCAATAATAAAAAATAAAGAAAAAAAAACATTAAACAAATTATTTTAAATTTTCAATAATTCGGAAGCCACATTACATTAAGTTTTGTTATTAGCGAAGTACCAATTGTTGTATACATTTTTCGCTCACATCCCTGAATATATTTTTTTTTGTATTTTAGTGGAATTATATGAAAAATGTGGCGAATTATTTTAGTTTTCCTGTCACATTTATAATAATTAAGTTTACGTAGTATTTATGAGAGAGTATTTCCTCTGCAGTCTAATTTGTAACATAAGTTAAAGTTAATGATTTAGAAAATAAATAAAAGACAAAGACTCGATTAAGAGAAGAAAATTGAAAGCTAACAAACCTTGATAAAGAGAGAGTATTTAAAATAATTATAGGATGCGGTCCTATATCTTACATAAACAGGTCTATTTAATTACCCAATGTCGCTAACGGCTTCGATAGGGTTTGGCAGGAGTTAATTCTGAGAAGCTAGAAACAACAAGTGAAAATATCTGGTGCGCACATCACGCAACTTTTACTTAATATTTGACACTCAAGTAAAATTCAAAATTTTACACAATACTTTTTGCAATAAATTTTAAACATTTACTTTTGGTTTATGTTGAAATTCGCTTGCCTGTACTTAATAACACACCTATTCATGAAATCATCTGACAGTAGAATCGGGCGTAAAGTTATGGAATCTCAATTATGATATGACTTTTCATCTTCGTGCTTGACTTGCAATAACACACACACACTCAGACCATTTTTCGGGATTTGTTTTTTTCGACTCAAGGCATTCTAAAATGTGTATTTCCGTTGAAAATGTTCACGATCGCAATACTTTCTCTTACTATATATTTCATATATTGGTAAGTGTAAGTAAAAAGTGATGAAAAAAGATGTTTTTCTATTTATTTATTGATATTGGTTATTAACTATATTGGTTAATACATCTAGGAAATAAACTGCATGAGGAGACTCCGCCCATTGCTTGAAGGCCTCGAGGCGATTTTCTTTTCAGACGCCTCGGATCATTGTCAAGAATGGAAGAGGAAGCAACGATTGAAACTAGTGGGTTAGAGTAGGAGTGGAGTTTGTCATGGAAAGATTGATACCTGTTTCGGGTTAAACCAGCAACATTAAGGTCTTTATAGATTTGTTAATTCGTGGCAAAGTAAGGAGCGTTGAGGATTTTACGAAGAATTTTTCACTGTGAAGATTGAATACGGAAAGAATTTGATGGTTTAGTAGAGCCCCAAAGCTCAACTCCGTATGTCCATATAGGTCTTATGATGGTCGTGTAGATGAGTCTTTTGCAGTTAAGTGGAAGGTTAAAGCGTCAGTCCAGTAAGTGTTGAAGTTACCGAAAGCGGCGATACGTTTCTTGTCTTATCAGTATAGTGTGCGGATTCCATGTTAGGTATTCCTAGATAGCAGATTTGTTCAATTGAGACAAACGGAAAAGTAATAAAGACTAATGTAGGGTAAGATGTGATAGGTTTACGACTGAGAAACATTTAGAAATAAAATAAAATAAATTAATTTTCCTAACATTAAAAGTCCAATCATTGAATTGAATTTCTGAGGTAACATGGCCTTATATATCACCATTGAGAGCGAGGTACAGTAGAGACATAGCCCAGGTGGGCACTGCTCCAGTCATTAGAACTAATTACCTCTAAGGCGGCCCTGAAGGCAATTCATGGTCAGTATTTAGCACTCGTCTCTGCCAATGGCAGCCACCTCTAATTTATTTTACAATTTACTACTAAGCCTCCTTACCTCCAACACCTGCAACTTTATTACGCTTTTTTACTTTCACTTACCTATATATGAAATATATAGAAAGGGAAAGTATTGAGATCTTGCGGTTAAAATGACTTGGCTTTATAAAGTTAGAAATTCAATTATCAGTTTTTCAGGAGATGTATAGTTTTTGAGTTATTCGAAAACAAATTTTGTTCAACATTTTAGAGAAATTTTTCTTCAATCACTTAGAGGACGAATTGTTTTCAAAACACAGCCTTATTGCACATCTAGACGGTAAGAGGAAGCTTTAGGAAAAATTTAAACTTCAAAGCCAAAATCATTTTTGAGATACTGTGATGCCAAGAAAATTGAGTGAAATGGCACTTCTTTTATAAATAAAGAAGATTATTTACATGTAAATATCAATAAAATGTTAAATATATATTTATACTTACAACAGTATATACACTAAATACAACCAGTAAAAGTGTTTAATTATAGTAAAGGGCGTTAAAAGACTAGTGAAGAAACTACCCTATGGTAGAACTTCAATGTTTATTTAAGTTAGTCGATCCCGAGGCCATCTTCTTTTCAATCGTCTCAGGAGGTTTCTCTTATTATATATTTCATTTGTAAGTATGAGACAGTAATATAACAATGTTTCGACAAACCCGAATAATATGCATTTTGATAATATGCAAAGTCCTTCGAACAATAGTTAATGCTCCTTATTACATTACTAACTGTACCCTAAACACTGACCCTATACAAACCAGTATGATGTTACAACACCATTTGGACAACGTACAAAACTGGTGTAAGAAATGGAAGTTAAAAATTAACCATGACAAGTCACTACATATTACATTTACACTTAGACGCGGAACTGCCCTTCAGTTTACATAGACAATCACCCTTTACGCAAACAAATACAGTAACGTACTTAGGACTAATATTTGACAAAAGATCACATGGGGTCCACACGTCAAGAAAAAACGTAAAACGCTAAACTTTCGACTTAGACTATTATATTCAATATTACATAGACGTTCTAAATTATCCACCAGACAGAAACTAAATGTTTACACTTATTTATTAAAACCAATATGGACTTACGCTTGCCAAATATACGGACCCGCTAAAAAGACACACATACGAAAAATACAAACCTTTCAATCGCAATTTTTAAGACTAGCAATGAACTCACCACCATATGTATCAAACGATACCCTACACACTGACTTACGTATTCCAACTACAATAAACCACATTCGACTGACTTACAAACGATTTCACGACAAACTAAATGGACATAGAAACAAACTTGTACAAAACATGGCTACAACTGACATACCATACATAACTCGGCGTAGGCTGAAAAGGAGTTGGATGAGGGACCTCCTAGCTTGAAAAAAATAGTTTGTTTTTCGAATGTCAGGAGTACGCACCACTGGGTACTATCTCCCTCATGCCAACCCATGCTATGTTTATCATGTATAACTCATTTGCTGATTGTAACATATACAGGTGCAAATAAATAAAATATTAAGTTAAAAAAAAAAAAAAAAAAAAAAAAAAAAAAAAAAAAAAAAAAAAAAAAAAACTGTACCCTACACCACGACCTCAAAATTCCATTTATTTTAGACCTGGTACCATCCAAATTTTCCAAATTCCATCAGAACCTTTTTCATCATCCTAATCCTCTAGCTCAATCCCTCTAAAGCTCCACCCATACCTACAATCCTCCTCGAAGATTGAAACGGCAGTGGCCCCGCGACGTTTTGTAAACATTTATACTAGAGTTCTGACACTGGCCAGATCCTCCACTCTGTACTGTATGTTTGTGGCTATTGTGCCCTAACTCAGCCTCCACTGGCTGTGATGCCGCTGAGAGAGAGGCGCTGGGATCTCTTGGATTCGGCTTTTCCCCCCACTTGTGGAGGGAGAGGCGCAGTGTGGGGTCCCCTTAGCAGATTGTATATAGTTAAGTGTGTTTGTATGATGTTTATTTATTTCCCAACTTTGTATTTATCTCTATTACAGGTTGTTGTTTCTTTTTTGTTTTATTAATTGTTATTGTTTTGTATATATTTGAACTTATTCATTTCCGATTTTATGTAATTTGACTTTATCATTATTTTTTGTATATATTGTATGAATGTGTATCACATCACTATTACAACTGTTCATTATGTAACACATTGTAATAAATCTCAATGAAAAAAATAATAAAATAACTATCGTATATATTATGTTAATTATTTAACAATGTATATTTCCTTATTCTCTCCCAGGAAAATATATTGCATTATTGGTTTATTATCTATATGTTTTTTTCTTTAGCTTTTTTATTCGAATCAAATTACATACATTGTTACAGTGCACTTTTGAAACAAAATCCCACTAAGGCAAGTCGATGAGTGGGAAAGTTCACATGCCGTAATAAAGTTAAATAGTTCAATAATACAGTAAAAACAGTAATGACTGACCCAATAAAAAAAAAAAAAAAAACAGTAAGGAATACATATATACACGATATAAAAAAAAGGCAAATAAATAAAAACTTTACAATGTCGAAGCGTTGAAAAATGCTATAAAAAGGGCAAAGCTTACAACATAAAGTCCGGTACATTTCAAGTATAATTAAAAATGATAAAAAAATCAGAACGAAAAAAAAAAGATTTTTGATTATTCCGAAGAAAAATGCTAATGCTACTGTACTGAAATGGAATTTCCATGGAATATAGTGAGGTAAATGGAATTTATGTGATGCGTGCTTCAGATTTTCTAGTTTTTCAGTTTATAACAAATAAACAAGAAAAAATAATAAAAAATAAACAGCTCATCTGGATGGAACTACATGATGCTAGGATTAAGATGAGAGCAGAATAACTGTGTAACAGCATTTCTACTTCACCGGAATCCCGTACATAATAAATAACAGAACCAGTCCCTTCCATTTAGGAAAGCAGTAAATCATTTATTTTAGTCATTTTCCTCTTCACAAATTAACGAATGACCTCGTCAAAACTTTCCGGTTACTTGGAAAACATCTCCGATAATAATTAATTCCTTCATCAGTTATAGTTTATGGTTATAAGTCCGTTTATCAAACATCAAAACGAACGAATCCGTTATCCACTAATATTTAAGTTTCACTTATACGTATTAGAATAAAGAGTATGGTGAAATCATTGCGATAGTGCAAATTTTCGTATTCGAGTTTTTAAGCAGAGATACAAGTTTTAATGATAACCAAGATTTACAATACTTTACGATATCGTTAAGTTCAATTCCATTTATAACAAAATATTTATATATTTACTATACCCAACCATATTTAAAAAAATCTGGTGCGGGCAACACACGACTTTCACTTACCTCGATTTTTAAAATCAATGAAAGAATTTTCAAATACAGTTAGAGATAAAAATACGTGAAACTATTAAGGAATTAATCAAATTGAATTTATATAGAAATATGTGTTTTACTAAAAAAGTCTATTATATTATTATCTAGAATAATCAGTTAGTTTTATCTTCTTCTCATCACTCTCTATTAACTTTTAAAAGCTTGTGTATGAGATGATATTTTTTATAAAATCTTTAGCTTTCCAACGGTATTATCATACATGTATATTACTGCTCTTATGTTCAAAAACGAAAAATTGCATTAAAAAAATATTTTTTCTGTTTTCTCCTTTAGTTGGGTATCGAATTTATTCAATTTATATATTTACCTGTTTCTTCATCAGCGTTAACAAGATAATCTAGTTATTATTATTGAATCTACAAAATTAAAGGTACTTTAGGGAAGAAAATTTAAAATATCGACATCTAAGCCCTACCAGACCATTTTAATCAAAATAAAACCTACATGATATTAAAGCCCATTAAATTTTACATCGATATAGGAGATTAATCTAAATCGTCGGAACCGTTAGGAGAAAATCGAAAAAAAAAGGTGCAAAATGCATGGTATAAAGTGCCTCTTCTGGTGAGCTCATTTTGATGAAAAAAGTTTTGTCACGTATCGAGCGTATAGTTGTCTTAAATATGAAATTTCAGTTTCATAGGACTTACCGTTTCCGCCCGGGAGTTACCACACACACACACACACACACACACACTCACAGACCTTTTTGCGGGACTTGGTTATTTAGACTCAGGGGACCCTAAAACGTGTATTTCCGTTGAAAATCGCAATACTTCCCCTTACTATATATATATAGTATAGTATAGTAGTATATATATATATATATATATATATATATATATATATATATATATATAGTATAGTATAATATAGTAGTATAGTATAGTATAGTATAATATAGTAGTAGTAGTATAATATAGTAGTATAGTATAGTATAATATAGTATAGTATAGTATATATATATATATATATATATATATATATATATATATATAATATATATATAGTAAGTGAAAGTAAAAATAATCCTTATTTAAATCTACCGAAACACTGGTTCAACACCGCCTTTCCTGTAAATACATAATCAAAATAACAGATATTAACCAATTTCATTTAATTAAACCGCAAAACCAGGTTACAACGTATTACAAACGTAATGTAACTCTAAATTACATGAAGGATTCTTCCGTTTATTAGTTAAATACCCGATGTATCATGATTACATACCATATTACCTACTTAATATAAAAAATAGTACCTAACTAACTGAGTTATTGTCCAGATCAAATACCCCATTCATATAAAATATCCATCCTTGCTTAACCAACATTTTACGAATAAGGGCATTTAATATTGAACGTTGACCTTGACCGTGCAATATATATATATATATATATATATATATATATATATATATAAAAGAGAGAGAGGAGAGAGAGAGACGTATATATAATTAAATTAACCTTTTTTTTTATTATCTTTATAATTAAACCTAGGTTGTTGTATAGATATTTTTCTTTTATTTATTTCTTTTTTGGTACGAAAAGTGTGTATATGTGTCTAATTTTTTTTTTTTTACAAAATACCGTGTTTATTTTTATTTAAAAGCAATGACAGAAGCACATGTCTTTTGAAAACAAATATTGTTTCTTTCTCAAACATAATCTTTGTTTAATTACGTATACAAATGTATGAAATCTTTTATTATTATTTATTTTCTCATTTATATAAATGAATACGATGATTTGAATTTTTGGTCTCAGGGGACCTTAAAACGTGTATTTCCGTTGAAAACTGGAATTCGAAAATTTTCACGATCGAAATACTTTCCCTCACTATATATATTTCAAAAATAGGTAAGTGAATGTAAAAATCAGTTAATTTATTTATTTTAAACAGTTGAGGGTGATTCTTAAATATTTAACTTTGAAATAGCTAATGTTACGTCATTGAGCTGTACGGTAGAGGGATGATTGTGTCTAAGTTTTGTAAAGAATATTGCTTCTGTTTTTTCTGTTGGTTTTTAATCCCTATTGATTCAAGTATTTAGTGATTTGAATTATTAAGTAAATTAAAGAAATAGTAAGCATTTATATACAAGTAGCAGTACCCATGAGTCTTTAGTAACGCAATAAGCCTGTACAGATTAGTTTTATTAGGCAACTACTTTTCTCTAAAAAAGCAATAGCTCACCCTGCACAAAAAGTCCTGGTTGCTGTATGAGAAACAGAATAACGAAATAGAGGATTATTTATAAATCGATCAGATTTCACTTTACTTACCTATATATGAAATATATAGTAAGGGAAAGTATAGAGTAAGTCTAGCGCAAAAAGAAAAGTCGTACGAAGCTGAAATTTCATATTTAAGACAAGTATACTCCCGAAATGATACAGCAACTTCTTCATCAAAATCGGCTAACCAGAAGACTACTTTATACTATGCATTGATCTTTTTACGATTCTCAAACGGCTCTAGATTGATAAACTTGTTAAGATAGATTCATTCTGATTGAATAGCAAGAATTGAATGCAAATATTTTAAATTTTCTTTCTCTAAAGTGCCTTTAATTTTGTACTTTTAATATAAAGTGAGGAATAAGCTAATAAATTTACTGATTAACAATTTAATATAGTTATATTATTTAACCTAGATCATATTTTTCTAACGAAAACGAATTCATGTTTTATTAAAATTATCTTAAAAAATATTTTTAAATTGAATTATGGTCAATTGATTTTAACAGTGAAAGTCGTGCATTGCCCTCACTAGATCTTGTTTTGTTTTTGAACTGTGCTATACATGTATAATATACTGCTAGAAAGCAAAACGATTTTAGAAAAAATATTGTCTTATACAGAAAATTGTAAAAGTTAACGGAGAGTGATGAAAAGCCGAAAAAACAAACTGATTGTTGTAGATAATAATATAAATTTTTTTAAAAAACACATGCTCTATAGAAATTCAATTTAATAATTCTTTATATTTTCACTCATTTTGATTTCTAACTGTATTTGAAAATTCTTTAATCGGTTTTAACAACGGAGTAGTGAAAGTGTGTTGCGCGATAGAGTTTTCCATTTTTCACATCTCTTAAAGCTTCTGAGATATATTTATAATAAAACTCATTCCTATGGGACATAAAGGGAGGGTACTGGTACCAGTATTGGAGGATAATGGAAGACTAGTCCAGTAACTTGGCCTATCGGCCCTTATCAAACCCCATACCACCTTGAGTGTAGTATGTTCAACTTTACTCCTAACTACTACTTTACTCACATAATACTAATATTTTTACTTATTAGTATATTTATTTTTTGTTATAGGTAAAAAGACCACTGCAAATAAAGCTGACCTAATAATAATACCTAAACTTAACTTAACTTTACTTCAGACTTTGGTTTCCAAAAGGTACCAAAGAACATTTTTTTACGAAATTGGCATTTTGTCATATTTGCATTCTCATCATTTAGCTTTATGTAAACATTCTGTTTGATTTTATCAAATGTACACTGAAGTCCTTTAAAAACGCGATTTAGACTTGCAATTATTTTCCAAAGGTACTAATTAAACATTTGGTTTCGTTCCAAATCATACTAAATGAATAAAAAAAGAACTACATTCTTATTAAAACTTTATTAAAACATTAAAAACCTGTACCTTTACAACCCATTAAGGGCCTCGGGTTCAGTATTAAAGAGATCCGTGCTGTTTCAGGGACAACGAATGTGCAAGGAGGTGAATAGGCCTAAATCACGCTCGGCCGCCAGGTTTTCCACTATTTTTGGGTAACCACTTTATAGAGACCGTGTGTGCCCCAAGACACACTCACCATACACCAGAGTCACTCCATGGCTGAAATAACAGAATAAATATTTCTGCTTGAGCCGGGATTCGAACCTAGGACACGGAGAACAGTAACCTAATGCTGTTTCCACTAGCCTATCGCGCTCCCTATACGAAAACATTACCATAACTTAATATATTAATAAATGTAGCATAGTATAATATAGTAAAAAAACAATTCTAGATTTTAATGCGAAAGGATCACATAAGTTGGTTTAATATTCAGTAATGAAAGGTTTTCACGCTTCCTGTAAATTTACCTAGAATAGATATTGATATTTGCCATAGAACCTTTTGGAAATCAACATCCCAATTCTACCCGCGATACTTTCGTACACCTATTACTAGCTTTAGAGTTATTCACTTATGAGGAACTCAATCGTCGCTAAACCTCACACATTACTCGTACTTAGACTCGCCGCAATGACAGCATCTATATTATTCTGTGGGGTTCAAGCTCCATAATTCAGCGTTGTATAATCTTCTAAATTCCCCTATTGACTCTATGCTCTTCGAACCTGGAATGTTAAGCCAAATTATTTCCTAGAAAATCTTAAGGATATGCTGCCTCCAAAGTTAGTGATCACAGTCATACGGCTATAAGACAGTTTTTCAATTATAATTTTAACTTTCTTGAAAACAAATTTCCCGCCTTTATACAAGATTTTCGTTTTGAATTTTTATTTTTTTCTAACCGTCATAGAACATTATACTTAAGGATTTACACTTATTAATAATTTATCAAACATAATAAACGTTTATATCTCCCAAATAAACCATCTTTACTCTGAAAATACATCTATCTATGCTTTTGTTATGTAGTGAATGACATTCTTGGTGTTTAGATGTGTAATGAATGTTTTGTTAGGACATCAACATATGTTAAAAAAAATGCACAGTACACATACAATGATATTATTACAAAACAAATAAAAACAATGAAAAATATAGAAATATAAATTTTCTTATAAAGTTAAATTATAATATTAATTTTCAAAACTGTGAGAAATGTTTATTTGTGTCACCAAAATTTTCCAGTGAAGATATTCAACTTCATGTAACTTCACAATGTTAATTTTTCTGATAGCAAAACGCTTTAAATTTGACATAATACAGATCTTATCCTGCTAGTAGTTAAACGAATTAACCAAGAACCTAGAAAACTTTTTTTTATTTTAATTTCAATTCTTATGATATAAATTATTAGACAAAAACAAATATATTCGATTGGATCAGTTTTTTCTCATAGAAAATTAAAGCATGGATGATGCAATATATAATATATATATATATATATATATATATATATATATATATATATATATATATATATATATGTAGGGACGGAAGTGTGTAACAGGATGCCGGATTCTGTTATGTTATTCAAGGTCTGGATTTGGCTACCAAGTTGGTGCGTAATAAAGTTGTATACTGAAGGTAGTATAAAATAAGTAAACCATTATATTTTTTTTAGAAATTATGACAGAAAATAGAATCGAAATAAGCAGATTATTCTTTAAATACGGTAGAACCACCTCCTTACTTAAAACCATTACAAATTTCTATATGTACTGAACCTGTGACTCCTTCATACGTTGTAGAAGTATGATTATTTTCTGCTCAATGAGTATGAAAACAAGAGACGACTGCCAACTGAAAAGTTAATAAAGCAAGGCCTACATATATAGAGATAGCCTTACTCACTCAACCTTGAGCAATAAAACAGGGCGTTGTGTTGCCTCTCTTTGAGTGAACTAACAGTCGATAAGTCATATCGATTGTTGAGGACTCTTTATCGGCAGTTAGTGTCGATATAACTCTCGCTATTCTCAGCCCTGGCTCAGCAGCACTTGATCACTGGCGACCTCACGCACACACCACAGGCGTCACACTGTCAATAGTCGACAAACAAAAAACACTCATTAATCCACAAGTTTCTTAAACGATCTTGAAGGATTTTGAAAAGTACTTATTATTTTATTGTAATTGCGAATCTTGTTTTACATTTTAGTTCACCTCCAAAAGCTGTTAATCCCTCTGAGGTCAAATATCTTCCCAAATCCTACTCGTAAATCCCAACGTCAAATTACAAACTCCTTCCTAGGCACTACCCATTTTTCCCCCTGTACCCATGCTCTATGGAAACACTCTACTATAATCCTCTTCCTCAAATCAGGAAAACCTCCTAACATTATGATATCATATAGACCAATAAGCCTACTACCAATTCTTTCAAAAATATTTGAAAAAATCTCCTCAAACGTATATTTCCTGTAATAGAATCCCACATTATCCTTCTCATCAGTTTGGATGCCGTTCCGAACATTCTAATGGTCAACTAGGACTCCGAGTTGCAGATCATATTTCCTCTGCTCTAGAAAACAAACAGAACTGCTCGGGTGCATTTCTGGACATGATGGACATTGCATTTATGGACGTTTTACGGGCGTAGCACTGCTTTAATCTAAAAATTCATTTACCCCAATTCTTCATACCTATTCCTCCGATCCTATCTATCAATCTGCTCCTTCCGAGTTCGCAGTGGTGCGGAGTGTTCCAATTATTATATAATCAAATTCGGAGTTCCATCAAGGCAGCGTCCTTGGTCCTATCCATTACATTTTATTCGCAGCTGATATCCCTGTTCACCCCAATACCTTCCTTGCACGTTCGCTTATGACACATCCGTTCTATTCTCCTCACTCCTCCCATCCTTAAAAATCCAAAGGCACCTTTCTTAAACGAAGAGTGGTGTAAGAACTGGTGAATCAAATTTAACCTACAAATCCTTTCGTCCATTTTCTCTCTCTTAACTCCCTTTCTCTTACACAGTCCGGTATTTTGGCTTCTTTCTTGACAAAAGACTAACTTGGAACCCGCATACTAGACTCAACGACATACTTAATTGACTATTTGAACAATTACACAAACTGTTGAACCGAAATTCTAAACTATCTATTGAAAACAAACTGCTAATATACAAGACAGTACTGAAATATAACTTGATCTACGGACTTGAACTGTGGGGGACAACCAAATTTTCTAACATCAAACGCATTTTATCATTTTAATCCCAAGTCCTCCGAACATTAATTAAAGCCCCTTATTATGTCACCAACCCTTACACGACGATCAAATATTTCATTTATTTTGGACATTATTCCATCAATATTCTCCATATTCCTTCAGAACTTTATCCATCAGGCCGATTCTTTGCATTTTTTCGAACTTACAAAATTAAAGATACTTTAGATGATGAAATTTAAAATATCGGCATTTAAGCCCTGTCAGACTTTTTCAATCAGAATGAAACCATATTAAAACAATTAAATTTTACATCAACGTAGCGATTTGACCAAAATCGTTAGTGCCGTTTTTAGGAAAATCATAAGAAGTGCAACATGCATAGTATAAAGTGGCTCTTCTGGTTAGCTGATTTTGATGAAAAAGTTTCTGTAACATCTTCGGCGTATACTTGTCTAAAATATCAAATTTCAGTTTCGCACTACTTGTGGTTTTTTGCGCTGGACTAACCGCACAAACAGACCTTTCTTCGGGACTGGGTCATTTGGACTGAATGTCGTCGAAAACTGGAATTCGAAAATTTTCACGATCGCAAATTCTCCTTACTATATATTTCATACATAGTTAAGTGAAAGTAAAAATTACTCTAATAAAAGTAAAATTGAAACAATCATATATAATTAAAATATAATGAAAGGTCGATAGCTAATTGAAGGTTAATATGAGCTGATAGAGGATACGAAGGGTTGTGAGAGCCGCTGACATATTGACGCGCTGATCTGATCCGAGGCTCAACAGGTGGCTGCGCTAAGTCGGGAGGCAAGCTGTTAGCCACCGCAAGGCGGGGTTTGATCCTCTACGGCTGTCTTCTTGTCTAATTGCCTTCGACTTGGAGGGCTCTACAGTCAGCTCTTTGATCTCCTTACAGGATCCAGGATTAGGCTCTTAGGGGTATTTAGGGCTAAGTAGCACCGCTCTCGTCACACGTTTCTTTTCCTTCAAGAAGTCCTCCTAAATCTGACTTAGGAAAGTTTTAACACGTGGGTTTTATTTTTCATGATAGACGCGAGATAGGTGATTCCCTCTGATTCCCAAATCAATATTGAAAAAAAAAAGAAAGAAAAAACAATAATTTAAATGAAAAAAAAAATTCTTTTATAACCACACAAGGCTGCCCACGGCTACCTGATGGCGAGGGGATCACCGCCTCAATGTACCTCCTGTGGGGTTCTCCTCACAGTATCACATATACTGTTGGATTGCTTTTCCTTCGAAGCCGAGCGAAGAGGGATTGGTATGGAGACTGATATTGGGACAATATTACAAAATACCCAGGAGTCAGCCACCAAACTAATGAATTATCTAAAAGACACATCAATATTTTCCAAAATTTAAAAAAAAAGTTCCTGTTTTTGATTTTTAATATTTTATATATATATTTTTTATTTTTATTTATTTTTTTTTATTTTATTCTTATCTTATATGTAGTTATCTTATATAATTGTTTGTATTTAACTTAAAATATTGTATCTGTATTCTTAGGATTATGTATGTTTTAGTGTATTGTGTATTTTATTTTATTATGTATTATGTATTTTGTGATTAGTATATTTGTATTATTATTTTCGTATTGTATGTATTATTTCGTAGATTATGTATAATGTTTGTATTGTATTTTATTATTTATCTTGAATGTAGGTATTACTATTAGTATAAATGTATGTATTATTAGTATTATTATATTGTATCTGTATTATTAGTTTAGGGCTAAAATAACCTTTATGGTTGAAAAGCCTTTATGTTACAAAATAAATAAATAAATAACCAAAAGTTAAGGAGTTTAGATATTAATATATTACACCACATTTAAATGTTTAATTTTTTTTTTTTTTGAGCGCCTGGCTTTATACTTCATCGTCATACTTCTTAAGGAGTTCTCTCTCAACTCCATCGAGAAAGAAAATAAAAAAAAGTACATCACCCTTTTATTTCTTTTTTGGTCATACAAATCCATACCATGCTCACGTAAGAGGACTGGATTTTTTTTTTTTTAAATAAACCGAGATAATTGACTTCAGGAACATCTATTTACACACAAACACACACGTTTGTACACACACACATATATATATATATATATATATATATATATATATATATATATATATATTTATATATATATATATATATATATATATATATATATATATATATATATATATATATATATATACACATATACAGATCTATTAGAGGAATATATGAATATAACATAATAAGACATAATAAAATAAAATTATGTAACAAAAAGAGATAAGGATAATATATACAATAAAGATAAGAATTAGGATAAAGGCAAGAACTTGAGCAACCGGTCAAGACACAACAAATACTGAAGCAAGTCTCCCCTCACTCCCGTGTGTTACAGTTTACACTCTAAATATTTATATTATTTAGACAGTCATTATTCTGTTAGTGAACTTTTAATATCATCTATTTTACTTTCACTTACCTATATATGAAATATATAGTTTTCAACTGAAATGCACTTTTTACGGACCCCGGAGTCCAAATTATCAAGTCTGTATGTGCTAAGTCTAGCGCGAAAACAATATGGTGTATAAAAGTGGAATTTCACATTTTAAGGGCATTTATGCTTGAGATGTTACAGTAACGTTTTCATCAAAATCAGCTGCAGAAGAGCCACTTTATCCCATGAATTTGAACGTTTTTTTCCGATTTTCTCAAAAACAGCCCAAACGATTTTGATCAAATTTGCTATATCGATGTAGAATGTAATATGCTTTAAAAAAATGTATCAGTATAAAAACTTAAATTATGATTATGGATCACATTACCTTGATGATAATAAAATAAACTTTAATGGGGTTAAATGGATATTCAAAGTTAGATGTGAACTTCTTTATCTCAACAACAACAGATTTTATTCAAATAATAGTGTGATGTGTTCCTTGTGCAATAAAAAAGAAACAGAAAATACCTTTCAATTTCTGGCTGCATGTCCGATTCTGTCTGAAGAAAAAATTGTTTCGGAAAGAGTTCTCTAAAAGTTGATGATGTGATAAAATGTCTCAATGGTGATAACTGGGTTTCTGTATACAATTTTTGTAAAATAGCATGGCCTTATAGATATAGGCTTGCTAAGGAATTTAATTATATTTAAAAAAAAACAACTTTCTAATGTGTAATATTATTGATTATTGTTACTTTTTTACTGTTGTTTTATTTATAAGCTAATACAGTTAGAAGGTGAATAGAATAAGTAAGTAACGTGTTTGACTATTATATAATTTTGTAAAACTTTACAGGTCGGCTCCGAGCTGACGGTCTAAAAGACCATAGTTCTACAAATGTTTTTTATATTTGTAATATTTGTTTTTGTTGTTGTAATATGCTTAAAGAAATAAAATAAAATAAACAGTTATCCATCTACCTATCTAATATGATGTATTCTGACAGGGCTTAAATGCCGATATTTCAAATTCTCTTCCTCTAAAGTATCTTTAATTTTATGGATTAAAAAAAATTAACCATTTTATATGGTAAGAATTGACAAAAAACGGCTATGTTTAAGTTGAACGAATTCAATCATCAACTAAAAGAAAAAAGCGCAAAAGTATTTTTTTATTTTTGAAGAATTGATAACATGTTAGAAGTAATGTATAGGAAATGAGGATAAATATTTTAAGAAAAAATATTTTTCTTAAAATTATTATTATTATATATTTTAATTATTTAAATATTATTATTATTACACACACAAAGCTCCCATAGAAATATCAAGTTAAATTGTTATGAAAATAAAAAATTATAAATGTAAATAGATAACAAGGTTACCAGCAGCACGTGTATAGAATTTAAATTAATATAAATTAATGAGATGAGAGTTATGTACAACGATATAATATTCAAAAGGCTTAACGAATAGTGGTGAGGACAAAATGAAATTTAATATTAAATTCTCTACTAATTATCTAGATATCAATTAGTGACATAATGAGATATCGGCGGTAACAGAAGGAAATTAGGGACACACCACGGCTTGTTTCGTCTCTGTCAAAGGATGTCTATATCCAAAATTAAACTTCGAAAATCTTCATTTTTATTTTCATATCATAATACACGAAAAATCTGGTGCGGACAACACAAGACTTATACTTGCTTCGGTTGATAAAATCAATTTAAGAACTATAAAATGAACTTAGATGTGAGAATCATATTCGGTTTCGTTGGAAACATATGTTTTGGATTAAATAATATAACAATGTATATTATTATTTACAATTATCACTTAATTTTATCTTCTTATCGTCTTTATGCATTTCGTTTTACACATTTGTATATAATATAGCATATTTTCTTTTAATATCAATTATTATTATAAAAGCGAAAATATAATTATGAATGTAATAATTGGAACTATCTCTTCTCTTTCTTTATATTTTTATTTATTATAACATAAATAAAACTTAATTATAAGGTTTCGAGGTAATTTCTTTGCCTTATCTTCAGATTATTCAATAATTACTAAAATACAATTTAATATTGTAAACACAACTTCAAAAATAACAACAAATATTTTCAACATTTAGAATTCAATTATCACTAGTATACTTAAATCTGTTTCTAAAATAACTGCATTCAAATTGTACTTACTAATATTTCCATATTGCACTATAATATTGGTCATATAATCATGATCTCTTATATTATATATATATCATTTATATGAGAATCAATTTCGTCAATTGTTAAAAAATATTCTCTATTTCAATATCATATAAAAGAAATTGTTTCAACATTTTTACTGCGAAATAAATGCATCTATGAGGCAGACTAAAGTAACCTTTATCTAAATCTATTCTTGTACTAGTTAATGTTTTTATATATCCACAACAAATATTACCTAGGATAGAAATTAAATATATATAATATATATATATATATATATATATATATATTTTTATTTTACAAATTAAAATTAGAAATTCAATTTATTAATTATGTGTGTATAATTTTGACTTATTTTTTTAAAATCTATTTTGTAATTGACTGTATTTATTCTATTTTTAGTTATATAGATTGACTCTAGTATCTTTCTATTTTTGTTCTGTATTAAGAATTTGTATATTTTCAAAATTAAATTCATGTTTATTAGTTATAATATGGTTAGAGAATGCTGTAAGCATATTATCTAATTTGGCTTTCCAACGGTATATTTTACATCTACATTGTTATAAATATGACAAAAAAAAACTCAACAAATATTTTTGCTCTATAGTTGGTTATGAAATTCGTTCAACTTGAATATTTAGCCGTTTTTTATCCATGTTAATAAAATTATAAAGATAATTTTTTTATAATCTACAAAATTGAAGGTATATTAGAGAAAAAAAAAAAAATCGGCATTTAAGTCTTTTTGTTTCAATCAGAATTAAACCTATATGCTATTAAAGCTGATTAAATTTTACATTGATATAACGAGCTTAATAAAAATAAATATTACCGCTTTAAATAAAATCCTAAAAAGGTGCAAAATGGATGGTGTAAAGTAACATCTCGGGCGTATAATTGTCATTAAATATTTTTTTTTTTTAATTTACAACTGTATTGTAAAATACATTTAATAAATGTGATAAAAGATATACTGTCATGATTCACATGCAGAGATATCACCCATTGGCAGCTAAAAAAAAAAAAAAAAACTATGCTAAATTAGAAGGTCCTGGGGCAATCTTCTTTTCAGACGCCTCGCAGGATTACCATGTATTATAGAGGAAGCAAGGATTGAAACTAGTGGGTTAGAGTGGAAATAGAGTTTGTCATGAAAGTAGTGGTACCTGGTTCTGGCCAAGTCAGCAACATAGGGAACATGAAGGTCTTTATGGATGAGTTTAGGGTTAGAGTGGGAATAGAGTTTGTCATGAAAGTAGCGGTACCCGGTTCGGGCGATGTCAGCGACATATGGAACGTTAGGGTCTTTATGAGTGAGTTTATTCGTGACAAAATAAGGAGAATTGAAGATTTTTCGTGGGATTTCAGATATTGTAAGTATTGGATATGAGAGGAATTTGATGGTTTAGTGGACCCCCATAGCTCGACTACGTAATTTTGTACGGTCTTGTGTTACGATTATTAATATACACAATTTTTGAACTAACTCTGAAAACTTGGACGTATAAGTTTTCATTAACTTATCGTAAGTACTCGGAATATAAGTAAACTTAAATGCTTTATTGATAGATAATTTGAAGTTGTAGATATTTCCAAGGGCAACCGGAAATAACTGATAAAAGGACTTGATAGTGGCATATCAAAATAAACGGATCATATAATTCCCTTCAAATTGCTGTTTTTTCATAAAACTTTTTAGATATACATAACAAAAAAACTAACCTAAGAACTAGCCTAAGTGGGATAAACTGTGGTGTTGTGACAAGCTTAACACTCTTTTATGCCCAAGGTCACGGGCATTAACCCAGCAGATGGCCCTAGGATTTTTAGGAGTAAAAAATAATTGGATTAGTCGTCCTTCGAAAGGTACGTAGAATGGTGGTCCCGAGCCTGTATGATGTCAGCTAATTGTTAAAGATCCCTATCCTAATAAACCTGAATAGATAAATTTAATGGTTCAGTGGTCCTTAATGGTTTAAAATAAAAAAACAATAAAATCCTTGGGTAAAAAGGTTGAACAAATTTATTTTCTTCGAAACGTGACATACTGCGAATAATATGATTGTAATTTAATAGCCATAAAACCAAAACTGAGTCCCAAAATTGATAGTAAATTATAAAATATCAACCACTTCTTCGCCAGGAGAAATAAAATACAACTCTTCATCTATTCAGCACGAGACTGCTTAAGAGAATGACTTAAAATGGTGCGTTCCGATATCTCATCGATTATTACCGTAGATAGCAACACCGTACATAGGTAATGATAATAATAATAATTTTTTTTTTTTTTGTTTATATTACAATCTGTCTAATTTAGGACATTTTTAATAGGGATAAAGTACAACATTCATACTGCATTCACACGATATATACAAAACAATAAATAATAATAATAGGCTTACCGAACCCGAAGGTTCGATGCCGATACCACCAAACTTCGCCTGCACAGACTCGTCCAATGTTTACCGGTCAAGCCCAAGCCCCCGAGATCAGCCTTAATGCAATTTCCCATCGACGCTTCGGCCAACATTTCGGACGCCTACCAGTCGGTTCAGCGAATACAACTTTCTCGGAATCCGTTCCGCACTAAGCCCAACAACTTTACGCGCCCATTTGAGTCTCCGCGATGCTATCAACTCAATTATATTCACAGGGTACAAACTCCGCAATTCCGCGTTGTGCAACCTTCTAAACTCCCCAGTGGCCTCATCTCTCTTCGGACCAAATATTTTACTCAGTACCTTGAGTGAGGTAATAGGATACTAGGAATAGGAATAATACCGTATATGAATAATACTAGGTAATAGGAATAATACCGTATGTGAGGTAATAGGATAGATTTTAAATTTACCAGAATCGCACAAACAACCGCTTTGTGAAAAATGTCACAAATCCCCACAGATTGCAACTCCGAAGAACGAAATCAGATCAGAAATAAAAAAACTCGTTACAACATATATGATTAATGATTAGTGAAGGAGTGGGTAGATAATAAACCTAACCTATTACTCTTGATTAACGTTAATTTTGGTAGTTTATAATATAATGGTTTCTGAATTCTACAATAATATTCTACAATTAAATTGAGAAGTATAAAATTTTGTATTTTCCTGCTGTCAATACAAACTGAGTTGTGCTTTGAGGACAAACCAAATCATTCTTAGAGACGAAAGAACAAACACAGAGACCTATCTGTGACTGTTTGAAAGAGGATGTTTGCCCAGCTATCATTCCCCTTACAGATATTAAACTTCATTGTTTTATCGGCTGTAGATAGCTGGTTGAGCACTACGTCCTGCCATGTCAATGTCAGAGAGCGCTGTCACGATTCCTTTTCTGGCACGAATCGTATTGACGATCTTTTCTTTGTTTATTCGTTCGTTATTTCTGAAAGATAAGTCATACACTATTTCTTCGTTCTTAGGGAACGGTTCGTAAATTTTATAGAACAGAGCCTCAAAAAAAAAAAAAAAAAAAAAAAATGTGTATATGTATAATGCATTGCTATGAAAAGTGACCTGATTCTGTGATCAGCTAAAATCAAAAGAATGAGATGCGAATTAATAGAAATCCCATATGAGAATGCTATAATTCACCCATTTTCGGTAATCAGAAGAGAATTTTTCGGAATCACCTGTGGTGCATTGGCCAGCATAACACCATAATATAGCCGAAGTAGTGGCTTCAAACCCTACAAATGGCCAGGATTTTTACAGGAAATAAATTCTTGGGGCTGCCATTCTCCGAAAAGGGGTGATCCCTGTTCTAATTAAACCTTGATAGGCAAAATTTAGGACTGGCATCGTCCGATTAGCCTTAGTAGCAAAAAAGTGACGTTAAATTAATAAACAACTTTAGCATTTATTTTTTTTTACATAATTCAGAAGTTGATTAGATATATTCATCACTATGTTTTATTTTTAAAGTATTTTTTACTTTATCACGTTATTTTTGATTATTTATCTAAGGAACCAAAGGCTTTAATTACTTCTTTTAAATACAATTATTCTAAAGAAGCCTGTCCCGGAATAAATAAATAAATTATATTAATAATTAACTAAGATAACATAAGTTTTTTTACAATGTTTTATCCTTCTGATATTGAGCTAACTTTAATGAATATTTTTAAGCCAAGGTGTTCCCATTCATTAAAATGATAGACACTGACTTGAATATCGTGTTTCTTTAAAGGTGGTTCATTAATTAATTTCAATATATTCTTTTAATGATGCTAAAAAAAATTCTAGACTTCTAAGAATTTTTATTTTTCGTTATCATATTTTTCTAGGATCTTCTTAACTTAGGTAGATGAGAATTGGGCTTGTTTTTAATTCTCCAAAAAAACATTTTCTATAAAAAAAAACAAAACAGTGCTCAACGTTTACCCCATCTTCTAGATTCTATAAATATTTTCAACAAATCACTAAAAAATCAGTTAGTTTTAATACAAATAATTAAAGAATCTTGTGAATTTAAAACGTTTCTTTGTTTGTTTATTTATTTAACGTCACTTTATGCTACTAAGGCTAATCGGACGATGCTACAGCGGGAGTTCTAAATTTTGCCTATCCAGGTTTTATTAGGATAGGGATCTTTAACGAGTACCTGACATCGCACAGGCTCGGGACACCTTTTAACGTCCCCTCCGAAGGACGGCGTAACTAAGGATTTTTTACTCCCATTAAAAAATGCTAGGACCACCTGCGGGTTTGAACCCGTGACCTTTAGCATGGGAGGCTGTTACGCTAGCCAGCCAGCTACAAGTGATCCCAATTTAAAACGTTATTATACTTACGTAACTAAACAAATTTACTTTTAAATATTTTTAATTTTGCCAACGTTTCGGCTCAAGCTTGTGAGCCATCATCAAGGCATTACTGAGGTATGTCCAAGCATAAACTGGTCCCAGTGCCAGTTTAAACAAATTTATCAATTTATACTCGATTTAATAAATAACAAACTCTTCGGGTTGATAATATTAAAATAATATCAGAATTTTTTAAATATTTTTTCAATGTTAAATATCCATTTTAATTTAGGTACTCATACATGACTGAACCACAAACTGCTCGTTGATACGGAATTTATTTATTTTAGTATAATTTATAGATTTTATATTGGGTTGTAAAATAAGTTGGTTACGTTTTTTACCGTTGATTTCTAATAAATATTAATCAATCATACATGACCTATTTTGATCTATTACATGTTGCCACCTTTCAGGTAATTTTTTTAATTTGGACACCATCAACAGTTAAAGGACTGTTTTTCTTCCAAGTCAATATTTCCGGTTCTGAATCGAGCAAACCATTTACGGGACGGTGCTTTCTTTCTAAGACATCATCGCCTTACAAACTGCTTATGTTGTTAACCGTCTGTGGAGTGGATTATCTTTGTCGGGAAAATCATCAAATGACGAATATGAATTTTTTTCTCCTCGCTTTTGAGCAAACAAAATACCACTGAAAGATAAGGCATCTTGGTTGAAACTGATGCATAAAAACACCTTAACCAATCCTTTTGGTTTATTTCTTTCAATAATCAACATTTTTGGTTTTGATCCTTGTGTTAACAAAGATAATTAATTAAAACAAAGTATGGAGAAATCAGGGTCACCAATAGCTTCAGATATCTGGGGAAAATTATTTGTAGTAATGGGTCCGAGAGAAAGGGTATGGAGGAGAGGCTGGTCAAAAAAGACTCAGCTTTGCCACCAGTAGCCTATACTGTAAAAAAGGCTCTTTCAATAAAAGCGAAAATAAGGCACTATTACACCGTTGTCAAAACGGTTATTATGTATGGAATGGAGACCGCTTCCCTTCCAAGTTTAAGGAAACTTTTGGGAATTGAGAGGAAGATCTTAAGGAAGATTTATGGGCCAGTAAAGTTACCAGAGGAATATAGGCTGAGGCCTGCCAGAGAACTTTACAAAGAAATGTATGACCTGGAAACGGACATTAGGTTAAGGAGGCTGCGTTTCTACGGGCATATGGTAAGGATGAGCCCGAACAGAATAAATAAAGAAATCTTCGAAAAAATGTGGGGGTACAAAGGGACCGGGGGATACATTCAGCAGATGAGGAAAGAGACAGTGAGGTTGGAAATCTCAACACAGGATTGTGTCAATAGAGATGAATATAGGGAAAAATTGAGGAAGATAAAGGTCCTTGTGGATGCCAAAGAGGTGAGAAAGGGGAGAGTATGGAAGGAGGAACAGAGAAGAGTCCAGTCTGAGAGAATGAAGAAAAGGTGGGAAGAGAGGAAAAGAGTGGAACCTGTGGGAAAAGTTAGGGGGGAATGATATTTGCGTGGTCTTTAAAGCCGTTTCGTGTCAAAAAAAAAAAAATCGACCTTTTTAATCGACCGAAAAATGACCTCTGCTCAAAATTTGAGAGCTTACGTTTCGATATGCGTGGAATTCGAATAAAGAATAAAAAAAATTCGTTCGTCAATTAGTATAATATTTGTTTGTTATTTTTCGTTAATCAATAAATAATTAAATACCAAAATTCAGTAGTAACATGATATCATCCTTTGAATTATTGCTTTTCACATTACTAAATTGCCTATCTACAGCTATATAAACAGTTATACCTTAATGTTGTTATTTGCAAATAATAAACCATTATGTAATAATTTGCAGCATTTCTTTGTCAGCGTTGCAGAGAGTATTAGATTGAAATATTAAAAAGCGCTAGGAACTTATTTTACAAGCCAATTGAATTATTTATTCTCATCAACACATGCATCTATCTAAATATGGAAGTTTTTCAAACTTTGAGGATGTACTTAAAATACGAAACGTTGGAAAACATTTTTAAAAATCTGGTGCGGTCAACACGTGACTTTCACTTACCTCTATTTTTAAAATCAATGAAAGAATTTTCAAATACAGTTAGAGATAAAAATACGTAAAACTATCAAAGAATTAATTAAATTGAATTTATATAGAAACATGTGTTTTATTAAAAAATCTATTATATTATTATCTTAAAATAACCAGTTAATTTTATCTTCTTTACATCACTCTCAATTAAAATTTAAAAGCTTGAGTATAAGATGATATTTTTTCTAAAATCTTTAGCTTTCCAACGGTATATCATACATGTATATTACTGTTCTTATGTTCAAAAACAAAAAATTGCATTAAAAAAATATTTTTTCTGTTTTCTCCTTTAGTTGCTTTTCAAATTCACTCAGCTTGCATATTTAGCAGTTTTTCATCAGTGGTAACAAGATAATATTGTTATTTTTATAGAATCAACAAAATTAAAGGTACTTTAGAGAAAGAAAATTTAAAATATCGGTATTTAAGCCCTATCAGACCATTTTAATCAGAATGAAACCTACATGATATTAAAGCCCATTAAATTTTACATCGATATAGCGAGTTTAGTCAAAATCGTCGGAACCGTTTTCAAGAATATCGAAAAAAGGTGCAAGGCTCTTATGGTAAGCTCATTTTGATGAAAAAGGTTTTGTAACGTCTCGGGAGTATATTTGTCTTATATATGAAATTTCAGTTTCATAGGACTTTTCGTTTTACCACACACACACACACACACACACACACACACAGACCTTTTTGCGGGACTTGGTTATTTGGACTCAGGGGCCCCTAAAATGTGTATTTCCGTTGAAAACTGAAATTCGAAAATTTTCACGATCTAGTAGTACGATAGTAGCACTACCTATATATAGTAAGTGAAAGTAAAAATTTGTTCGAATATGTAAAGTTTTTAAATGTCATTTTTTATTCTAATTATGAGCTTATTTTAAGCAACTTAAAAAAAAAACAACTAAAAATGAACCCTTTTGTTTTCTCATCCTAGTTGAAGTATTCCAGGCGGATTATTCTAGCGGAAACTTGAACTTCTCCTTCCAGAGGGAGAGAGAATCGTATTTTTTTCCCTCTTCCAGAGGTTTTTCTTCTTTTCCCTTCTGTAGGCTGAGACAAAGAAGGAAGTGGCTATTGTGGAGACGTCGGGCAGCTAGGTCAAAGGAATCGGATGACACTACTGGGGTCGCCGGTCTCAGATATGTCAATTCTATCCGACAGCTTATCTTGCGGTATTGGTGCTCACTGGATCGGAAAGGGACTTGAGTTGGGTAGGAATTTATTTGTTTTTGCTTCACTGGTAAAATTAAATAATACCTCGATTAAAATTTAAAAAAAAAAAAAATCTGGTGCGGGCAACACACGACTTTCACTTACCTCCATTTTTAAAATCAATGAAAGAATTTTCTAATACAGTCAGAGATTAAAATACGTGAAACCATTAAAGAAATAATTAAATTGAATTTATATAGAAAAATGTGTTTCATAAAAAATCTATTATATTATTATCTAAAATAATTAGATTTATCGGCTTTTCTATTAACTTTTACAAGTTTGTTCATTAGATAATATTATTCTAAAAGCTTTAGCTTTCCAACGGTATATTATACGTGTATATTACTGTTACTATGTTCAAAATAAAAAAATTGCATTAAAAAAATATTTTTTCAGTTTTCTCCTTTAGTTGGATATAGAATTCGTTCAACTTATATATTTATGTGTTTTTCATCGGTGGTAACAAGATAATATTGTTATTTTTATAGAATCAACAAAATTAAAGTAAAATATCGGCATTTAAGCCCTGTCAGACCATTTTAATCAGAATAAAAACTACATGATATTAAAGCCCATTAAATTTTACATCGATATAGCGAGTTTAATCAAAATCGTCGGAACCGTTTTTGAGGAAATCGAAGAAAGGTGCAGAATGCATGGTATAAAGTGGATCTTCTGGTGAGCTCATATTAATGAAAATGGTTTTTTAATCGTCTCGGGCGCATATTTGTCTGAAATATGAAATTTCAGTTTCTTAGGACTTACCGCTTCCGCCCGGGAGTTACCACACACACACACACACACAGACCTTTTAGCGGGACTTGGTTATTTGGACTCAGGGGACCCTAAAACGTATATTTCCGTTGAAAACTGGTATTTCAAAATTTTCACGATCGCAATACTTCCCCTTACTATATATAATCATCTAGTTGCTAAGCAACACGCGTTAAAAGCATAGCCCGTTCGGCTACCCTGCCTCTCGCCTGACAATCGATGTTGGAGACGATAAAATAATTGCGATTTCGCTTCTCAGTGGAAGGTGGCTCTTAACTCTGAAATTAATCCCTTGGTCGAAAAAACCTCCGGAATCCCTAAAAAGGAGAGGCAGTCTGGGGCAAAAAAAAAACTATCTATTTCGTCTAATTGTCTGTTATTTTTCCATTTAGCTTATTTTGAAAACACATATTATGGGTACGGTTGTTGGTTGTTGTAAGTCGGTATGTAGAGTGGTGTTAATGAACAGGGGCTCCTGTTGATAAGTCTTAATTATCTCATTTTCTTAAATATTGTAATTTGTACCCAATATTTGATATGCGAGATCTACGCTTTTATGGGTTCAAATACCCAAATTAAAGTATTTAGTTTTTTTTTTTTTGTATATCTAATATCTAGAAGGATACTTTTATTTGTTCGTTAATAGTATTTTCTTTTTTTTTTTCCTTTAGGCTCCTTGCCATTAAAATGATAAAAATATCTTTTTCTGTTGCTTATAAATCAGACGGCTTTTTAATAGCTGTATTCGCTAAACGGTTTCGGTTTGTGAAAATAGGAAATGTAGACATCTATCTCCAACGCCAATTAGTTTTTTAAAAATTTCAGATTTACCTTGGAAGAATAGTTTCTCCCTTGAATTCCCTTAAATTACAGTTCCTTATATTTGTTATTTCTACAAGATAAGCATATTTTTTTCACATTTATTTATTTTTACTTTCACTTACTATATATAGTAAGGGAAAGTATTGCGATCGTGAAAATTTTCGAATTCCAGTTTTCAACGGAAATACACATTTTAGGGTCCCCTGAGTCAAAATAGCCAAGTCCCGCAAAAAGGTCTGTGTGTGTGTGTGTGTGTGTGGTAACTTCCGGGCGGAAACGGTAAGTCCTATGAAACTGAAATTTCATATTTAAGACAACTATACGCCCGAGACGTGACAAAACTTCTTTCATCAAAATGAGCTTATCAGAAGAGGCACTTTATACCATGCATTTTGCACCTTTTTTCGATTTTCTCGAAAACGGTTCCGACGATTATGATTAAACTCGCTATATCGATGTAAAATTTAATAGGCTTTAATATCATTTAGGTTTCATTTGGATAAAAATGGTTTGACAGGGCTTAAATGCCGTTATTTTAAATTTTCTTCCTCCAAAGTACCTTTAATTTTGTTGATTCTATAAAAATGACTATATTATCTTGTTACCACTGATGAAGAACATGTAAATATATAAATTGAATGACTTCGATACCTAAATAAAGGAAACAACTGAAACAAAATATTTTTAATGAATTTTTTTGTTTTTGAACATAAGAGCAGTAACATACATGTATGATCGATATACCGTTGGAAAGCTAAAGATTTTAGAAAAAATATTATCTTATACTCAAGCTTTTAAAAGTTAATAGAGAGTGATGAAAAGAAGATAAAACTAACTGATTATTTTAGATAACAGTAGATAGATTTTTTAATAAAACAGATGTTTCTACGGAAATTCAATTTAATTAATTATTTAATAGTTTCACGTATTTTTATCTCTGTGTTTGAAAATTCTTTCATTGATTTTTAAAATGGAGGTAAGTGAAAGTCGTGTGTTGCCCGCACCAGATTTTTTACTTTTGGATGCTTTTCAATATCTAAAATCTAGTAATGGTGTTTAAATCGTACTATCTAATCTACAAAATATCACCTGTAATAGTATTATTCCCTATGAGAATTCATCACAGTGGCCATAAAATATGTATTATAGTAACTAACTATTATACTTACGGTCTATTGAGGTTAGGAAACTGTCTTACCTGAAAAAAAATAGAAAAATAAAAATTAATATACAAATATTTTAAAAATGAATATTATAACAGATACAAGACGGTAATTAGGAAATCATTACATTTGAAACCAAAACAATAATACAATTGAACAGCAAATATACAAAATACGTCAATTGTATTATATAATACTATTGTAACGGTTGCACGGTCAATCACAACACGGAGGTTACACGACGGTTTTTCAGGTCCCTCAGTGTTGCCAGGTGGAAAGTAATTTAATTATTAATATTAATTTTTTACCTGCAACACTGAGGTAACCAACCAATTACCTGCATTGTGTGCATCGTGTGTACCTTGTTGTTTTGTGGTAGGATCTTTAAAAATTTTGTGTGTGTGGATTTAAAAAACATTTTTTTAAAAATTTAATTTATTCTAAAGAAGAAGCTTATTTTTTATTTCTCATTTTCATCATTTTAATTGTGTTTCCTACCGTTTTTTATTTAATTAAAATAACTTTTTATTTCGAACTTTATTTATTTTATTATTACCCAACATCCATCAAAGTGGTGACCCCGACGTGATGACGGAAAAGATGGATAAGAAGCCAGCAGATTTAGAGGTAAGTGCTAGTGCACATACTAATATTAGAATCCCTACATTCTGGAGGGCTGACCCAGAATTATGGTTTTGCCAGGCCGATGCTGTATTTGCCACATCAAAAGTCGTGAGCTCAAGAATAAAATTTCAAATAGTGGTGGCGAATTTAGAATTTGAAATTCTAAAACAAGTCTCCGACTTGGTGAAAAACCCACCTACAGAGCCATATGAAGCCCTTAAGGAAAGGCTTATTTCCACTTACGCCGAGTCCGAAAATCAGCGTATTAGGCGTTTATTGGAGGACAAGCACCTCGCCGACGGGGAACGGCCATCTCAATTTTTAAATGAATTAAAACGGCTGGCAGGCAGTTCTGTTTCCCCCGAATTACTTAGGAATATGTGGCTAAAAGCACTACCAGAAAGGATGCAAGCAACACTGGCTGTAACTTCGGAAACATCCCTCGATAAGCTGGCAGAGATTGCCGACCGCATAGCTGAGGTATATGAGTCCAGTGTCAGTCAGGTGACCACACACACACCGCAACCCCGTTCTTCTTCTTCTTCCTTCGCAACTCAACTTGAGGAGAAATTCGAGAAGCTGAGCCTGCAAATAAATGAGCTCCAAAACGAAATGGCTAGCTTAAGAAGGAGCAGATCGACATCACGTGACCAAGGACGGAACCGATCGCGTAGCAAAAGTCGTAAACTATGCTACTACCACCGCAACTTCCGGGAGAAAGCTAAGAAATGCCAACAACCCTGCAGCTGGAAACCATCGCAAAAGGGAAACTAATCTCAGCGACTGAGAAGGCGGACTCCGTCGCTGATATCAACCACCGCCGATTATTCGTCGCGGACATAGCAACTGGAGAACGATATTTAGTCGACACTGGAGCGTCAATATCGGTCTTCCCAGCACGGAGACGAGATCGAAAAACACCCGCCAATTTCACCCTTTTTGCAGCCAACGGTACACCGATAAAGACCTATGGTGAAGTGAAGAAGATACTTAACGTTGGTCTTCGTCGCCCTCTTCGGTGGTCTTTCATCATCGCCGACGTCAACAACCCGATCATCGGAGCAGACTTCCTCTTCTTTCACCACATCCTGGTCGATCTCAAGGGCCGACAGCTCGTAGACGCCAAGACAGGTCTCACATCCAAGGGCAGTCTTAAACATAACAACACACCTTCCGTTTATTCTGTACCTAGCGGCGAGTGGTATTATGAGCTTTTACGCAAATACCCAGCTATAACTCGCCCATCTACGGTACCACAGGAGGCGAAGCATGCAATCAAGCATTTTATTGAAACGAAGGGAGCTCCAGTCACCTCCAAAGCCAGGCGCCTTCCACCTGAGCGATACAACGCCGCCAGGGAAGAATTCCTGAAGATGGTAGATGAGGGAATCTGCAGGCCTTCAAGTAGCCCCTGGGCTAGCCCACTCCTCATAGTAACAAAGAAGGAGGGCTCAATGAGATTTTGTGGAGACTACCGCCGTCTCAACGCCCAGACTGTGCCTGATAGATACAGCGTTCCTAACATCCAATCTCTCAACACCAACCTCTTTGGAAAGACAATCTTCAGTAAGGTGGATCTCAAACGGGCATACTACCAGATACCTGTTGCTGAAGAAGACGTTCCGAAGACTGCAGTTATCACTCCTTTCGGCCTCTTCGAATTCAAGGTGATGTGCTTCGGACTCCGCAACGCAGCGCAGACCTTTCAACGCTTGATGGACAGCATTCTCGCCCTACCGTATGCTTTCGTCTATCTGGATGACATTCTGATAGCTTCATCGTCGGAGGAAGAACATCGCACCCACTTGGAAGAAGTCTTTAGACGACTGGACCAGCATGGATTGACTATCAACCCGCTCAAGTCGACGTTCTGCAAGGACGAAGTCGAGTTTCTTGGCTTCCTTGTTACCTCGCAGGGCATCAAACCTCTCCCGAGTAAGGTCGACGAAATCGCCGAATTTCCACGTCCTGCTACCAAGGGCCATCTTCGACGCTTTCTGGGGATGATCAACTTCTACAGAAGATGCCTCCCCAAGGCAGCAGAAGTTCAGCGCACTCTACATGCTCTGATTGGCAACAGTAAGAAGAATGATAGAACGCCAATCGAATGGACTCCTGAAGCTGAAGAAGCCTTCGCCAGATGCCAGCAGAACATTCGAGAAGCAGTCACACTCGCGCATCCATCGTCTGATGCTGAAGTCTCTCTCGCTTGTGATGCTTCCAACACAGCGATGGGAGCAGTTCTTCAACAACGAGAAGGACAACATTGGAGACCCTTAGGATTCTTCTCAAGAGCTCTTACGGCAGCTCAACAGGGATACTCCACCTACGACCGCGAACTCACCGCTATCTTTAACGCAGTCAAGCATTTCAGGCCTTGCATCGAAGGAAGAGTTTTCAGTATTCTCACTGACCATAAACCTCTGGTTTATGCCTTCTATCAGAAGCCCGGAACAGCAACACCCATGCGCTATGTGAACTTCATTAGCCAATTCACATGTGATATCCGACATGTTTCGGGAGAAGAAAACAAAGTGGCCGATACTTTGTCAAGGTTAGAGGAAATTCGCAGCCCGGATGATATGGAGAGCATTGTCGAAGCCCAGCAGGAAGACCCGCTGATTCCCGAGTTACTTCGGAACCCGAACCTGCATTTGAAACTGGTCGAACTCCCGCACTCGAACAAGCCACTCCTTTGTGACTTCACAACTTCGAAAGCTCGACCGTATGTTCCTACTTCTCTGCGTCAGAACATCGTTAAGAAGATTCACGAGCTCAGCCACCCTGGAATCCGAGGGACACGCCGCCTGGTGTCTCAGAGATTCTTCTGGCCGAATATGAATTCTGACATAACGACTTGGACCCGAAGCTGCATCGCTTGTCAACGCTCGAAAATCCATAGACACACAGTTTCACCTCCCGGCATCTTCGCTCCAGCTGGTCGATTTGAGCACATTCATGTCGATATAATCGGACCTCTACCGACATCGGATGGTAAACGTTATTGCCTTACTATGGCAGATCGGTACACCCGTTGGCCGGAAGCTGAACCGATTGAGGATATCTCCGCTACAGTGGTTGCATCAGCGCTCTACAAATCCTGGATTTCCAGATTTGGCGTCCCAACACGCATCACAACGGATCAAGGCCGCCAATTCGAGAGCGAACTTTTTTCGAAACTGCTGAACCTCCTAGGAACTCGGCGATGTCGGACCACTGCGTACCATCCTCAGTGCAACGGCGCTATCGAGAGATGGCATAGAACTTTAAAGGCAGCCCTAACTGCACATCTCATTACCTCAAGATCTTGGACGGAACTATTGCCCACACTCCTCCTCGGCTTGAGAGCAGCTATTAGGGATGACAACTGCACAAGCGCCGCAGAAATGACGTATGGTCAACCCCTGCGACTTCCTGGGGAACTGTTGGAGTCGACTTCAAAACCAGAGGAACCTGATGGATTTCTGCGTAGGCTAAGGGAACACTTGAAGCACCTGCAGCCTGCCCCGCATAGACCTAGTCAAGGGCCAACCTTCAATCCGAAGGACTTAAGGACATGCACACACGTCTTCTTACGAGACGACACGGCCAGGAAACCACTAACTCCTCCCTACTCTGGACCTCACCTTGTGATCGAGAGAGGGGAGAAGACTTTTGTGATCCTGCTCGCCTCCGGAGAGAAGACCGTTAGCGTGGACCGCCTGAAGCCGGCCTACACCTTGGAAGACCCAACCTCTCCAGCCACGTCACCACCGACTACATCGCGACAGCAACCTCCACAAACTGACAACGCCCCCGCCACAGAAGCTGACCAACCCTCATCGGACAAAACAACTCGAAGAGGACGTCGCATCCGACTCCCTGTTCGCTTCTGTGACGAGGTTATTGGGGGGAAGTGATGTAACGGTTGCACGGTCAATCACAACACGGAGGTTACACGACGGTTTTTCAGGTCCCTCAGTGTTGCCAGGTGGAAAGTAATTTAATTATTAATATTAATTTTTTTACCTGCAACACTGAGGTAACCAACCAATTACCTGCATTGTGTGCATCGTGTGTACCTTGTTGTTTTGTGGTAGGATCTTTAAAAATTTTGTGTGTGTGGATTTAAAAAACATTTTTTTAAAAATTTAATTTATTCTAAAGAAGAAGCTTATTTTTTATTTCTCATTTTCATCATTTTAATTGTGTTTCCTACCGTTTTTTATTTAATTAAAATAACTTTTTATTTCGAACTTTATTTATTTTATTATTACCCAACATCCATCAAACTATCCTTATGCTACGAAAAAAAAAAATCCTATAAAATATTTTAGCTTATTTCTTCTTCAGTTGGCTATCAAATTCTTATAATAAATATAATAACTATATTAAAAGATTAATTTATAATAACTAACCATTAGACAGAGAAACATTAAAAGGGAACAGGAGAAAGGTGTTAAAATCAACAAAAGACAAGAGATAGAGTTTTAGTCTTCCATTAAATAGGATTAAAGCAAGATTTGTATAGTTCTATTAAAGCTCTATGAGGATTTATTGGACAACCTGGTAAATTGCTTCCTCTTCTGTTTTTAAAATATTTACTATTTTATTAAAAATATCAAAGGCGGTTTCAAAGGAAGAGAGAAGGTAGAAAAAAAAGTTTGAAGACATGAAATGCAACTTTTAGAGAGTGATCATTAGCGCATTTAAATCTAAATATTTATATGTAGAAAAAATATTTAGAGTAGAATAGAGTTTACAAGTATTATTTATTAATATGAATATTAAATACATAGTATTTTATTTTAATTTCAATTAGCATACATACACACGAAAAAAATGTACTTCTACACTCTTGCCGTTTCTAGGTTAACACGGGTATAGAGAAGATGATTAGGTCGACATCACACTCAGTAGCTATGTTTTCTCGCAAATTTTAGGTACTCACCTTATAGAGACTGAGTGAGAACCAGGAAGATCTCTATATCGCATATCTATATCCTAAGGTCACCCACGGCTAACATCTGACCGAGTAAACATTATCCTGCCGAAGAAGGATACGGGAGAGGAATCGGAAAAAATTTAATATACACCTTGATTAAAGCATAAAAATAAACCTTAAAAAAAGTTTAATACAAAAAAAGGAGATATTTTTGTACCAATATTTACTGTTGGTTTATATAACGTGACTTTATGCTGCTGTGGCTAATCGGACGATGCTACTTTTACTCCTATAAAAAAATCCTAGACTAACTGTGGGTTGGAACCCGTGACCTTTGGCATAGAAGGTTGTTATGCTAACCGCTATGCTACAGGTGATCCCACCAATAATAACTGATTAACTCACTATTTTTTTTATTTTATAAAATAAAAAACAAAAACGGCGTCTTGATTTTGTTTCTATAAGTTGTTTTGATAATACTGTAATTCTGAAAAAGGTATACTTTTTACCTTCATGAATTAAATAATTTATTTTTTATTTAAGAGTTTCCACTTAAGTGGGCATCCTTAACCTAAAACTTTCTGGATGGCAGTTTTCTATAACGTCATATCTAAGGTCCGAACTTATAGTCTTTCTTCCTGTTTTCTTTTCAAATGCCCATACCTCTTTTAACAACACATTTTTCCGACATTGGAGTATCCAAAAATATACCTGGCACCAACCAACAAAGGACCTCTACCCCATAATAGATTATGATATAACATAGTAAAGAACCTTGATGGTGGTGCACGATCGAAGAAACCAAAGAGGAATAGAATGTAACCGAACGTTAATTCCTTAAAGCTAAAATATGTTTTCCTCTGAAAAAAAAGTATTAACTAACCATAATAAAAAAAAATCTCTTATAAATGATAAATACTTGAACAGCATATTTTAAAACAAAAGCGAATATAATAATTTAGTTCTTTAGTTTTATTATTCCTGGTAAAAAATAAGCATAAGTGAAAAAATATCAACAAAATTTCGTCTATTCAAATTTTACTTAGAATCTTTTTTTTCTTTCTTTTTTTTTATTTTTTATTTTTTTATTCGTATATATTACAATTTGTCATAATAGACAATAATAATAGTGCTACAGGATCTCATTCATACAATATTTACAATAATAACAAATGGAAAGTCAAATTACATAAAATCAAATCAAAATAAATAAACGTATACAATAACAAAATAAACTTAGACTCTAATTTCCAAAAGGTACCTATATCCATTATTTTTTTTTTTTACAGATAGCGCAAAACTATTGTATCTTTTTAAAAAAACAAACAAAAAAACTCAATATTATTTAACCAACTTTTTTGATCCTTTTCGCAGTAAAATCTAGATTTTTTTTCACTATATTAATAAAAATATATTAAATAAAGGAGAAGTTAATTCCGGGTGCAGTCAAATAAACAACTTAATTTATTTGTGCCAATGTTTCGGCTTTAATTTCAGGCCTTGTTCAGGGCGATTGAAGGAAGGATATCATAACAATGAGATAATTAATTAATAAAACTAAATAATTTAATACTTATTTTCGCTTTTGTTTTAAAATATGCGGTATAGAATATACTTAAAGCTTTTTTATGAATCGATGAAGCATTCTTGTGATATCCTCCCTTTATCACCCTGAAGAAGGCCTGAAATTTTAGGCCGAAACGTTGCCACAAATAAATTAATTTTTCTACTAAATCAAGTGTTTTAATGACTGCACCCGGAATCAAGTTCTCCCTTATCAACTTCATTAAAAATATATTAAAGTTATGGAATGAAATTTTTTACTATGATTGGATCGAAACTAAATGCGTAATTAGTACCTTTAGAAAAGGACTGCATTTATAAATCGCGTTTTAAAGGGCTTTAGAGTTGTTTAGGGTAAACACTTCCGACTCAATGTCAAGATGATCATTCCTTTTTGAGAAGTGGACTGTACGAAAAAATAAAAGCTAAATAAATGAAGGCTGGACCTAGGTGCAAATTGAACGACTGAGTACTGGTGATACAGACTTAAATTATTAAACAAATGCTACATTTACACTTGGTGGCCAGGTGTTAATCTATTGAATTAGTAGGTTAGTAATGTTGAAACAATTGAAATTATATGATTGGGTATATGACTTAAGTGGCTGCATGGTGGAAACCTGAGATGGTAAAGTTACTGCCTCTAGCTGTGGGATGTTGATCTTGAACCTTATCCCCTCTTCTCTTTCTCCCCTTTGTTCAGAGGATCTTCTTAATTTCTTCTACTCAATGGAGGTAGCAAAGAACAGAACATAAGGACTAGAAAAATTGAGACGTTGATTTCCAAAAGGTACTAAAGGACATTTTTTACGAAATTGATATTTTCACATATTTATATTCTCCTTATTTAGTTTTATCTAAATCATAAATCTGATTGTATCTAATGAACACTCATGTCCTTTAATAACGTGATTAAGAAATGCTATTAATTTCTTAAGATACTAATTACACATTTATTTTCATTCCAAATCATACCAGAAAACTTCATTTCATACCTTTAATATGGTTTTATTAATATAGTAAAGAAATTATTCTAGATTTTTATGCGAAAAGAATCAAATTAGCTGGTTTAATAATATAATAATGAGAGATTTTAGCGCTCCCTGTAAAGTTCCCCAGAATGGATATAGTACCTTTTGGAAATCAACGTCTCAATTGATGTGGCGCATCCAGCCAGAACCTTCAACAGCCCAGTTTCTTTTTCGGCCACTGGGAGCACTCTGCTTCTTTAACATGCCGCCAGGCGGCAGCAAGGTCAACCTAAATTCATTTTTTCGACACCCTAAACAAGAGTTTACTAGATAAAATCAAATAGAAGATTTGGTAAATTTTAATAGAATAAAGTTAAAAATAAATGGTGAGAATACAAATATGTCAAACTATAAATTCCGTAAAATATGTCCTTTAGTCCATTTTGGAAATCAACAGCTCAATTGTTCGGCAGTGACATGGTTTGGAGTTCTGCATGAATATGAATGAGTTATAAATTTAAAATTTGTCGACACAATAAATCGACCAGAAAATCTATCATTCTCTACATGCACCACAGATAAATATACCACGTTTTGGAGAGTTCCACTTAAGGATGTCATCGAATTACTGGCTTAACAAAGGTGGAAAATTAAATTCGTCGAAAAGCAATCCAATCGGGGAAAAGTGTGATGGGAGAGAATGCAACTGATTGTCAATTACCAAGCAATTAGGGTCCAAGTGATTCTCAACTCTTCCCAATGCTGGTATATTTCGCGGCAACTGCAACCGCATTTAGTAATGCCAATATATAAAATAAAATAATTGTGTAGTTAATACTTAACGATAACTTGTCATTATTTACGTAATACAGCACTTTCACATTAATAATAATAATAATCATAATAGGCTTACCGAACCCGAAGATTCGATGCCGATACCACCAAACTTCGCCTGCACAAACTCGTCCAATGTTCACCGGTCAAGCCCAAGCCCCCGAGATCAGCCTTAATGCAATCCTCCCATCGACGCTTCGGCCTACCTTTCGGACGCCTACCAGTCGGATTAGCAAATACCAACTTTCTCGGAATCCGCTCGTCATCGAGCCCAGCAACTTTACTCGCCCATTTGAGTCTCCGCGATGCAATCAGCTCAATTATATTCACAGGATACAAGTTCCACAATTCCGCGTTGTGCAACCTTCTAAACTCCCCAGTGGCCTCATCTCTCTTCGGACCAAATATTTTACGCAATACCTTATTTTCGAAAACCTTAAGCCGTTGTTCATCCTTCAAAGCCACGTTTCACATCCGTAAAGAACCGTTGGAAGAATAATAGTTTTATAAATTCTAACCTTTAAGTTTTTAGATAGAAGCCGTGAACTAAGTAACATAGCAACTGAATAATAACACGCATTTCCCACCTTTAACCGGGACTTTATTTCTTCCTGGATTTAAATTTTTCTAGTTATAATTGAACCTAAATACTTGAATTTCTCTATGCGTTCAAAAGTATGCCCTGATACATCAATATCACCAAGATCGACACCTTTTCTGCTACTGATCATATATTTCGTCTTATCGGTATTTAATTCGAGTCCTATTTCTTAACCGGTTTTTATTAACACACTTGTATTTAGTTGTATGGTTACCGTGTCTTCACCTAGCAGTACCAGATCATCGGCATACCCTATAACCGGAATCATTAATACTAATAACAATAAATAAAAAAAATTATTCTGGGACTATGTCCCTTAAGAATAACAATTATGTACAGTGAGTATGTATACACTTTGATATAAATGTTTGGCCAGGAGATCATAAAAATTAATTTTTATATATATTTATATATATATAACTGATTCCTTTCGAGTTCATACTTGTCCAAAAATGTTTTCGTAGCTAAAGAGGGAACATTGGGAACTGCTTCCCAACCAAAGGCCTAATTGGTCTTTTGCCAAACTCTTCACAAAACTTTTCTTGCAGTTCCAGTAAGGCATTTTGCATAAATTGTTTTTATTCTCTTCTTGAATTTTGTTGCCTTGTTCAGATCTGAATGTGGGATCTACTATCAGTGCTTCCTTTCCTGCGCCAATAACAACCAGATGATCCCTATTTTATCCCACCGATTCTTATGATTTTTTTAAAAGGTAAAACTAGATCTTAAACCATTTGATTTGGCAAAATATTAGTGACCAACGCTCCCGTCACGTAAAATAATCTAAACGATCTATCTATCTATCTAAATCTAAACTTTGAACGAAAAACACACTTTAATATATCTCTGGTTCTAGTGAAGATAGGAAAATACGTTTGGTATCAAAATTACCATATTTCAAAGCAAAATAATCAAGAAAAAAACATTAAATTATTTAAGTTGTATGCTTAGTAATAATCCTAAAAAAAAAAATCTCGTCAAAACAGTACTATTAAGAAGGTTTCTCAAAAGCTGTGTTCCTCACTTCTAAAAAATAAATCCTTAATCTGAACACATTTAAATTTTGTAGATTTGAATAAATTATAATCTTTCATGCTAAAGGTTGTGAGTTCGAATCTCAGTTTCAGAGGGACTTTTTCAAGTATGAAATTAATGGGGATTCACAGCCTCTCCCCCGGGTATGACAGCCAAATGATGGCCACTCACAAAATTAGGCGTAGGAAGTGATGACCCTACACTACAAAATGCATCAAGAATGTAATCTCCCAGGAAATTCACCGCGAGGCCCAGGGCCTATACGTAATGTCGCGCCACTGAAAATAAACATGTCATCTTGTTAGCATTGATAAAAAACGGATAAATATATAAGTTGAACTAAATCGGTATCCAATGAAAGGAGGAAATAAAAAAAAATATCTTTCTTGCGATTTTTGTGTTTTTGGACATAAAAATAGTAATATAGATATACGAGTATAATATACCGTTGGAAAGCTAAAGATTTCAGAAAAAATATTATCTTATACACAAGCTTGTAAAAGTAATTGGAGAGTAATAAAACACCGATAAAACTAACCGATGGCCGTAGATAAAAATGTAATAGATTATTTGATAAAACTTATGTTTCTATCGAAACTTAATGTAATTAATTCTATAATATTTTTTCATCTCTAAGTTTATTTAAAAATTCTGGAAATAATTTCAACAACGGAAGTAAGTGAAAGTCGTGAGTTGCCCGCACCAGATTATTTTGCTGTTATATTATTTAATTTAAAACATGTTTCCTACGTAACTGAATATTAATCTTTCAACTCTTTTTTAACATTAACATTATTTAATAGTTCTTAAACTGACAGTTAAAACCGAGGTAAGTGAAAGTCATGTGTTGCGCGCACCAGATTTAAAAAAAAAAATAAAACAGTTTGACAGAGAAGACAACAGCGACAACCGTTTTGAAGGACCCTTTTCCCTTTTCTTAAGATCAGATGCCAATCAGCTGTCAACCGCTAAGGCAGGATAATGTACCCTGTCTCTTGGATGCTGCTTCTGCATTTTGCTGGAAGCATTGAATATTCGGTAAAAGATGATTCTTTGTTAATCAATACGGTACCTCTTCTTCTAGTCAAATACCTGTTGTATTCATCCTTTATGTCTGTGTAACGAAGCTCAAAGAAAGACTAAAATTATGCCTTATTTCGTTGTCTCAAATGATAGGATGATGTCTAATGTAAGTATTATTCGAAAACGCAAAAGTTATTTTAGAATAGTTAATTATTTCAAGGTGAGTTTAAAAAACTAAATAAACTGTCAGGATTTTCTTAGCGCTTGTTTAATGTTCAATACCAAACAACCTCGACTTTATCTTCGTTACTATTAGTGTGTTTATGATATTATCAAACAGTATATCTAGCTGGCTAAGGACGGTAAATCTGCCCCTACAGCTTTTTTGACTCAAACTTAGGGAATCAATTTGGAGTCAAATAAAAAGAATACACCAAAAATTTTAGCTTCTTAATTCTAAAGTTTGAAATTAATTAATGATCATTTTTTCTCTGATTCTTAGGAGCTAAAGGCATGAAAAAATGATATGATCATAATCCTTAAACGAAAGTAAATTTTTAGCGGAAAACAGGAAACCAAAATATAAATTTTCAAAACTTTTTTAAGTGTCAGTCTCCGATTTTTTCAAAAAATTTCTTTTATACTTCTTAATACACAGAAATTAAAAAAAAAAAAAAAAAAAAAAAAAATATATATATATATATATATATATATATATATATATATATACACACACATATATATGTGCGTGGGTGTGTGTGTGTGTATTTTTTACAAGAGATATTCTACTCTTCAGAAGATGACGTCAAAACTTTTATTATTCTTCAGGATTAAGGACAGTGATTTTTGGAAAAGGGATAATGGACCTTCCAAGCCGTTGGGAAAGGGCTAACGGTAGTAACTATTTTGTAGATTAAATAAATAAATTTTAAGCTGTTCATCAATTTTAATTTTTGTCCAAATTTATCTACAATCTTCCGGACAATCCTATATAATAATAATAATAAATTCTTTATTTATTCTGGGACTAATCCCTTGAGAATAATATTACAAGAAAATTAAAATAAACACTTTAGAGTCTTAAAGTATAAAAACAAACAGAAAAAAAAATACAAATTACAAAAAAAAATATAATAATAATAATTAAAAAAAACAAACTCAAATGAAAATATTGAAAATTAAACTATATAATAAACAAAATAAGAGATATATACAATTTTGATTACAATAATACAAATTTATTTTGGGGGTTAAATCATATACTAATAATACAACAAATGCAAAATACAACATAACATAAAATAGAATAAAAGTAAGTAAGGAAATTAGTGATGATGATAAGGGAATGGGGATAATTGTAAAAGGGTCGGGGATTAAGGAGTAGAATAGAGCTAATCCTAAAAATGTTAATAATTTATAAGTCGTTGGTATCTGTCAAAAAATTAAGCAATGGATATTCAAATTGATAACGTAAATTTAGACTGAGGTTTTCAAAAAAATAAAATAAAATGTAAGGAGCTAAAACATATAGGAAACAATTATTAAAATACTGAATTATGAAAGTAAATAGAAACGTATAACAACAAAATTAAAAAGTTCTAAATGACAAAATATCATTTATACTTTTTAAGAAACTAAAAAATAATGTCTTATTTAAGGAAATAAAATAAAAGTTTAACTATAAGTCTGTAACTTGAAAACAAACCTCAGGCAAAGATATCTAAATCGGCCTGCTTATTAATAATCACCGCTGGACACACATCGGCCTTACGGCACCTCACCCGACCACCACTGAACCACACATATTTCATCTCATCAGACACCTTTTTCTGCCTAGCGAGCCAGTATAGGTGCCTGTTGGCCGGCGTCATCGCCTCGCTAACGTAAATAGGGTGCGTGTTGTTTTCCTCCCAGCCTAGGTGGCGCGTAAAAAAGGCTCTCTTTAATCTTCTTTGCCGCACCAGGTCATTCTTCACTGCTTGGCGAACGAAGCGAGCGATGATGGTCCCCGGGGTCCCGGCTTCTCTAGGCCTGAGGCGGACGGCGTGGTCCAGGTCTTCCGGGCCCAGCTTTACACCCAGGGCTGCCCCGACGCTTACAATGGTCTCAGTTACCTTTTCACCTGGTCTCTCCGGTATACCTCTAATTTCGAGACTATTTTTTAGTTGGTTCTGTTCGGCATTATTTAACCGATCTTCTAAGTTAGTAATTTTTTCTTTTAAAAAAATGTTTTCTAAAGTTAATTTTTCCATCTGATTTTTTTGATGTTCGAGGAGATTCTCAATTTTTTGCAAACCTCTCCATATTTTCGAACGAGAGTTCGGATTGCTTTTTGAGAGTTTGTTTTATATCTTTTAGCTCGTCGATCCCTCGAAGCGTGGTCTTCATCTCCTTAACTTCCTCGGTGAGCGCCATCAGCAAATTAATCGTAGTACCAGGCTCGTTAAGTGGCGATTTCTGCGAAGACGAGTCACAGTCATTGCAATGCCAATTTTTGTGAATGTCTGGGTCCGTTGATTCTATTTTTGTGCATTTTATATGTTAAATATTTAGACATGTGGTGCAGGACAGTTTCATTTTTTCATTTCTTCCAACTGTTTTGCCACATACTTTGCAATTCACCATTTTTCATTTTTTTTTTAAAGTTATATCAAAAAGAAATCAAAATAATAATCCTATAATTTAAGAATAATACTACGTGTTTATTTGCGACAAGTAGGATTAGGCTCGTTAAGCAGACTATCCCCACCACTACTATCGCGCGGCACTGACTATATATAGTTTTAATTTTCGTAAATTATTTTATTACACTGCTTCTGTTTATAATAGTAACTATAATACACTATATAGTTACCTGTCTATATATATAGTAGATATGAAAAAAAAAAAATCAGTAAAAAGGCTGAAGATGTTCTATTGTAATTCAACTCACAACACAAATAAACGATTAAGCTCCTTACTGCACAAGAGATACTCTAAGACTGTATTAAATCCTACTATATATATATATATTAAATCCCCAACTCCTTATTAAAAATGGGTCACGTGTGGCATAACAACCCAGCCTAAGATCGCGGGTTCAAATTCGACAGATAGTCAAGTATTTTTCAAGGAGGGAAAAAAATACTTGGTTACGTTGTTTTTCTAAGGGGCTGTAAATTGATAATAATTAAGTTGAAAAATATTCAAGAGCTGTTTGCCTGATTTAATTTTTTTGAGCCTATGTACTTTAGAGAAAGGAAATATTGGCATTTAATACTTAAATCTAATATAGATTTATCTGAACCTTATCTAAGTTTATCAGATAGACTTTAAATGATAATAATAATGATAAATAAGTTCTTTATTTTTCTGGGACAATTCCCTTTAGAATAAAATCAACAAAATATATCAAATGGGCTTCAGAGTCTTAGAGTAATTAAATAAATATAAACAAATTGACTAAAACTAATAGAGAACATACATAAGCAAATAAGTAGAAAATAAAATGAAATAGAACTTATTAACAACTCTGTTATGACTGGGTTGGAAGAGAGTTGAAGTGAGGGATAGAATTCTATAAACTTGAGGATTGGATGAGAAACGATCAGTCGAATTGTGCAGAATGGTGGGCTGGATCGTATAAATCTGAAGGCCTAGAGCCTGTATAACGGGAATGGACAGAGGATTTGAATTGTAGAAGATTGAAGATATACAATGGAAGGTGGGATTGGAAATCTTGGTAAAGGAATGATGCCAGGAAATACTTGCGACGACTGGAAGGGTAAAGCCAACTCAACTCGCCATAAAATTTACCCAACCTAAATATATTATATGACTGTCTTAAAAGCGAATATGTAATGAATAAAAAATTATACTGTCGAGAAGAATAAAATATTTGAATTTTTTTTTGGGTACTCTCTCTCTGCATTAGTTTGCCATTTATAGGCTGACGGCCTCATCAACCTAAAAGGAGAGACTTTGAGTGAATCCCCTTTTAATTATGGAGTTTGAATAATTCAGAACAAGAGCAGGATTCGAATTGAAAAAAGACTATAGTCTTTTTTCCATTTAAATAAAAAGAAGAGAAATTTTAGAAATGAGGGAAGAATTATAAATGATAAAAGCACCCATTTGCATGTAGATATTTACGTTATCCAAAATGGTGTCTCGGCAAAGACCATTAAGGAAAGTGTGATACCGACCAAGTTGAGAAATTCACTGCCATCTGCCAGGTTTGCTCCTGGGAAAGGAACGCTGCTAAGCTAGCCACGTCATTAAAGATGACCCCTCGTAGATTTAATAAGTAGTTAAGGATTTAAAATGCCTAAGATCGAGGTTATTATTAACTTATTAAATCAAAGAAAATAGCTATAATTTGATGCCATAAAACGTAAATTATCAATGGGATATTATTTAATGATCTATATCAGATATAAGTCTTGGATGAACAGAGTTTTAATCAATAGCCATATCGGATTGGTAACGTTTTGATTATTCGTATTTGTATCGCCCTTGTTTTAAGCTTAACTGGGTTTATGAATAAGTAATAAGAAACACTTAAATTATTAAGCATATTAAGAGATACATTATTTAAAATTGTGAATATGTTCTTCCACCCGAACACAAACATCATTAATCATAAAATAGTAGAGTACTACCAGAGAGGAAACTGGGAGCATTATTCGTTTCCTTAAACAAGCAGAGAACAAGGACAGATGTATTGAGGGGCCTACCTCTAACCAACTTAGACAATCTGTGTAGATGGCGGTGCATTTCTCAACTTGTTCGGTATCACACTTTCCTTAATGGTCTTTGTCGAGGGACCATTTTGGATAACGTAAATATCTACACGCAAATAGGTGCTTTTGTCATTTATAATTCTTCCCTCATTTCTAAAATGTCTCTTCCTTTCTTTTTAAATTGAAAAAAAATATTATAGTATTTTTTTAAGTTCGAATCCTTGTCTTGTTCTGAATTATTCAAACTCCATAATTAAAAGGGGATTCACTCAAAGTCTCTCCTTTTAGGTTGATGATGCCCGTCAGCCTACAAATGGCAAACTAATGCGCAGAGAGAGCACCCTAAAAAAAATGAAATATTTCTTTCTTCTCGACAGTATATTTTTTTATTAATTATATATTCGCTTTTAAGACAGTCATATAATCTATTTATGTTGGGTAAATTTTATGGCGAGTTGAGGTGGCTTTACCATTCGAGTCGTCGCAAGTATTTCTGGCATCGTTCCTTTACCAAGATATCCAATCCCGCCTTCCATCGTATATCATCAATCCCCTACAGTTCAAATCCTCTGTCCATTCCCGTTATACAGGCTCTAGGCCTTCAGATTTATACAATACGGCCCACCATTCTTCACAATTCGACTGATCGTTTCTTATCCAATCCTCAACTTTATAGAATTTTATCCGTCACTCCAACTCTCTTCGAATCCCGCTTATACATTCATCTCCTGACCATCCAGTCAAGACAGTTAATAAGACTCTATTTCATTTTATTTTCTAATTGTTTGCTTGTGTATGTTATCTATTAGTTTTAATCAATTTGTTTATATTTATAAACAATTATAAACAAAGTCGGTATCATACTTTTCTTAATGGTCTCTTCCTTTTTTTTTTTAAATTGAAAAGAACATCAAAAATTTCTAATACCAGTTTTCACCGGAAATACATGTCTTAGGGTCCCCTACGTCTATCTCGAGTCCAAGATCCTGTCCGCAAAAATATCTGTGTATGCTTGCCCGTCTCTACCGCAAAAACGAAAAACCTTAGGAAAATGAAATTTCATATTTAAGACAACTATACGCCCGAGATTTTACTGCAATTTTTCATCAAAATCAGCTTACAAGAAGAGTAACTTCACACGATGCATTAACTTTTTACATACATAACTTTTTTACGTTTTTCTCTAAAACATCTCCAACGATTTTGATTATACTCGTTATATAGATGTTAAATTTAATGCGCTTAAACTTGATTTAGGTCTCATTTTGATCGAAATAGTCTTACAGGCCGATAGTAAATGCCGGTATTTTAAATTTTCTTTCTCTAAACTACTTCTAATTTTGTAGAACAAATCAAGGCGTATTAACTTGTTTGCATTGATAAATAAGGACTAAATTTGGAATTTTAACGAATTCGATAAATGAAAAAAGGAGAAAAGTGCAAAAATAATTTTTTAATGCAATTTTTGTGTTATTGAACATAAGATTAGAAATACAGATGTATAATATACCGTTGGAAAGCTAAAGATTTTAGAACAAATATTTTCTAATGCACGGAATTGTAAAAGTTGATGGAGAGTGATGAAAATGGAACAAAACTTACTAATTTTTAAGGAAATAACATACAAGTTAATTTAATAAGACATATGTTTCTATTGAAATCTATTTTCCTCTCTAACTGTATTTAAAAAAAAATTTAAGTCTATTTTAACAACCGAAGTAAGTGAAAGTCGTGTGTTGCGTTCACCAGATTTTATTATAATATTTTTGCATTGTAATCCACGAAGCTTCTTAATTTTATATAAAAAAAGCACTGGAGTTGTAAAGCTTTGAACTGAAATGAATATCCAAATTAATGATAATTGTAATTCGAGTGGCGCAATTTAATTGAAATCCCATTTTGTTTTTTTCTTGCCATTATCAGGTGCTAATAGCCTCTTTGCTCAGCCCCACAGAAGAACCCATTCAATACCACAAGAGGCGGGCCTTGATTAAGAACTGACAGCCAAGAACATTCTCTTCGGGCTAAGTTTTCTCAAGTAGTTTATTTCAACGGCTCCAGACTCAATTACAAATCCTCAGATGAATCGGGAGAAAACAATTTCTGTGTCTTCAGCTCTCCAACTGCATTGTTTCTCAGGCAACTTTTTCTTCCATGAATAAATTCGAGACTTTAATTTCTCTTTTAAACGAATCTCTTTCCCGAAACAGGACCTACTATAAGTAGAAATATATCTTTATTGTAAAATATATATTTATATATATATATATATATATATATATATATATATATATATATATATATATATATATAATAAGTTAACGAACGCCGCTAAACAGGTATAAAATAAAAGGGGATCGATAAATACACTGATCTAGACTCAGAACAGAACTGACTTTATTGTATCTTAATACAAACAAATAGTACGTTGTTTACTAGGAATAGTATTAAGCCTAATACAGTCGTACTCGGGATCTTAACTCCCCCTTGCCAGTTTACGAACATACCTTCGTAAACTCTTAGGAAGGACCTTGAAACGATACATAAAGAGAAAAAAACAACAACAACAAAAAAGGAAAAGTGCTATTACAAAAACACAGTACAACTACAACAGAAACAAAAAAAAAAGAAAATTCACTTAAACACTTTTTGCACAGCACTGGTTTTTGAACAGAAACAAGAAAAATGAAAGAAAACTCTTCCATGGCAAACTCCAGCGCGCTACCGCTGATTCACAGCTCCTATCGGGAGCTTCAGTTGCTCTAGGTGAACAGTCCGCCGCTTTTTGGGCTCGCTGAGGCTCTCGATGGTGACAACATTGTGCTCACGAATGCCAATCACCCTGTATGGCCCTTCGTACCTCTCCAGCTCTTTCCCACGGTTAGACCCTTTTCGTTTATATACCGTCATCCCAATCTTGACGGCGCCCATTAGGTCCCTGACGTTATGATTTTCTCTGGCTACCCTTCTGTTCTTTTCCCTTTCGATTCTTCCCCGAACTTTTTCCCATCATTTGGCCAAAGCCAGGCGATTGTTCATCACGTCTTTCGAAAGCCCCTCATCCACTGCGGTACTCGCGCTATCCCTACGCCGTTCACGAAGTCCGAAAAGAATCTCGAACGGAGAGAACCCGGTTACGGTGTAAATAGAGTGGTTGTATGCCGCAACCGCTCTTGCCATCGCCGCGTCCGGCTCCAGGCCCCGTTCTACCTGGTAAACTCGTAGATGGTCGCTGAGCGTGCTGTGGAGACGTTCAATCCCTCCTCTGCTCTTCGGGTGTCCTGGGGTATTGAGGTGCCAATTGACCCCTATGGACTGCATTTCCGAACGGATCGAAGCGTTATCGAATTCTCTGCCACCATCCGAAGCTATGCGATCGGGTATACCATAAAATTGGAACCAAGTCCGTAACGCCCCTAATACCGCTCCTGAGGAGCGTTCCTGGACCAGATAAGCAATCGCTGCCTTACTAAATAGGTCTAACACTGTTACCCACTTATAACCTCTCCAAGTAAACGTGTCTATTGGGAGATCCGCAAGCGGCGATACTGGAGTGGATGTTTCTTCTTGTAAGGCCTTCGGAGGATGCCTGTCATACTTTTTTTTAAACAGACAGCACAATTCCCAATAATGTCTGCGATTGTCTGGCGCATACCCCACCAGAAATACTTGCGTTTCAGGGCTTGCAACGTTTCATGTATTCCCCGGTGGTTGGTCTTACCTTGGTAGTACGCTAACGTCACCTCTCGCTGGCTATCTTCGTCCTTCAGCGTCTCCACTTGCAGAGTACAGCGTAAAAATGTCCGATCATCGCCAATTCGTTCATTCCGCCACAGGCGCTTAATCTTGTCCCAGACAACTGCATTTCCCACATAAAGGTGGTGGATTTTTCTTGGTTTCGATGCGTTATTGAGCATCCGACAAATCAGGTCTTCCTTAATCCCGGGTTGCGACCAGATTGTAGTAATGGTACACCGACCGTGCCGCTTGCACTCAACCTTTGTCGGTCCTGAGGTCTTGGTTTTCCAAATAATTTGCCGCCGCTTATCGTTGACGATTGCTTCAAGTTCTACCATCTCATCAGGGCGATCATCCATGGAGCTATCCTCTTCTTGGGTTTCCTCATCAGTCGGTATCCCACATTCCACTTCTCTCTCTGATGTCCGTGCAGGTGAGAGTTCAGTAGTATGTCTTGATGTTTCCCCTTGCTCTTCCTCAACCGCGTTAACCATTATTGCCCGGGAGAGCCAATCAGCCACAACATTCTCCTTCCCCGGTTTGTAAAGAATTTCAATATTATACTGGCTCAAGAACTCCTTCCATCTGGTAATCCGAGCGAACGATTCTTTTATTTTTCCCACCCATTGGAGAGGTCGATGGTCCGTGAGGATCCGGAATCGTCTCCCATAGACATACGGCCTAAAATGATCGATGGCCCACACGATCCCAAGGAGCTCCCTCTCTAAAGCGCTGTAACGTGATTCGGAATCGGTAAGGCGCCGGCTAGCATATGCCACTGGTCTATCACCTCCTGCCCCATCTTGCGACAATACTGCCCCCAACGCATATTCGCTTGCATCCGTCGTGATAGTGAATTGCCTCGAGAAATCAGGGAACGCCAGAACAGGTTCCTCTTGCAGACGCGACATGCACCGTTGAATATTGGATTCCATTTCAGGCGTCAATATCACTTTCTTCCCTTTCTTAAGTAAATCATTTAGGGGTACAAGATATTCCGCCATCTCCGGCACAAATCGCCTGTAGTAATTTAATGAGCCTAACAATCGCCGGATTCCTCTAACGTCTCTTGGAATAGCCATTCTCTGAAGCGCTTCCACCTTACTTTTGTCTGGTTTTACCCCTTTCTGGGAGATGGTGTGCCCCAAAAAATTAATTTCCTTCATACCCAGTATCGATTTCTCCCTTGACAACTTTAACCCAAACTCGCGCACCCGTTCGAATACGCTTCGCAGATGTTCTTGGTGCAACTCTTCGGACTTGCTAAAGACCAGAAGATCGTCCATATACACCTGGCAAAACGATTCGCTGATACCCCGGAGGAACTCATCCATGAGCCTTTGGAACGTGATAGGTGCATTCTTTAACCCGAACGGCATCCTTGTAAATTCGTAATGACCTCTTTCAAAAGTGAAAGCCGTCTTGTGCTGGTCCCTGGGATGCATCCTAATCTGGTGATATCCAGCTTTAAGGTCTAGTGTGCTGAACACTGTTGCTCCACTCAGCCTATCCAAGATGTCGTCGAACCTAGGGATGGGGTAACGCTCATCGACTGTATTTTCGTTGAGCTTTCTGTAGTCGATAACCAATCTATATTTTTCTTCACCAGGCGCACTTTTCTTTTTTACCGCCCACAGAGGACTATTATATGGAGATGTACTATTTACGATAATACCCTGTTTTTTAAGGTGTTCTATCTCCTCCCTAATGTGTCCCCGTAACGCGTGTGGGTATCTTCTCTCTTTCACATACGTCACAATGTCCCGTTTCAGAGGTATTTCATGGACAGTCACTCCCGTAACTCCCAATATATCGCCTTCCCTGAAGAATATATTATCATATTCATCCCTTAAACCCTTCCTCCAATCTACCGTACGATCAATCGCTCCTATTCTTTCAATGTCACCCTCTACGAACTTTTGGCAGTTATACTTCTTCTTCCCGATCCTAACTGACCACCGTCCTTTCTCGATAATAAAACGCGCTCCTACCTTCCCTAAAAGATCGCAACCTATAATACTTTTGAATTCTCGAGGCATCTTTTCCACGATGTGTATAGGTAAACGGCCCCTTTTCATGACCCACCTATCCAATTTCATTAAAGTTTCCCCCACTACTTCGCAAGGGCCACCCAGAGTGATTAGTTTGCAAGCACATACCTGTCCCTGAAGTGTCGCCTTGCCGCCACACAGCTGCTCCGCCGCCTCTCGACTCAGGATCGTGCAGGAGCTCCCCGTGTCCACCAGGCACCTCACTCCAGCGACTCCGATGATGGGCAGACCGCCGTACTCACTCCTCACGCTGCAGTTGACTAAGGTGCGGTCGCCCCACTCCTGCCACTCTCCTCAGGCCGCAACGCGTTCTCTCCTTCCAGTCGCACCACGGCGTTGTCCGCACCTCCGGGTTTTCTCTCCTCCTTCGCCTCCGCTGGTCCCTGATCTCTCCTCCTCACACTCAGTCTCAGACGACCCCGACGTTCCTGCTGACTCAGATATCGCTCTGCTTCTTGGCCGTACTCTGTGCGCATTTACTTCCATCGGTTCACCTCTTGATGACTCCATACGTCTAAAAATGTAAGGGCATTGGCGGGCAATATGTCCCTCTACACCGCATTCGAAACACTTCGTACGAGGACATTGCGCCACTAGGTGTCCAGGTTTTCCACACCCGTGGCACCGCCGCTCTTCTCTTCTTTCGCTAAATTTCGGTTTTCAAGAACCAAATCTCCTCCTTTCGTTCGTTGCTCTCTCCCTACCTTCGTTTGCACCATCTCTTTTTCTCCAAGCCGGACGAACAAGTCGACGAACAGCCCTGATCTTCTACTTCCATTCCCGGGCACTAGCGTCGATCATTTCGTGGGCCCACTCGACAAATGTGCGGTCTTTTGGCATTCCATCCTTTTTCCCAGTTTCTCGGGCTAATTGAACCATCAAGATGGTTGACAAAAATCCCATCCTTGCTTCCACATCGGGTGCATCTATCACTTCCCTCATCTTCTCGGTAATTTTATTGAAACGAGCTAGGAGCTCCCCAGCGTACTGCCCATTACTCTGACGTGGCCGCCTCGTCTTCCTGAACATCAGGAAGATATCTTCTTCTGTCGTCCATCTTCCACCGCCATAAGCTTTCTTCAATCGCTCCTTTATCACCGGCCACGGGGTGTCTTCATCAGCTTGAATGATGTTAAGGACACTCCTTTTGACTCGGCACACCAAATCAGCTTTAATTGATTCAGCGTCCCCAGCTTCGAGTAAGCGCTCAGCCGTCTTTACCTATATTCGAGCCATCAGGCGATCCCCTCCTTTCAGGAAATGGTTCAGTTCACCAACTTCCCCGTTGAATCTCTCTAGCTCGGAGATGGCTTTTCTTAAATCCTGGGCGGTGGCCGCCCGAACCTTCATCCATGCCAAAGTGTTGGCGTGGGCCTCTGCCAGCGTATCTCGCGGCAACGGTGGAATTTCAGGTTCCGCCGGCAAAGTCAATACCGGTGGTCTTATGAATCCAGCTTCTGCCATCTTGAAGTTACGGAAGCTTCACGAAAATAATAGAAATATAATTTCAAATAATTGCGAAAAAAAATTTAAATTAATCGTAAAAATAATTTAAAATAATAGCGAAAATAATTTAAATAATATAATAAATAATTTTTTTACAAATTACTTAAGAGGAGAAAAAATTAAATAAAAATAGTAACGAAGTAAATAAAGCTAAAATAGAACGGCCACTAATCACGTGATCACGGGTTTCGGCACCAGTTAACGAACGCCGCTATACAGGTATAAAATAAAAGGGGATCGATAAATACACTGATCTAGACTCAGAACAGAACTGACTTTATTGTATCTTAATACAAACAAATAGTACGTTGTTTACTAGGAATAGTATTAAGCCTAAACAGTCGTACTCGGGATCTTAACTTATATATATATATATAAACAATACCGAGATTTATGTACTGTGTAGTTATACAGCTTATATAAGTTCTAGTAAAAATGAATAGCTGGAGAAACTGTTCTATATTTTTTATGTCTTGGGCAGGGAAGAATGATGCAATGTACACTATTATAAATAAATTAGTTCCATGACTTACAGATTCCTTCTTACTTGAATGAATAGGTTGTGTTTTATTGGGTTGTTTCACATGGAATATCCGTTTTTATATTGTAGTTTCTGAAATACATAAAGGATTTTGAAGGTCTCTGTTGTTTTCTTCCGAATGTTTACATATTTAAAGTAAACAGTTACTAATCCTCAACCTTTGTATTATAAACATTAGCTTCCCAATCAATTACCCACTTTTTATTATACCTCCAAATATGAACATGGAAACACGCGATTTTCGAGTAATATTTTTGTACGAGTTTAAACTCGGCCATTCAGCAGCTGAGGCCGCTAGAAATATTTGCAAGGCGTTTGCGGAAGGGAGTGTTAATGAACGGACCATTCGCCGTTGGTTTGCTAAGTTTTCAGCTGAGGATACCGACTTGGAAAACATGTCCCGAGGATGACCTCCGTCAATAATAGACAACGATGTCCTCAAACATACAGTAGAAGGAAACCCTTACCAAACAGTTAAAGGACTCTCAGCACAACTAAATGCAAGTGCATCTACCGTTTCCAGACATTTAAAGTTATTGGGAAAGTAAAAAAACTCGATACATGGGTACCTCATGATCTTACTGAGCGGCAGCAAGACCCCATGTTTCAAAACATACCGTGCAAAAATTGAAAGAACTGGGCTACGAAGTTCTTCCGCACCCATTCTCCCGACTTGTCTCCAACAGATTACCACCTGTTCAGGAATTTATACAACTTCGTCAAAGGAAAACTTTTGAAAATGATGATCAAGTGAAAAGTGCGTTTTCAGATTTCGTTTCACTTATGTCGATACTGTGTAACATTTCTAATGAAGGTTTATGATTTTCAGTAAAGAACATTTGTAAACATAAAAAATTGACCCCCCTTTAAAATTTGAGGGCTTACGTTTCAAGACGGGTAGAACCCGAATAACGAATAAAAAAATTATGATTTATTTTCTCAGTGTTCTTTCAAAGCTTGTAGGCTAAACATGTCTAATTAAGACACTATTTTGTCCAAAATTGTAAGTAATTTTATAGCAATATCTTTAATGTAAATCCTAATTTAAAATATCTATGTACCTACTGTATGATTATTCATTGTTCAATGTACTCTTTTTTATATCTCTAACAATAACATCATATATTAATTATTGTATAATAATATTAATGTTCTGTTTTGTTTTTTTCCACTGTTAAGGCATGATTATGAGAACAATAAATTCTCGAAACGTCGCATAGATAAAATTGTTTATTCATTGACTGAAACCTAAGAACAACACAAACTTAAATTATCAACAGTCGAGAACTGATCAAACAATATATATATATATATATATATATATATATATATATATATATATATATATATATATATATATATATATATATATATTACCCCCTTCACAAAATTTGAGGATTTCAAGATGTGTAGAATCTGAATAACAAATTAAAAAAGATCTGTTTGTTTGTTTATTCGTTTAACGTTACTTTATGCTACTATGGCTAATCGGACGATGCTACAGTGGGAGTCCTAAATTTTGCCTATCCAGGTTTTATTAGAATAGGGATCTTTAACGAGTACCTGATATCGCACAGGCTCGGGACCACTTTTTAACGTCCCCTCCGAAGGACAAATAATCTGTTTTTCCTAATTCATAAATAATTCCGTCTATTCCTTTACCACCGCCATCCAACAAGCTGTCTGGACTGCCTCCTCTCCTAAACACCCCAATATAAATCCTCACCAAAATCATTTTCCACAACATATTATAGACCTCATCCATACCAAACGCCGAGCAAGATCATTATGGCAGCGCACCCGACACCCAACAGATCGCCGCTCCTATAACTTCTATTGTAGACAATTGAAGAGGGAGTTGGCGACCTTCCGTTCCCAGTCCTTTAATTCCTACCTCTCCTCTCTATCAGCTCGTGATAATTCCCTGTGGAATATCACGAAAAAGATCCTAAAATACCATCAAGTTTCCCATCCTCTCCGACGTGGTGATGACTCCTGGGCTGCGTCTGATGAAGATAAAGCCGAGGAATTCGCCACACACCTCTCCAAAGTTTTCACTCCTCACCCGGAATCCCACGCCAATCACACCGCAACAGTGCAAGACTTTCTTATGTCACCAATTCCACTTTCCCTACCTCCTAAAGCTATTAATCCCTCTGAGGTCAAATATCTTCTCCAAAAACTTACCCTCCGTAAATCTCCTGGACACGATCTCCTTACTCCCCAGATCCTCCGACAACTTCCGCAGAAAGCTATTATATTCCTTACTTATATTTACAACTGCATCCTACGCACCACCTATTTTCCTCTGTTATGGAAACATTCCACTATCATTCTTTTTCTAAAACCAGGCAAACCTTCCAACAACACTTCATCCTACAGGCCTATTAGTCTACTCCCCATCCTCTCAAAAATTTTCGAAAGGCTTCTTCTTAAACGTATCCTACCCATATTAGAATCTCAAAATCTTCCTTCCCATCAGTTTGGATTCCGTCCTCAGCATTCCACAGTTCAACAGGGGCTCCGAGTTGTAGACCATATTTCCTCAGCTCTTGAATGCAAAGAGTATTGTTCTGGTGCGTTTCTGGACATTGCGCAAGCTTTTGACCGGGTATGGCACACTGGATTACTCTTCAAGCTGAAAACCCATTTACCCCAGTCTCTATACCTCATTCTCCGATCCTATCTCTCAAACCGTTCCTTCCGCGTTCGCTGTGGTGTAGAATTTTCTAACCTTTATCCCGTTGAGGCCGGTGTTCCTCAAGGCAGCGTCTTGGGACCCGTCCTCTATATCCTTTACACTGCTGATATTCCTACACATCCTGATACCTTTCTGGCAACTTTTGCAGACGACACCGCCATCCTATCATCCAGTTCCAATCCTGAAACAGCATCCTTAAACCTGCAAAGACACCTTTCTCTTATCGAAGACTGGTGTAATGCTTGGCGCATTAAGGTGAACGAAGCCAAATGCAAACACGTAACTTTCACTCTTCGACGAAACTCCTGTCCGCCAGTTTACTTCAATTCCATTCCAATTCCTCCTTCAGATACAGTCCGGTATCTTGGCTTACTATTAGACAAAAGATTGACTTGGAACCCACATACAAGACTTAAAAGACAAGAACTCAACCGACGATTCGGACAGTTATACCGACTACTCAACAGAAAATCTGAACTTACAGTTGACAACAAATTATTAATCTACAGGACAATACTGAAGCCCATCTGGACCTACGGACTTGAACTGTGGGGGACAGCTAAACGTACTAACATCAAACGCATTCAATCCTTTCAATCCAAAGTCCTCCGTACAATAGTAAATGCTCCTTATTATGTTTCCAACTATACCTTGCACCACGACCTTAATGTTCCTTTTATTTCAGACCTGATTCCATCCAAATTTTCCAAATTCCACCAGAATCTCATTCATCATCCTAATCCTCTAGCTCAATCCCTATCCAGCCCCACCCATCCATACAACCCACCTAGAAGGTTGAAACGGCAGTGGCCTCGTGACCTCTTATAACATGTATATTGGAGTTCTAGCATTGGCTAGATTCTCCACTCACGTGCTGTATGCTTGTGAATTGTATATAGGTATGAGTGACTATTGTATATATTTTTATTGATTTTATTTTGTATATATGTATATTTTATTATTATTATTATATAAATTTATAGTTTTGTATATATCGTGTGAATGTAGTATGAATGTTGTACGGTATCACTATTAAAAATGTCCTGAATTGGACAGATTGTAATATTGCTCAATGAATAAAAAAAAAAAAAAAAAAAAAAAAAAAAAAAAAAAAAAAAAAAAAAAAAAAATTCATAAATAAATATATACCAAACTAGTAGAGATGTAACTTATTAAAATTAGCAGTGGTGTTATGTCATTTTCCTTTGAATTATTTATAGCTCTTCATATTACTTAATTGCCTATCTACAGCTGTATAAACCCTAATATTGTTATTTGGAAATAATAAACCATTGTATAATAATTTGCTGCGTTTTTTTTTTTTTTTTTTTTTTTCGTTTTCTGCATAGTCTTTTTTCTGTCTTATACTTGGGGGAGCCAAGATTAAATCTGTACATATTTGAATGTTTGAAAGGTTACTGTCCTGGATAAGTAAAGTGCCTTGGCTGCAGCTTGCATTTCTTCTGTATATATTGATCAGCAGAATTACACCGAATCCGACACTCTCATTTTGTTTAGATTCGCCAGTATACCTTATTTCATATCCTGAATATTTTATCTTATTTTCTATGATTTTATGAAATTGATTGTTGGTGGATCCTGGGCGCTTGTGATTCCAAGTTAAGTCTATTTTTTAGTTCTGCCCACAGAGGCTCATTAGCATATTAAATTTTTTTAATAATTTGTTGAAGTTTCTGAAACGTATGTCGATTCCTGAATAGAAACCTTAGTTTAGCCGTCAGAAAATGTTAAGGATAAAATATTAATCTATAAAAAAAGTCATTTCATGCCTGAAAAAATCGTAATATAAAAATATCAAGATATATTATTTTGATTGCTTTTCCCGTGCATATAAATAAGGACATGTTCTGAAAAGGTACCGCTGCCGGATATTCCGCCCCGATTAAACATTTAATCAACCTTTCGCCGTTCAAAGAAATCCTTGCTTACACCAACCTTTTTACTCAATCCTGAGTAGCCTTAGAGGTTTATATTACTCTATACAAAGTCAGTACAAAGTAGAATTGAAAGGTGCTTTGTAAGGGCGCCTTATAAGGCATGAATAATAAGTTGACTCGCATTGAGGTCCTCGTGTAAGGACTTGATTACCCTCAGCCTCTCTTTGCGGTACCTGCATCTAGGAGTTGTTTCTGTTTGCTTAGTCTCTAGAAGTGAACTCTCACTCCACATGAAGACTTGTCTAACAGCTAAACAAGTAATTCAGCAATAAGAGGCCTATTTTTATTTTTTCAAACAAAAAAAAAAGCATAGTAACAGTATGGACTGATCTACTTCAACTTAGTAGCAAGGTGATTGGTTCCGATTTTTAAGAAAGTGGTCAATGAATTTTAGAGACAATGAAATCACTAAGAATTAAATGAATAATCAATTACACTTTTATTTGAAGTAAGTAAATTTTGTTCTAGGACTTTCATTTTAGTTTCCTCAAAATTCTTCATTTAATTGTCAAACAATAGATACAACACAGTAAAAAATATCATAATGGAATACATAATAATAGTCCTTTTTATGCCAAAGGGCATTTTAATGTGTTATATATACACACAAACTGCACTTCTATACAAGGTGCACAGCGAAAAAGCTGCATTATCCAATATCCAAATCCACCCAACTTACATAAAGGAAGACGTTACAACACAATTAAGTTGAAACAAATCAAGCTATCATATTTTCCCAGGAAGACATCATTGCGAAGTGACCGCAGAGAGGAAACTGGTTTGGCGAGACTTGGCAGCTCACACATACCCATCTTATTCTCAGACAGCCCGAACCAATGTGTGACTTATGTAGGGCGTCTCTCTCAATAAAACATATAGTTGATAACTGCTCCAAACTTCAAGTACTAACGGAAATAATTTTAATTTACCGAGATCGTTGAGTAAGAGCTCAAAGAACTCTGGTGAAACAGTTAATTCAGTAATGAGGTTCATCAAGGAATGTCATCTGATCCGGTAACTATGAGGGAAAAAAATCATTAAATTAAAAAAAAAAAGTATTTAATATATATATATATATATATATATATATATATATATATATATATATAAATATAAATATATTTGGTGCTAATAACCAAGAGGTCGAGCACTTATTCCAATACTCTAACCCCTCCCCCCCCCTCTCCCAAGATGCAATATATGTAAAGATAGTGCATACGAGAAAGGGGAAAAAAAAACTTTTTAAAGTTATGCTGTCCAACTGCATTGGGTTGCTTTTGTGGAGCATACTAAAGTTTTTACTTTCACTTACTATAAATAGTAAGGGAAAGTATTGCGATCGTGAAAATTTTCGAATTCCAGTCCAAATGATTAAGTTCCGCAAAAAGGTCTGCGTGTGTGTCTGTGGTAACTACCAGGTGAAAACTAAAAGTGCTGGATTTTCATATTTAAGACAACTATACGCCCGAGATGTTACATAATCTGTTTTAATCAATATCAGCTATCCAGAAGAGGCACTTTATACAAGTACCATGCATTTTGCACCTTTTTACGATTTACTCAAAAACGGCTTTAACGATTTTGATTAAACTCGTTGTATTGATGTAAAATTTAATGGGTTTTAATATCACGCAGATTTAATTCTGATTGAAATAGTATGACAGGGCTTAAATGCCGATATTTTAAATTTTCTTCCTCTAAAGTACCTTTGATATTATAGATTTAAAAAAAAATGGAACATCATCTTATTAGCATTGATAAAAAATCTGGTACGGGCAACACAAGACTTTCACTTACCTTGATTTTTAAAATCAATGAAAGAATTTTCAAATACAGTTAGAGATAAAAATACGTGAAACTATTAATCAAATTGAATTTATATAGAATGTGTTTTATTCAAAAATCTATTATATTATTATCTAAAATAATCAGTTAGTTTTATGTTCATTTCATCACTCTCTATTAACTTTTAAGAGCTTGTGTATGAGATGATATTTTTTCTAAAATCTTTAGCTTTCCAACGGTATATCATACATGTAGATTACTGCTCTTATGTTCAAAAACGAAAAATTGCATTAAAAAAATATTTTTTCTGTTTTCTCCTTTAGTTGGGTATCAAATTTATTCAATTTATATATTTGCCTGTTTTTCATCAGCGTTAACAAGATAATCTAGTTTATTATATTGAATCTACAAAATTAAAGGTACTTTAGGGGAAGAAAATTTAAAATATTGGCATTTAAGCCCTGTCAGACCATTTTTATCCAAATAAAACCTACATGATATTAAAGCCCATTAAATTTTACATCGATATAGCGAGTTTAACCAAAATCGTAAAAAAGGTGCAAAATGCATGGTATAAAGTGCATCTTCTGGTAAGCTCATTTTGATGAAAAAAGTTTTGTCACATCTCGGGCGTATAGTTGTCTTAAATATGAAATTTCAGTTTCATAGGACTTACCGTTTCCGCCCGGGAGTTACCACACACACACACACACACACACACACACACACACACAGACCTTTTTACGGGACTTGGTTATTTGGACTCAGGGGACCCTAAAACGTGTATTTCCGTAGAAAACTGGAATTTGAAAATTTTCACGATCGCAATACTTCCCCTTACTATATATAGTAAGTGAAAGTAAAAACGGGTAAATATGCAAGTTAAGCGAATTTGATGAACAACTAAAGGAGAAAAATACTAAAATATTTTTGTATGCAATTTTTGCGTTTTTTAACACAAGAATAGTAATATAGATGTATAATATACCGTTGGATAGCTAAAGATTTTAGAAAAAATATTATCTAATATACAGAATTTTAAAGGTTAATGGAGTGTAACGAAAAGCTGATAAAACTGATTTTCGTTGATAAAAATATAATAGATTATTTAATAAAACACATCTTTCTATTGGAATTAAAACAAAAAAAATCGTTAACAATTTACTTGTATCTTTCAATGTATTTAAAAATTCTTAAATTGATTTTAACAACGGATGTACGTGAAAGTCGTGTGTTGTGCGCACCAAATTTTTTTTGTAACCCCTACTTCTCCTTTGAAGGCCATACGGAGGTTTATCGGGCCAGGAGGTGATGGCGGGGGATAAATACCGAGATAAAATCTCCCTAGAAAGCAACTCGTGCTAACCTACTCAGTCACTCCTTCCTAACCGTTGAGCATCGGACTTAGGGATATATAAACGTTTTTGTTTAACATAAGGTTTAGTACCTGCTCTCACAATGTGACGAGACATTTATGAGACACTTTAAAAAAATGGCTGCAACTTCTCAGACATATACGCATCTAAGATATAAAATTTTAGTTTTATATGACTTATCGTTTTCGAGATAGACTTACCACACTCAGACTTTTCAACGAGGCTTGTTTATTTGGACTCAGGATACCGTAAAACGTATATCTGGTGAAAAGTCGAATTAGAAAAATTTAAAAAAAGTTATTTCTGTAAAGTGTATTAATTATTGTTGGGATGAGTGACGTTAAAACAAAAAAAAGAATGGGCTAACGTAGACTCGATTCCGTTTCGAAACGAGCTGGTCTTGAGTACTTAAAATTGAAATAAAATAAAATAGGTAATATTAAATAAAAAATAAAATTGAAAAGAAACAAAATAAATAAAAGTTTAATGTTAAAAATGAGGAAAATTTACAGCTAAAAATAAAAATCATTTGATTTATAAAAAAGTTCTTCGATTAAAACAAACTGTAAAAAAATGAATGTATATATTGAGGGGAAAAATCATCAATTATCTATCTATGAATTCTTCTGTTGTAGTCCAGATTGTAACTCAGCTTCCGCACGACTGGTAGGTGATTCTCTATGAAAGGACGGTAATCTTCGGGAAGATAATGAAACGAAGTTCTGATCGAAAAACTGTTTGAAGGCGCCAATCAATAAATAAGTACTCTCGGCTAGCTGCTTCGAACGGTACTAGCTTTAGGGCAAGGGGGGCACTCTTATCTGGTTAATCCCCACACTATTGAATATTACTACATACGCAAAAATATTTTCCTCATTTCAAAACTATTTTAAATTGAATTTGATTTATTTTTTCTCCCTATAGCTATATTCACGCCTGTCAGAATGTATCCGACAATCAGCAAATGTGCTGAACAAATTGACATCGGGCATGGTAGGCATGAAGAAGGAAAATGCCCAGCAGCACCCCTTCCATGGATTTATTTTATCCGAGGAGGTCCCTCATCCAGCTTCTCTTCAGCCTTCTTCTGACTGGCATTTCAGCTATTGACATGTCGTTAATCAGTCTAATGTCGTGTCTGTTTAGTTTACTATGAAAACGAGTATAGAGTGTTCGTATATGTTGGTCAACTGTTGGTTGTTGTAAGTCCGGTAGGGTTCTGTTGTTTACGTACCAAGGAGCTGTCGTTATCAGTCTTAAAATTTTGGATTGAAATGATTGCAGTTTTTGTATGTGAGTCTTTTTTGCTGAACCAAAAATCTGTGAAGCGTAAGTCCATATTGGCTTAAGAAGGTATGTGTATGTATTTAGTTTCTGTCTAATTTTTAATTTTGAAGATTTAGATAAAAGTGAGTATAGTACTTTCAATCAGTGGTTAAGAGTCTGTCTTTTCATCTTGACATGTGGGCCCCAAGTCATCCTTCGATCGAGTGTCAGGCCTAGGTAATGTACAGTAGGTAATTTAATTTTAAATTCAAAACAAAAATATACACGTAAAAAATAATGTTCAGGCTCAAACAATTATTATTAATAACAATTGAATATTCGCAATAATCTTATAAAATTAAGATCACGATTTTGTTTACCGACTGTTTTCTAATCTTTAGAGTTATTCGATATTTAGGACTATTCTTATGTTATCGTAACCGTAGTTTATGACAATTAAATCGCTATCATGAAATAAGCAAAATTATGAAATAGTTGGTGGGATAAACAATAAGACATTCTATTCATATGATAATAACTTTTCAGGTACAATGTATGCATATATATATAAAAAAAAAAAAAAAAGGTTTAAAACTAGGAAAAAATTAATTTGTCTTATTGGAATGTGCGTCATTGACCAAGGAGATTGCGACATACATACAGAAAAAATAAAACAGAACCTACAAAAGTTATTTTTAGGATTTGAAAGGAACCGAGAGTCGGAGTTATAAAAGAAATTCATTAAGACATTGCCTCGGGACATCGCCAGCCTGGCTAATGAAGTTTCTTCCTTCGCAGCCAACATTGTGACTTTGCTGTCTTCTCACGATTCGGGGTCTCAAGCATTTAGTTTACCTAGTTCAGGTGCTACATTCTCTTTTATAGAGTTAGGTTTTATGATATACACTTAATTTTATATTTACAGCAGATAATATAAATATTTATTCTGTTTTAATCTTTTAACAAGAACTATGTTGAGGATTTATGGACCACTTCGATTTTAGGATTTCAACATCACATAGGTAGAAATAATCGGGAATCAGTCCAGTGACAAAAATTTTAATTTTTCGTTTCGCATTTGAGCCATCACCAGAGCAGCAACATCAGAAGAACTTTATTATTCGTATATATTACAATTTGTCATAATATACGATAATATTGCTACAGGATCCATCCATACAATATTTACAATAAAAACAAAAATAAAGTCAAATTATATAAAATAAAATCAAAATAAATAAACGTATACAATAACAAAAGTTCTAGAAAAAATTTAATCAAATAAATGAAGTTAACAAATAAATAAACAAAACATGTCACATTCATACCTGCAAACATCAGAACAAAAAAAAAAAGATACATATGAATACAATTATCAATGAATGTTTACATAAATTATGAATGTAGAGACAATAAAATTTAAAAAAAAATACAATAGATAAAAATACTATAAATACAAATATTAATAATATGATAAATAATAAGATGGTGATAAATATGAAATTAAATTTTTACATCAACCTTCTCCATACCATCTATTGATGTTTTTCAGTTTTTTCTTCAGTTTGTCTCCCTCAGATTGAAATGGCTCACTGATATATTTGTATGTATAATATTTTTGTCTATTTGCATGCTAATCCATTATTTACTGATATCACCTCACCACCCAAGCCTGGAAGGTGGCAAGGATCACTACCTCTCGTTGACGTTGTCACCGAGGGAAGGAGTTCGGACTAGGTCTGAACTCAATTTATTGCCAAAACCCTGAAGAATGGTCCCTCCCATTTTGCAATGGATAAATAAAGGCATAGAAGAAGCCCTTGAAAGATTACTAGTGCATCCAGCGCATATAGCAATCCTCTTTAGAATACCTCCGGGTAACAGAAGGACAAAATGTGACATGATGGCTCACGTGTTTGAGCCGAAACGTCGGCAACATTAATTTTTTTTCTCACACGATTGACTCCCGATTATTTCAACCTATTTTAACAAAGAAAAATATATTTTATGAAAAAATAATGTGCGCGGTGAATAAAAAGTGTTTAAATATTTGTCTTTGTCTTCTTTCAGTTTTTAGCAGTGGAGAATAATGGAAAAGAGGCTATTAGAGATGTAGTGGTTACATAACATGCAGGTTTTCTAGAATTCAAAGCTTGCGTTTATTGTAAGTAATTAAAATATTTTGTAAGTATTGAAATACTCGAAACGAACGGGCTGAGCGGGTTAACGCGTGAGAGCAGTTGCCCGGCTACCTGATTAATAAATTAAAGATAATAAATACGATTTCGAGTTCACGTCTTGCTGCCGAGGGGCTTTTAATTCAGCACAAATCCCCCACGCGAGCGAGAAATCCCCGCATAGTATAGCCTTTAAACTAACAAAGCCGAGATAGGTATGAAAAAACAACAAACAAATAGTCGAAAACAGAGAACATGGATCAATGGAATTATAAACGTATAAATAGATTTTTCTATTTTCTAATTTGTAAAATATTGATTGACTATTCCTATAAACGCACGAAAAGGACTAATTTTGCTATTTTAAAGAATATCCGATACTCACATTTTAAGGACTTTCTTTTATTCTAAGTTGCTATTCTCGTTGAAAGGATTCTTAACAATTGACACATATTGTTACTAGGATACGATTCAAAATGGATTGCAAATATGCAGAAAAAGGAGAAACCTCAAGAAACCGTAAGGTGAGGTATTGGAAGGAAAATAAGGAGCTAGGAAAAAACAAAAAAAAAAAAAAAATCAAAATGGATAAGGCCTGTACTGTCGCACTAATTTATTTTTCCAACATTGTTTTCTTTGTTATTAGAGTTTTTCAACAATGAAGGAGATAAGAAAAAAAAATCAAGTCCCTTTCAAAATACCATAAGTTTAACTGTATACATAAGAGAGGGAGGGACGGTGGGTTATGTACGAAAAGGGCTAATTTTGTTATATCAAAGGCTTTGCTCGATTTTATTACACTGTGAAGAATACAACTCACCATAGGTTGAGAAAGAGACAACAGCATATAAAGGAGTAAGTTAATCGAATGACTACTTCAAGAGCTGCTAAAGTGACTATTTACCTCCACTTCTGTTTCCAGAGATCGTAAAAGAAGAAAAGAAGACTGTTCTAAGATTGCCTTCAGGAAACACTGAGTATACGACTCGTTTAAGGGGACATCCACTTTAGAACTTACCCTTCATTATCAATAGCTTACAGATAATTGATATATTTATTACAGGTTTTACTCCTCTCTTGAAAAAATAAAAATAAATACAGAAAATACCTTTTTTATTTTTTTATTTACTAACTTATTGATATCGTATTTTGTGTAACACGGTTTTTAAGATCGTATGTAAAAACATTTATTTTTTTCTAGTACTATGAAACTTGGAAAAAAAATTACTTTTTTTTTTACTGAAAAATACTTTTCAGAGCAGTATAGTGAAAAAAAAAAGATTACTGGCAATAATATATAAAATAGATTATTATATACTTGGTTTTTATATAATTTGCTATATTAATTCAATGTCGACATTTACACTGCTTTGAGCCTTTCTTTATGTAAGGTAATTTAAAGATCATATCGTACTTATGCATTGCCAGCACGCCACCTAATGTTATCCGCCATTGTTTATAACCTCAACACAGATAACGTTGACAGGTAATATTCTTTTCACGTGATTTTTTCATTCAATGAATAAAGTTTCAACATTTTCAACTATTTTTTCTGGCCCTCCGACTTAAGAACTAACTATCACGACGCTACAACTCGGTGACTCCTCTTGGCCTCCTCCTTCCTCCACTTCCTCCAGTGACTCCTCCTCTGTGCGGCCATCATCGAGTTCCCCACTCCCAGGACATCCCTTGCATCTTTCATGCACCATCTCAGTTTTGGTCTCCCTTTTCATCTTGTGCCGTAGAGAGGTTCCTTTATGATCTTCTTAGGTATCGCTTAGCCCATCAAATCCTTCCAAGCTTCATCCTCAGAACGATATCTTGCTCATTAAATATTGCGTAAATTTCAGCATTTGTCCGCCTTCTCCAGTTTCCATCGATCTGTATTCCTCCAAATATTCTTTGAAGAATTTTTCTCTCAAAGATTAGAAGGTCTTGTTGAATTATTTTTGCTGTTGCCCATGTTTCCGATGCGTACAGCAGGACTGGGTGGATTAATGCTTTGTACAGATATAGCTTGTTCGGCCGGGATAGAAGGCAAGAGGTGAATTCCTTGCTAAGGGCAAAGTAACACTTATTGGCCTTCAATATTCTTTTCTTGACTTCGACCTCAGGTGCGTTGTGTTACCAGTGATCCCAGATACTTGAACTACACAAGTTTTTTCAAGTTAAAGGCGCCAATATTTATGGTCTCGCTAGGTCGGAGGATTTTTCCTGAGGCAAGATATTTAGTTTTGCCTTCATTCACTTCGAACCAAGTGCTGTGGTGGCCTCCAACGATGCTAAAAGCGACCGCCGCACGATGCCCACATCATCCGCGTAGGCCAATAGCTGAATCATCCGATTGTAGATGGTCCCATTAGTCGGCAAACCAGAATCCCTCACTCCCTTCTCCAGTGCCAAGTTGAACAGAAGGCACGCTAGCACATCACCTTGGTGAAGTCCTTTTGTTGAGGGAAACTCTTCTGTCCTGTGACCACCAACCCGCACGGTACACTTCGCATCTCTTATGGTCAGCTTTAACAGTCGTACGAGTTTATCTAGTATGTTGAACCCTTCAAGTGAATTGTACAGTTCTTCCCGGTTAATTATATCGTAAGCTGCCTTGAAGTCAACGAAAACATGGTGAGTTTTTATCTAGTATTCGTTTTCTCTCTCTACCTCCAATTTTAGAAGTATACCAATACATAAAGTGATGGGTACATACCTCCATCAAAAATTTATTTCACTGCTTCGCAGTGTTAATTGGAAGATTTAGTTGTATTTTACACCACTCGACTAATTTTAAATTATGAGGCGAGCCATAAATGAATTTCAAACCTATATAAATATTTATTCGGGAGCCCTCTTACGATTGTATCTCCATCTGTTCTTCTTGCACCATTGCATTTCATGTCCTTTTGGACAAAATTAACTCTTCGGAATTATTCCATGGTTTTTCCGATATTTAACGGCCTCTTCTTCTGTAGTCAACTTCCAAAGTGTTACTCTCTCCATTTCGAACAACAAAATAAAACAAAAGTAATAACAGACAATTCACACACACACACACAAACACACACACATAAAACACTCACAAACCTGACGTCTTAAGAGGTCACACTAAATAACGGAGATAAGGAGAGAGGTTTCTTGGTGTGCTAATGATGCATAAGTACCAATCATATATGTCATTATTATTATCGTATTCGATAAAATTGAGTACCAAGACAGATAAGATTGGCATGTTTACTCAAAATATTGTTAATCATTGTATTATAGAAAATTGGAGAGTATTGTGTGTAAATATCTTATGACTATGACGCAGTTGTAATCGTATTAAGATACTGCTAAGTAGTTTACTATGTACATGTTACTATTTAATGTATTCTGACCAGATGTGCTATTTTTATTGATAACATTTATGTTATTCTTAAGGGACTTAATCCCAGAATAAAATCGTTTTCTATTCTATTCTATTCTACATGTACAAGTAATTAAGTCTTGGATTCACATCCAAGATATAATGTTAAACTGGTTAAGGTGTATACCATATATACTCGTTTATTATTTATTGTATTTGAATTTGTGAAACATAATGATATATTGAAAAATCTGCCAAACAATAAATAAAAAATAAAAATGTCACAAATTCCGTCTGTTATGTTGTTATACCAAAGTCTTAAAAGAACTGACAATTATCTTATATATTGTACTTTTCTTGTTATTTTTAGGGGACTAGTCGTCCCAGAATGAAATTAATTTTCATTTCATTTCATTAAAATTTTTTTTCGCTTTACTTTAGAAAGGTATGCCGATACAGTTTCATAAGTAACAGTTAGTCAATTTGAGGTTTCACATAGTAAAGGTTCAGTAATGAGAGACAAAGCTAATTGGAATCTGATGAAATTTTCAGGATTTCAGGATCGCCTCTCGAAATTCACCATAACTCTCTAAAAGCTTTGTTGAAGGGAGGAAGGAATTCAATGAATATACCATAAATTCATCAAGAAAGAACAAAGCTATGAGTGAATTGCATCCAGATTTATGTCGTACAGAATTATTTAAATAATAATCCGTTTTTAAAATATTATATTAAAAAAAGAACAATGTTTATACGATCGAAATTTCTATTAACAAGTCGTACAATGATATAACTATACAAGAAAAAAATAAGCGTGGGACTCCTTTCTAACCTTCTTTGTCATAGCGCGCAACGAGTTTATGTTAACTTTCGTGAATTCTTTTAACCATTATCTTAGCTACATAGGTGATAAGTCGTAAGAACTAAAATTATATAAAATAATCTCATCATCATTTTAGTTTTTGTTTCGTTCTTAAATATGCGAAATTGACGGAGTTAATATTTTTTAAAGAAAACGTTATTTTAACAGTGAAGATAATTTCAAAAGCCCGAAACCAGCTTAGTCTCTATAACCTAATTTATATCACTTAAATTCATCATATATGTGGGTTATCTGTATTAGCTTTCAATATTTTTCACTCACTCCCTTTTGAGATATTTCCGTGTAAGCATCGCGAAAAACGAATTCTTGCCAATTTTGAAAATTTATATACACAAATGGACTATGCTCTTAAGATCGAAATTTTTACAGCAAGTAGGACTTTGATTAAACTAAATAGGAAAAAAATAATCAAAGGTGAGTCTCTTTTTTTCATTCTTTTATTTCGCAGAAAGTCTCGTTTTTTAATCATTTTCGAAAAGATTTTAAACCACTTTCTTCACTATTAAGGTAATGTGATGTGGGGACAAAAAATTCAAAGCATGTCCTTATCTTATTGTTAGTTTTTGTTCTAATGTAATATATACACAATTACAAGAATTAATATTTTCCCAATACATGATTTCAGCCACTAAGCTGGCTTAAAGCGGCTGCAACACTAAAAGTATTGGCCAGAAAAAAATTATTTGCGGTTTTATATTAAAACATTATACACACTTAAATAAGCACACCTTAACTTCCTTGCGTTCCATGTAGACGAATAGCAGTAAGCTATAAATATGGAAGGAATTAGTCCGGGTGGCGTCATTAAATGAAACAACTAAATAGTTTCAACTATTTATTGTTTGCCTACGTTTCGACCCCCTTTGTGGGTCATCATCAGGGCGCATGGTGGGTAATGAAAACTGTGGAGGTTTGCAGAGATTGTTAAAAGCTTGTCTATTTTGGGGGAATCGCGATTTCAGTGAAAATAAAATATGACGGTTGTCATTATTAGAATTCACTGGAGAAAGATGGTAAGTGGTTGAAGAGGATACCTTTTTGAGATGTTATCAGAGAAGTAATTGAAAGTGAGAAGTAACTTGGAAGAAGGCGTATGGGGAGTTTATTATAATGTTGAGTTGGAAGGTGAGTCAGAAATCATTACTATTTAACTATGTTATAGAGTGTGTTTGTCTAGAAGACAAAAGAGCGGTCGATGAGGTTGTTCGTTGTGGTGGTGATCAAGGAGTTGTTAACTTTTTAGAGCTGGATTGTGTTGATGAAAAGAGGGTGAGTCACCTGGAGTGTAGAAGCGATGGCTTGTTGAGATAGAATGCCTGTGTTGTTGAGGTGTAGATAGTATTTCCTGTCTGCGATTTTGTATTCTGGCGCTGCGGCGGAGAGTTGAGGAGGATGTATCTTTTTGTTGTTCCCGTGTTCTTTTTATCATTGTGAATGTAATTAGTTGACCGTTGAGAATTACTGGAAGGAATTAGTCCGGGTGGCGGTCATTAAATGAAACAACAATGACAACAAAAGTTTCAACTATTTTATTGTTTGCCAACGTTTCGACCCACCTTTGTGGGTCATCGTTAGGGCACATGGTGGGTGAATGGAAACTGAGTTTAACTGATAGTAAGCTATAAAGTGAAATAATGAATGATATATGTAAAAATGTTTTCAAAAAAGTCTTGAGAATGGGGAAAGAACCCTGAAACGTTAATAAACGATGTGAAAAAATTATGAAAGAAAATAAATATATAACAAAAGGAAGTTAAGGTGTGCTTATTTAAGTGTGTAATATTAAGAAAAACTTCTTGAAAAATTAAAAAAGAAAAGAAACAAACAAATTATAGAGAATAACAGATCGAAAAATCATTAAAATCAAAAATGTCAAGTGGCAAGGTCTGCACGATTTTTAATGGATTGACCCTTACCAAATAATTATAGTCATATACAATTTATAATAGAATGTCATTTATACACGTGTACATATTTCAAATATTGTATGTATTGTGTATGATAAATTTGACTTAAAATAACAAACTTTAGACAAATAACTCATTTGAATACAGATCTGATTTGTTCACTATTGTGTAATAAAACAGGATAAGCTATTGCAAAAAAAAAATTTCGTTGCAAAGTTTGTTGATATATTAAAGTGCTTATGACTACTCTATCGTCTAATATACGCACAGGCTCGACCTAGAATATTACACTCCATTTAAAAAATCTGAGGGTCATCTATGTCGGATTTGAAATCTTGACCATGTGCTAAGAAGACTGTTATACTAGCAACTATGTATCAAATGCTTGTATTTATTATAAATTTCTTTATTCAGGAATAGGATTTTTTATGTTTATCTTTAAGCTTTTACGAGAAACTCATCATTTTTTTTTTTTGGCCGATTACAAGATAATTATCAATAATAAACTAAAAATATGATTCATAAGCAAAAATCGTACTTTTTTTTTTTAATCCAAAGTGTTCAATCAATGGTATTTTTTAAATATATAGATTTCGAACCTTTTATACTATGACCAGTGGATCTATTTTCAGACTGAATGTCAAACGATACACGATAGTAACCGGGACACTTTGAGGGTAGAACGGAATTGATTTCATAAACGTAGATAATTGAAAGGTACAAGATCCCTAGTCTCATCGGCACCTGACACTCAGGTTATTGTTATACCATGTACCTGTTTGCAAATGTGTCCATGTAGTTAGTTCATGACGAAAGTATGTATATAGGCATGATAGTTGGTTTCCAGTGTTCACAGGGGATATTCCAATCAGTTGGTGTGAGTTTCAGCTTTATTTAATTTATCTCTCAAAACTGGGTGATTGACATCTGCCCTTCCTCCAAGTATATATGTTATGTTTAAGAATACTTTTTTGATGACTTGGTTATAAAAAATGTATTTTTTCTCTTTACAGAAAATGCTAAATTTATATATATATATATATATATATATATATATATATATATATATATATACACATTATATATACACCCGTATATACCCGAAGCCTCGGTATTTTGGTAGTCTATATCTTCTCTTCTCTACACATATAAAATGATACAGCGGTTATTGGTCTCTGCGAACTCCTTCTAAACCACTGGACGGTCCTTCATACGGTCTTCGCCATCATTTGGGCATTCTTTATCCTGAACATTTATAAGTAAAATACATTGAAATTTATCTTTTCTTCAAACAGGAAAAATTAATATTCTGTAACCAAGTTATTCCTGAAATATAAGTAGTAATATATGGTAGACGTATAATATACCGTTGGAAAGCGCAAAATTCTAGAAAAGTTAATATTCAATAAAAAAAAAAAAAGTTGGTATAAAGTTGTTGTAAGCACATAAACTTATGAACATATATTTTTAGTAAAAAGGGAGGTTATAATAGTAAAATGGGGCAACCGTCGTACAGGATCGTGCAAGTTATATTCTATCATTCGGTACGCAAGGTTTTATAAACAGTATTAAGTACCGAATTGTTACCAAGTTGTTAACATGAATGGTAAATTGTTAGTTAGTTAGTTTGTTCGTTTAACGTACTTTATGCTACTATGGCTAATCGAACGATGCTACAGTGGGAGTCCTAAATTTGCCTATCCAGGTTTTATTAGGATAGGGATCTTTAACGAGTAGCTGCCATGAGTCAGCTGCTGGGTCTCATCATCAAGAAAGTGCAGGCGTGAGGAGGTAGTTATCGCCCGCCTGAGGATAGGACACTGCCGTTTGACTCATGAGCACCTCATGGCACGAAGGGATCCTCCTCGATGTCAACTGTGGCTCTCACAGTAAGTTATATTTTTGAAGAGTGCCCTCGTTATAGTAGGGAATTTGTAAAATGTTGCGTACCACGTAGAGTCTCGGAGGCATTGAGCGATAGCGATCGGGCCGTCGATGGTGTCATTCAATTAGTGAAGAACATTCATTTTACGCAATGTTTGATATTTTACTCACAATTTTTATTTATTTATCTTTTTTTTTTTTTTTTTTTTTTTTTTCTCTTCATTATAGTTAAGTTAATCGTCTTCTGAAGATGTTTTGGGCAATAATAACCACTCGCAGTTTTTGCCCTTAAAACCAAAACAACAACAACAACGAGTAGTTGGCATCGCATAGGCTTGGGACCACCTTTTAACGCCCCCTCCGAAGGACGGCATAACTAAGGATTCTTTACTCCCATTAAAATATCCTAGGGCTACCTGTGGGTTTGAACCCGGGACCTTAGGCCTAGGAGGCCGTTATGCTAACCATCACTCTGTAGGTAACCCCAATGGTAAGTTGTTATAAATCTATTATATGTATAGCATTTCCAAGTCAATTGTAACCTTTTCCAAGTCAAATGTAACTTTTTCCAAGTCAAATGTAACCTTTTCCAAGTCAAATGTAACCCTTTCCATTTCAAATGTCACCTTTTCCATTTCAAATGTCACCTTTTCCAAGTCAAATTAAAATTTAATTAGTTTAATTAAAATTATGACTTTTTTAATAATTTTGGCATATAATAATTGATATTTTTTTTGGGTCTCTTAGATATTTGATATCAAGTTCTGTTTTTTACTAGCTAATATTTAAAAAAATTAATTATTGTCTATTTAGTTTTAAGATAGTTGTTGATTTTGAATTTTTAGAGGGAGGGATACTTTTTGGGAATAATTAATGTGTTTTCGGGTATTATAATTACGTTTTTAGAGATGTATTTTTTATCGCTCGCGTGCAAATTAACTCGCATTTACTTTTAATGTTTTTTATTGATACAGGGATTAATTAATGTGCTTTCGGGTGGTTATGATTACGTTTTTCGTGCTGCATTTTTTATCGCTCATGGGTATTTCTACTCATATTTACTTTTTATGTTTTTTATTGATATAGGGATTAATTATTGTGCTTTCGGGGGTTATGATTAAGTTTTTGATGGATATTGGGATTGATTATTTTGTTTTTAGTTCTCATTATAACGTTGTTGGAATATACATCATTTAGATTTTTTTTATTTATTTATTTTTATTTAATATTTTTATTATTTTTTTTTATAAAAGGATTAGTTATAGTTCCTTTTATAGCGTCCTGAGTAAGTTTTTTCAACTAAATATTTTATAATGGACCCACTTTCTCACTTGTTCTTACAATTATCTGATAATTTAATTGAGGAATCGTTTATTCTATTTTCGGGTGTTCTTATAACATTATTTGAACCTTATTTGTTATCGCTTTTACTCATTTTAAGTTACTGTTCCTATTTCAAAAATATTTGATAGAGGGATCGTTTATAGTGTTTTGGGAAATACTAATAGAGTTTATGACATTTTTTTATAGCTAGTGCACATTTTACCTTAAATAAAAAGTGATCTAGAACAATGCGCAATCGCGATGTAACACCCAGTTAAAAAAAGTAATCAGAACGTGCAAAAACACAACAAATAATTTTTACTTCAAATTATAACATAATATCTACGGTATGTAGTAATTTCCAAGCGCATAAAAGATTAATGTTCAAAACACGTAATCAGAATCCCCTAAAACAAAAACAAAGAAAGACCACTCTATCAAAATATAAAATGATATTAGCTCTAAGTTGAAACGAGCGCGAGCTATAGAATAAGCAGTCCAAAAAAAGTTTTTTCATAACCACCCTATAACAATAAAAAGATTAGAAGTAAATGCAAGTTGGAATGCGAACAAGCGACAATAAATACAGCTCAAAAAACGTAATTACAACACCCGAAAAGACAATTACTAACCTATATATCAATAAAAAACTTTAAAAGTAAATGCGAGTTGAAATACGCATGAGCGATAAAAGATAGAGCTCAAAAAACGTAATCATAACCACCCGAAAGCACAACAATTAATGCCTATATCAATAAAAAACATTAAAAGTAAATGCGAGTTGAAATACCCATGAGCGATAAAAAATACAGCTCGAAAAACGTAATTATAACCACCCGAAAGCACATTAATTAATCCCTATATCAATAAAAAACATTAAAAGTAAATGCGAGTTAATATGCACGCGAGCGATAAAAAATACATCTCGAAAAACGTAATTATAATACCCGAAAACACATTAATTATTCCCAAAAAGTATCCCTCCCTCTAAAAATTCAAAATCAACAACTATCTTAAAACTAAATAGACAATAATTAATTTTTTTAAATATTTAGCTAGTAAAAAACAGAACTTGATATCAAATATCTAAGAGACCCAAAAAAAATATCAATTATTATATGCCAAAATTATTAAAAAAGTCATAATGTTAATTAAACTAATTATTTGTTCAATAAATAAATAAATAAAATGGAATATTTAAGGCTAGAAGTGAAGAAAAAGGTGACATTTGACTTGCAAAAGGTAACATTTGAAATGGAAAATGTGACATTTGAAATGGAAAGGGTTACATTTGACTTGGAAAAGGTTACATTTGACTTGGAAAAAGTTACATTTGACTTGGAAACGGTTACAATTGACTTGGAAATGCTATATATATATATATATATATATATATATATATATATATATATATATATATATATATATATATATATATATGTTATGTTTAAGAATACTTTTTTGACGACTTGGTTATAGAAAATGTATTTTTTCTCTTTACAGAAAATTTAATTTTGAAAGACTGTAGATATACATACACACACACACACACACACACACACACATATATATATATATATATATATATATAATATATATATATATATATAATATAATATATATAATGTACACCCCTTTATATATAATAGCAGTAGCGGAGGAGAAATAAATCAACTTCATAAAATAAAAGAGAATAAAAAAAAAACTTTCATTGGAATTTCGCTTTATAAAATGAAATTCAAAATTTCTAATAAGTTCAAAGAAATAAAAATAATTAATACAGAGTACAAAGTGCTGTCCATGAATACCATTTTTTAATATTACGATCACCGAAGAGGCGTTATTGTAATTAAAAAATGCTAATAATAACTCAGACATCAAAGAGACAGAAATAAATAAAGAACAAGAAGAATTATTCTAAAATTAACGCGAGATTTACTTTTAATATAAATCATACTTCTTTCTTTAATTAAACAGCTGATTGTAAAAGGTTAGTGAAAATGGAGCGTTATGCGAGTGAACCACGTGTTTTTACTTTTGAAAAATTTATTAAAAATAATATAAGTCTTGGCTGCTTCTTTTCAACAACAGTTTGCAAACAAAAATGTAGTGTAGGCAACAAATAACTTGCACTTATTCCGGTTGACAAAATAAACTTAAGAACTATAAAAAAAGTTAAATATTTAAGAAAATAAGAGTTAAAAAAAGTGCGGAAAATTATATTGTTTCGTTGGAAACGTGTACTTGATATTATATAATATAACAACATATAATTGTTATGTACAATAATCACTCAGGTTTATGCCCTATTCGTCACATTACACTATCATCCACAACTTTGTTAATAAATATCCTTTTAACTAAAATATTTAAAGATATATTAACCAGCTATATTATTATTATGTTCGAAAAAAAAATTCATAAATAATATTTGTGTTATTTTCTCCTTTAGTTAGTAATATAGTTCTGTATATATTTAAGACAACTATACGCCCGAGATGTTACAGAAACTTTTTCATAAAAATCAGCTTACCAGAAGAACCACTTCATACCATGCGTATTGCACCTTTTTACGATTTTCTAAAAATAGGCTCTAACGTTTTTGATTAAACTCGCTATATGCTTGTAAAATTTAATGGTCATGTATGTTCATTCTGATTAAAATGGTCTGACAGGGTTTAAAGGATTTTGCAGGTCTCTGTTGTTTTCTATAAAAACGTTTACATATTTAAAGTAAACATTTACTAATCCTCTACCTTGTATTATAAACATTAGCTTCCCAATCAATTACCCACTTTTTAGTATACCTCCAAATATGAACATGGTAACACGCGATTTTCGAGTAATATTTTTGTACGAGTTTAAACTCTGCCATTCAGCAGCCGAGGCCGCTAGAAATATTTGCAAGGCTTTTGAGGAAGAGAGTGTTAATGAACGGAATAATTCGCCGTTGGTTTGCTAAGTTTTCAGCTCGGTATACCGACTTGGAAATCTTGCCCCCAGGAAGACCTCCGTCCGTAATAGACAACGATGTCCTCAAACATACAGTAGAAGGAAACCCCTACCAAACAGTTAAAGGACTCTCAGCACAACTAAATGCAAGTGCGTCTACCGTTTCCAGACATTTTAAGTGTATTGGGAAAGTAAAAAAGCTCGATACATGGGTACCTCATGATTTTACTGAGTGGCAGCAAGACCCCATGTTTCAAAACATACCGTGCAAAAATTGAAAGAACTGGCCTACGAAGTTCTTCCGCACCCACCATATTCTCCCGACTTGTCTCCAACAGATTACAACCTGTTCAGAAATTTAGACAACTTTGTCAAAGGAAAACTTTTTGAAAATAATGATCAAGTGAAAAGTGCGTTTTCAGATTTTGTTTCACTTCAAAGCTCAGAGTTTTTCAGTTCGAGGATAAAAAAGTTGGTGTCACGTTGGGAAAAATGTGTAGAAAAAGAAGGTAAATACTTCGAATAAAATTATCTTGTTTTCATATCGTATTTTTAATAAATATACGTTACCTTGAAAACGGACATTTTATGTGACACAATACTTCTCCCTTGCTATAAATTTCATTTATTATAAAACACTAGTAACTTTCGCTACTTGAACAGCTATATTTTCGAAAAAAAGTTCTCCAGCACTAATTTCGCAACAAACGATTGTTTTGTTACGATCACATGTGAGTTCTCCAAACACCAAAATGCGGTAGTTTTGGTGATAGCTTGAAATTATTAATTTAATTATTTTTTGTGTCGATCTTGGTGATATTGATGTATCAGGTCATACTTTTGAACACGTAGAGAAATTCAAGTATTTAGGTTCAATTATAACTAGAAAAAATGAAATCCAGGAAGAAATAAGCGGAACTTGTATCCTGTGAATATAATTGAGCTGATTGCATCGCGGAGACTCAAATGGGCGAGTAAAGTTGTTGGGCTAGATGACGAGCGGATTCCGAGAAAGTTGGTATTTGCTGATCCGACTGGTAGGCGTCCGAAAGGTAGGCCGAAGCGGAGATGGGAGGATTGCGTTAAGGCAGATCTCGGGAGTTTGGGCTTGAATGGTGAACATTGGACGAGTCTGTGTAGGCGGAATTTAGTGGTATCGACATCGAACCTTCGGGTTCGCTAAGCCTATTATTATTATTATTATTAATTATTTTTTAGATATTATTCAAACATGAAAACACTCTGTTCGATCGAACAATGTGTTTTTATTGATATACTCCATTTATATTAACGCTAAAACTATCAGCTGTTGAATTGACTAAAAAAAAAAAAAAAAAAAAAAAAAATAGAAGAAAGAAATGTACTTTATATTTCATATAAATCTTGCGTTAATTTGAGACACCCTTTAGTTGTTATTACTTCATAAGAAACGAGAAAATATTTGAATTCCAGTTTTCACCCAAAATACACCTTTTAGGATCTCCTGAGCAAGAATCGTAAAAAGGGTGTGGTGAGTCTAGCTCAAAAACAGATAAGTAGTAAAATATTTTTAAAGCGTAAATGCTTGAGGTGCTAACGCAACATTTTACATCCAAAAGCAGCCAACCAGAAAATCCACTTTATATAAGAAATTTTGCATTTTTTTATTGTACGATATTCTCATAATCAACTACAAAGAATTTGATGAAACTCGCTATATAAATGTAAAATTTAATAGGCTTCAATACCATATAGGTTTATATGTTATATAGGTTTTTCTTATTCAAATATTCTGACAGCGATTAAATACCGATATTTTAATTTTCTAAAGTACATTTAATTTGGATAATTAACAAAAATTGACAATATAATTTTATTAGCAGTCATAAAAAAACAACTAAATATATAATTTGAACGAATTTGATAGCCAACTAGAGAAGATAATAATAATAATAATAATAATAACTGACTTACACTTTTGGAGTTTTAAAATGGTCTAATACGGAACTTGAAGAAATGAATCGTTTAGTTAGTCCTGTTTACGTCAGAAAGAAAACGACATCCCAAATCATCAATAGAAAGAATGTACTTACCACGTAAGCAAGGTGGAAGGGGACTCGTTTGTCTGTTGAGAAGCTGCAGAGAGCAAGAAAATAATTTAAGACGCAGTTTCCTAGATAATGATTCTTCAATATGGTCTGCAATAAAAGCGTTAGACATTGGATACACAGCTCTAAACCTCAATTCAGAAGAGCATAAAGATGGACCTACCGAAGAAACACTGATTGAAAATTGGAAAAATAAGTCACTACATGGTCGATTTCACAACTCTATGTCCCAATCGGGAGTAAATTGGGAAGCTTCTACTTTCTGGCTTAAAAAAGGTCACTTATTTCTTGAAACGGAAGGATTTATTTTGGTCATACAATATCAAGTGATTTCAACCAATGCGTATAGGAAATACATTTGTGGAGAGAATATAAGTAAACGATGTCGCCTTTGTAAAACAACTATAGAGTCTATCCAACATGTATCATCTGGGTGTCAGGCATTGGCAGGAAGAGAATACCTAATGAGGCATAATAACTTGGCAAAAATTATTCACCAATCGCTGGCATTATCATACCAAATGATAGCAGACGAGGTTCCGTATTACCGATACGAACCAAAACAGATACTCTCAGGTGGAAAAAAAAACAATATACTGGGATCGTTCCATTATTACCGATCACATGATATTAAACAACAAGCCGGACATAGTGGTTATGGATCAAAATGTAAAATGCGGCTATGTCATCGATATTGCTGTCCCGAATGATGACAATATCGACAAAACTATTGCTGAGAAAATACGAAAATATCAAGATTTGTGCCAGTAACTACGTCAAGTCTATAAGCTGGAACAAATCAAGGTATATCCGATAATTATCTCATGCAACGGTCTCATTCCAGATGACACCATTTTAGCAACTAAAAACTTATAACTGCCCGAAAAGGTTCTGGAAGAAGGACAGAAAGCAGTTCTCCTCGGTACAGCCAGTATTATCAGAAAATGTTTAAATATAGTGTAGTATTTTTTGCCTAGCCCTTGACTTTGGTCCGGGTAGGTAAATATTCTGGTAAAACCAAGAAAATGTGCAATAAATAATAATAATAATAAGCTTAGCGAACCCGAAGGTTCGATGCCGATACCACCAAATTCCACCTACACAGACTCGTCCAATGTTCACCATTCAAGCCCAAGCTCCCGATCTTAGATCGGCCTTAACGCAATCCTCCCATCTCCGCTTCGGCCTACCTTTCGGACGCCTACCAGTCGGATCAGCAATTACCAACTTTCTCGGAATCCGCTCGTCATCGAGCCCAACAACTTTACTCGCCCATTTGAGTCTCCGCGATGCAATCAGCTCAATTATATTCTCAGGATGCAAGTTCCGCAATTCCGCGTTGTGCAACCTTCTAAACTCCCCAGTGGCCTCATCTCTCTTCGGACCAAATATTTTACGCAATACCTTATTTTCGAAAACCTTAAGCCGTTGTTCATCCTTCAAAGTATGCGGCCACGTTTCACATCCGTAAAGAACCGTTGGAAGAATAATAGTTTTATAAATTCTAATCTTTAAGTTTTTAGATAGAAGCCGCGAACTAAGTAACTTAGCAACTGAATAATAACACGCATTTCCCACCTTTAACCGAGACTTTATTTCTTCCTGGATTTAATTTTTTCTAGTTATAATTGAACCTAAATACTTGAATTTATCTACGTGTTCAAAAGTATGACCTGATACATCAATATCACCAAGATCGAGACCGTTTCAGCTACTAATCATATACTTCGTCTTATCGGTATTTAATTCGAGTCCTATTTTTTTACCGGTTCTTATTAACACACTTGTATTTTAGTTGTATGGTTTCCGTGTCTTCACCCAGCAGTACCAGATCATCGGCATACCCCAAAACCGGAAACTAGAGAAGAACAGAACAAAAATATTTGTTTAGGTAAGTTGATTTATTTCGATCAGAAGAATAGTAAGTATCTTATTTTTAACTATTGTTATAATAATAAAATTGTGGAAGCTCGTGTAAAGTCTATTGTCACTTTACCATGAAATTTAATGTTTATAGGCCATACAATTTAATGATTAATGTACATAACGTTATATTATTTAATCTAGAACATACGTTTCCAACGAAACTGAATATAATTCTTTAAGCCTTTTTCAAGTTGTATTTACTTTAAAATTTAACATTATTTAAGTGTTTTTATTTTTTTTTTTTAACCACGGAGATAAGTGAATGTCATGTGTTCCCCGCACCAGATTTTTATAATAAATGTTGTTAATATACCATTTCTGTATAATTAAAAGGGTTCAATTTGTTCGTTTAAATTGTAAGTGATGTCCTTGGGCATAAAAAGTCCGTAAGAAATATCTCCTGGAAGCGACAACAAACCCGTGAGAGAAACTCTTTTCGTGGCAAATAAATTAAGCAACTTGTTTCTGGTTGACATAGATCGTCATCTAGTTAATAACTACCTCAGCCTTTGGGATTTATGATTCTAAACGGCTTTCATTAAAACTTGTTTGAATTTTCTACGAGGTAAGGACATTTTCCCTATTTGAAAAGAATTTGAACGCTATGAAACATTTCAATGCTTTTATACTCTTTCTCTGTTTAGGTTAGGTTGTGAAATAAGTTAGGAGCGGTTTTTTTTTCTGGTGATTTCAATAAAAACTTCAGATTGTTGTAAATATCTTTAATCAATTATATTCTCCGACATAGAGTGTCGTAGAGTGAGTGTTGTCTGTGACAGAACCAATGCCAGAATTTAGTTGAAGGACAATTTTTAGGCATTTATTAAACAGTTATCAAAGGTTAACGATTTATCATTTATTCTCTACATTATGAATGACTGTACAAAGGTTAACGTGTTTAATACTAAATGATAGGATTCAATCACCTAATAAACAGAATAAACTAATAAATAAAATTATGTTTATTTTGCCTGTTTGCCAGATTTGTTGTATATTATAAACTGTGAAAATATGTTATTCTCAAGGGACCTAGTACCAGAATAAAAATCACTATCTATTCTATTATATTCTTAACAAATGAACCATTAGCAATGACAGTAGTTGCTTATCTGTTTGTCTAGTTCTGAGTGTTTTAGTGTATCATCTCTATATTTATCATCATTTGTCTAGTTCTTTATGTTTAGTGTGAGTGAATAATATGACACAGTTCAATTTATGATTATCAAGGGAGACAACATAAAATTCATTCACTTTTATAGAACAAACAGCTTTTAACTTATGGATGGGAACATAGAAAGGGGGCTGCTGCTGTTCGAAGACATCGTGAAAAATTTCTTACCGGAAGAACTGCAAGTGAATAAATTTATAATGTCTTCGATGATAATCATAAATTGAACTGTATCACAGTATTTACTCAAACTAAATACCATCAACAGTTAAAGGACGACCCGAGCGCTTTGCGTCTTCCAAATCAAAATTTCCGGTTCTGAACCGAGCAAACCACGGAAGGTGGTTTGTCCTAAGGTATGATCGCCATACACACTGCCAATTTTGTTAATCGTCTGTGTAGCGGATTTTTCTTTTTGGCAATGAAAATGATTTTTTTTTCTCTTCCATTTGTAGCAAGCAAAATACCATTTAAAGATAATGAATCTCAACTGAAACTGATGTACAAACGCATCTTAACTAATCATTTTTTAGAATATATAAACATTATCGACCAAGTAAACATGATTTTGTACAAAATTATTTTACACCCAAGTAGATTCGTTGGTCTTACGTACCTGAGTGTGATTGGGAGTGTTGGTTTGATCAAATCATTGCTAATGACTTCACGATAAAATCATGGCAGATTTAAGAGTTCGATATTGAAGCAAACTTACTTTATAGAATGTTAAATGGTAATATTGTTATAACTTTATAACTTAATACCTCAATAGTTCTGCCATAGTACACTAAGAAGCAGGAATTTTCGAAATTTTCTATTGGGGTGTAGATATAATTAGGTTCTGGTAGGTGGCGAGGGGGGAAAAACAATCGATTTTCAGATCATCTTTTCAATTAATAGATTTATTTGAACATATCAGATACCATCTATATCTTTATTGGTTCTGTGAAGTGCTATAAAATTATTTTAAAATCCAATATAATCGTGATCCAGAGGATTTTATACGATATAAATATGTTAAAACTCTTCGAACCAGCTAATTTAATTTCCTATACCTATGCTTAAAAAATCTAAAATTAATCCCCAATTATAACTCTAATCCATTAGTATTACCATCCACTAAGCGAATCGCTTTAATATTTCTGTGTTTATTTTTACTTTAACTTGCCTATATATGAAATATATAGTAAGGGAAAGTATTGCGATCGTAAAAATATGACAGTTTCCAACAGAAATACGCGTTTTAGAGTCTCTCGAGTCCAAATAACCAAGTTCCGAAAAATGATCTGAAAAAACTGAAATTTCATATTTAATACAGCTATACGCCCGAGATGTTACAGCAACTTTTTCATCGAAATCGGCTAACCAAAAGAGCCACTTTATACCATGCATTTTGCACCTTTTTACAATTTTTTCAAAAAACGGCTAGGTCTGATAATAGTGATGTAAATGAATTTTACTTTCACTTACTATATATAGTAAGAGAAAGTATTACGATCGTGAAAATTTTCGAATCCCAGTTTTCAACGGAAATTTATTTATTTATTTTAGGGTCCCCTGAGTCCAAATAACCAAGTCCCGCAAAAAGGTCTGTGTGTGTGTGGTAACTCCCGGGCGGAAACTGTAAGTCCTATGAAACTGAAATTTCATATTTAAGACAAATATACGCCCGAGAGGTCACAAAACCTTTTTCATCAAAATGAGCTTACCAGAAGAGCCACTTTATACCATGCATTTTGCACCTTCTTTCGATTTTCTTGAAAACGGTTCCGCCGATTTTGATTAAAATCGCAATATCGATGTAAAATTTAATGAGCATTAATATCATGTAATTTCAATTCTAATTGAAATAGTCTGACAGGGCTTAAATGCTGATATTTTAAATGTTCTTCCTCTAAACTACCTTTGATTTTGTACATTCCAAAAGACTAACCATATCATCTTAATGTCATTGGTGAAGGACGGCTAAATATACAGGTTGGACGAATTTGATGACCAACTAAAGGATAAAACAGCGAAACTATTTTTTAACGTAATTTTTGGTTTACTAATAATAAGAACAGTATTACAGACTTATAATATACCGTTAGAAAGAGAAAGATTTTAGAAAAAACATTATTTTATACACAAAGTTGTAAAAAGAGACATAAAGTGACGGATAGGGAGTAAACTTATTACTGATTAACAGTTTAATAGTTCTATTATATAATTAAAAATATGTTTCCTACGAAAATGAATATACGTTTTATTAAAATCAACTCAAAATATTTTTCAAACTACGTATAGTTCATTGTTTTTGAATTGCTTTTAACAGTCGGGGTAAGTGAAAGTCGTGTGTGTGTCCGCACCAGATTTTTTGTTTTGTTTTTATCCCACTTAAAGATATACACAAAATATTCATAATTAGAATGGATTACGATCATCTGCATTTTCAACTGAAAAATAATACTGAAGGTACAAATATATTGTATATTATTATATGTTTTAGTTTTACTACATATAACGGGCTCTGGTATGTTCGGGGATTTTAATGAAATTAAAAAAAATTAATTAATTTAATATGGTTCCTAACATGTTTAAAATAGTTTGTGAGGATTTCAAAGCCTAATTTTTACTTTAAAAAGTTCAATTAGTTGCGTTTTTATCAAGTTGCAAGCATATTAGCTTCCCATATCTAATACCGCGGGTTCATATCTGGCAGATGGCCCCAGGATTTTATAAAGGAAGTAAAAAATCCTTGGTTATGCCGTCCTTCGGAGGGGCGTAAGATGGCGGTCCCTCAGCCTCTGTCATGTCTGGTACTCTTTAAAGAATCCATATCATAAATAAACCTGGATAGCCAAATTTAGAACTCCTGATGTAGCATTTTCCGATTAGCATATTAAAATAAAGTGACGTGATTGAATAGAAAAAAAAAATATAAACATAAACTTATAAAAATAAATATTATAAAATACCTCAAAAGGTGGAAAAGTTTTGATAATTTACTTTTGCATTGTTCATATTACATTTATACTGTGTATTTGTTATTGTTACAAAATAAAGGATATTAGAAAAAAAATCTTGATTATTAATATATGGTTAGAAGCTAAAGAAAATTAGAAATAAATATTATTGTATTAATAAAAAGTCGTTCAAGGTTGCTGGCGACTAAATTTAAGTATTTATATAACTGTATTTATAATAATGGAATGCTAAATGAAGAATATAGAGCAATGAAAAGAAGTGAAAAGAAAAAGTGATAACATTTAGAGATATTACGTTTTGTAGAGCTTTGAAAAAAAGTAGATTAGTAACATTGTTTTATTTTTTGACTTTTCTATTGTTTATATTGTAAATATCGTATGAATTTGATCTTACAGCACTATTATTATTGACTATTGAGACAAATTGTAATATTTCTGAATAAACAAATTAAAAAAAAAACTTTATTTATAAAGAATACAATAACTAAATGTTAAAATGCAATAAAACAACGAAATGATAGACATGTAGAAATATTACCCTTTTGTGGAACTCTAATAAAAATTCTAAAAGACAAGATCGCGAGGCCATCTCTTTAGTAGGTAAGGGGGAATGGAGTTTGTCACGGAAGCATATTTGTACCTGGTTCTAAGCACATCGGTGGCTTAGCATTAGGGTGATCAATGATTTTATTACTAACAAACTATGCATCAAGGATTTCAAGTATTAAGAATTATAGATATGGAAGAAATTAAAATGCATCACGAATTCGGATGTTGACATGATCTTAAAGTAGCACTTCCTTATTTAAGGCTTATAAATCCATTAGAATGTGCGAAAATATCACAATAATTCATTAGTTAATACAAAAATTAATTATTTAATTTTATTCTGGAAAGAAAAGGCCTCTAGGAATCAAAAAAAAAAAAAAAGTAGAAAATAGTTTATAATAGACTTCAGATATTTGAACTGTGATGCTGATAGTTTAGGAGGTAGAGAAACAATTAATGTTTGGAGCGGAAAGAGACAAGGCTTTGCGAATAGATGTAGGTTAGCAGTTCCGAAATTGGCAGCAAAAATAAAGAAAGATTTTTCGAACGAGGCAGATCTGTGAGAAGGCATAATCAAGTTTATGGGTTGTGGTCTCGTATTTACAGAATGCATGCAGGAAGAAGTGCTTTTTTCAGTTTTAAAAAATCAGAAAATACGTCTGTGTATGTGGGTACATAGGAATATTATGTAATTTAAAAAAAAAAATTGAGAAATAATCAAATTTTGAATCAGAGAAAAATCGACCCTACACAGGTTAGTATGACATTACTGCGCAACCTATACGACATTCTGGTTTAAGTTGTTAAAATTAATTTTGAAATGATATGCTAAATCTTGCATTTACACTGATACATGGAATTATGCCTTGCAGTATAGATGACATCCACTGGATCTCCTAAACAAATATAGTAACTTATTTGGGTCTTATTTTTGAGAAATTGTTGGAATAATAAGTCAAGAAAAAAATTCTGACAGAGATAATTATAGTACATTTTTCATAATTAATATTTTGACATATTTGTATGTGATAATTAAATCTTTCATTTGATTTTTTCTAATCAACAATCAAAAGACCTTTTAAACGCAATTATTGGGTTGTGTCACATGGAATGTCCGTTTTCAAGGTAAAGGATTTTTATTAATAATACGATATGAAAACAAGATAATTTTATTCGAAGTATTTACCTTCTTTTTCTACACATTTTTCCCTACGTGTCACCGACTTTTTTATCCCCGAACTGAAAAACTCTGAGCTTTGAAGTGAAACAAAATCTGAAAAAGCACTTTTCACCTGACCATCATTTTCAAAAAGTTTTCCTTAGACGAAGTTGTCTAAATTCCTGAACAGGTGGTAATCTGTTGGAGAAAAGTCGGGAGAATATGGTGGGTACGGAAGAACTATGTAGCCCCCTTCTTTCAATTTTTGCACGGTATGTTTTGAAACATGTGGTCTTGCTGCCGCTCAGTGAGATCATACTTCTACTGTATGTTTGAGGACATCGTTGTCTATTACGGAGGGAGGTCTTCCTCGGAGCAAGTTTTCCAAGTATCCCCAGCTGAAAACTTAACAAACCAACGTCGAATGGTCCGTTCATTAACACTCACTTCCCCAAACGCCTTGCAAACATTTCTAGCGGCCTCAGTGGCTGAATGGCCGAGTTTAAACTCGTACAAAAATATTACTCGGAAATCGCGTGTTACCATGTTCATATTTGGAGGTATACTAAAAAGTGGGTAATTGATTGTGAAGCTAAAGTTTAAAATACAGAGGTAGAGGATTAGTAACTGTTTACTTTAAATATGTAAATATTTGGAAGAAAATAACAGAGACCTGCAAAATCCTTTATGTGTTTCAGAAACTATAAAAACGCACATTTCATGTGAAACAACCCAATATTTTCTAAAGGTACTAATTATACATTTAGTTTCGTTACTAACCTCATTAAATTCATAAAATATATAGTCTGTTGCAAAGATTCTAATGATAAAACAATGAAATGAGTGATGTCAGGCAGAGAGAGGCGAATACGATGCGAAAAAGGAGAGTTGAGAAATGGTCGTATTAATCAACCTTGTGCAAGCCCCGCGGGTTAACAGTTACAGTACGAACTTTATCAGGGGTAAAAATACAGTCTCTGTTACAGGAGGGAACGTATGGCTAAATGTTTCATGTCGGCGCATCAATGCACTGCATTTGTTAGAATCGACAATGCACCTTATCATGTATAACAGTATTATCTACAGAAAATATTAGATCTAAAAAATAATTTCTATATAAAATTACTTTTAAAAAATATATATTAAGAAAGACTTTGTGCTGTGCATGGATTTTCTGCTAATTAATTGAATTCTCCGAAAATAGATGCTTAGTTAAAAAAAAATGTTTATCAATCAAAATAGTTTATTTATTACTGGGAATTAGAATCCTTTTAATCTATAAATTCAGACCTTAGAAAACGCTGTTTGATCAATATATTTTTTATTTAAAAAAATTAGTTTAATAATAATAATCACTAGAAGGTCCAATGCTGTCTATCTTTGCAAATACAATTCAATCCTATTCCCAGATATTTGACTTAACAAAATCCTCCCACTTACGCCTCAGCATACTTCATCGACTTCGACACATCACTGTAAAGACGTCACATCAATCCACAAGTTCATTTATTATAGAGGAGTACAAGATTTTTAATTCCGCTTTGTTTAGCTTTCTGTATTTTTTAGTGGCTAATTCCTCTTTAAAAAAAAATTACCTAGCACCTTATTTTCGAAAATCTGAGGCGCTGTTCATCCTTTAAAGTAAGTATTACACAGCTAGAAAAAGTAATATTTTTGTATAAAAACAAAGTGGTTTAGCTGTATAAAATAATGGTAATCGGTTGGATGGAGCTATAGAGATAAGAACGGATGTGTCAGAAATGGATCGTTATTATTTTGGTAAAAGTCTGAGATGCTAATTTCAAAAAGCTGTTGTTGTTTTTGCAGTTATTTAAATGAGTGAGGAACCCTAATTTCCTATCTTACTGAATTTGAAATTATATTGAGGATGTATAGTCGACTGTAGAAACTATTATAGGTGGAATATCAGGAATCAGACTTTTTTTGAAAATTTTTAATTTTGCCAACGTTTCGAACAAAAGAGATACATATTAATGTGATAATAAAAATTTTTTGAATGTAGTGACAATGATAACATTTGAAATAAAACAGAAAATATACCAACATACTTAAATATTATATATACAGATAATGATAATATGATAAACAATATGATGATGATAAGCATAAAAACAAAACTTTAGACTTTAATATAGAAGTAAAAAAAAAAAAAAATTATATATAAACGTACCATTACTGACCCATGTCCAAGCATAAACTGTGGAAAATTATAAACATAGGTAGTATGGGTGGAGGGGGGGGAGGGGTTCGTGTAAAAACCCTGAACGTTTTCCCCTCTAAATATAAATACTACAGCTTATCTTTGTTTTTTAAAAAGTTTTACAAAATTATAAAATGGAAAAACAAAACAATATATGTACAATAAGGCTCAACATTTTTAACAGAAAATTATAAACACTAGAATCTGAGGTATGTAAAAGATCCGTGAGGTATTTAATAAAAAAATAAATAAATAGCAAAAACCAGACGAAAGATCGTGTTACAAACGAAAAGATAAATATACAGTAAATAAAATATAAATTACACAATAAAGTAAGTAAGTTATAAGGAGACGGAAGATGTTGGCATACGAGAGAGAGATTATTTCTTTGTCTGTTTTATGATTGACGAGTACTCGATCTGTATGTATAGCTTCGGAGAGGAGTCGCTTTTTGTAGTTAAGTATGGTGGCTAGGATTTCAGGATTATCAAAATCAAAATGAAGGTCAAGGGATATAGCGTGTTCGGATAATTTTGAGGAAAATGGGTTACGGGTAGATATGGTGTATCGGTGCTGATAAATTCTTTTTTTGAGATAGTTTTTGGTCTCGCATGAATTTTAAATTGTTGGTAATATATTTTGTTGTCTAATACTTTAAGTTTTGCTGTCATTTCAAGCCAGTTTTGCTGCTGAAAACATGCGTTAGGACAGTGTCTCTTATATTTTTGTGGAAATTAAACAAAAACAAACACAGACAGTGCGGTTAGGAGGTGGTTAATATTTTTGTCCCCACAGCACTTTGCATAAATAGAGAAGTAAGTGATTAAAATAATTATCGAAAACTAACATTAAACAAGTTTTTAAATAACCGAACCCCCAATCTCCTTCTGATATTCTATTTACGGGCAACTTTTTTTTTTCTAAAATTAAAATATAATCGTTTTAAAGAACCAAAGCTTCGGTTATTAAGCGTTAAACTAAAATGCTTTAAGTTATCATGATAAGTGTTTTTAATTGAAGTTAATATTAGCAGTTTTTTTAACCGTTTCCATTGCCTTGATGTGGTCATCGACAGTCGATTCGCTTACATCCAGTTTTTCTGCATGTTTTCGGACAGTTGGTATAAGATCTTCGTCCAACAAAGCCCGTAGAACATCTTCATCAAGGGAAAGATTCCATCCACGTTTTTCTTTGTTACCCCGACTGAAGTATCCCTGTACTTCGTAGATATTTCTGGTCCTATAAGACTCGTTGCGGCCGAGTTTAAACTCTTAAAAAAATATTCGATAATCTCGCTTTGAAATCATAGGAAATACTGATTTTTTTTTTTTTTTTTAAAGCGAAATGATACAGAGGTAAACACACATCTTCTTCGGAAAGAGGATTAATAGGTGTTGGCATTTATAAACAACCTAGCAAACATAAACCCTTTATTATATGGATATTATTACGTAAAAACCAATACTAATAGAATTTTAAATTGGTGTGTTGCTTATTATTTTTAATAATAATAAAATGACTAAAGAAGTTATTTTCCTTGCACATTTATAAAATATTCTCCAAGTAGTGAATAAGATATGTTAGAACAAGATAATTTTATTAGTTTCTCCATTTTGACTTTTTAGTTATTCAAAGAGAAGCTTAGTAATAAACTGAGTCAGGACAATGGAAGTAATCCAAGCCCTTTTTGCATAAATATATTTTAGAGAGTTTTCGGGTGAAATATGAAATTTATTCACTTAAGAATTAAAAGCAGTATTCTGCTTTTCAATTAACCAAAATACTTGGAACTCGGGAATGCTATGTATAATAGAGCAAGCTTCTACTCTTTATCTAACAATGAAAACCGGATTTATCATTAGCTTCTGTAATCCCTACGACTGAAAAACATTCTAAAACGCATTATTAAGATCGTTACGTACCTTGAAAATGATATGTCGAAAGATTTTAGCTTAATTTTTTATATTTCCAAAGTTACACATCTCTCGTTTTGAGTTTTCCGGTTCCGAACCGAGCAAACCACTTATGGAAATTGCTTTCTTCTAAGGCATCATCACCATGCACTTTGAAAATGATTAATAACCCCACAATAACCGTTTGTTAATTATGTTATTGTGGGGGTCACCTGTGGTGTACGTACGGCTAGCATAACAGTCTTCTTTGTCGAAGATCGTGGATTCAAACCCGTCTAAGATATTTATAAAGGAAGCTAAAAATCATTGGTCATGCCGTATCTTTGAAGGGTACATAAAATAGTGGTCCAGATCCTGTGGGATGTAAGGTACTCTTTTAGATTCCTATTCTTATTAAACCTGCATAGGCATAATTTAGGACTCCCAAAGTAGCATTAAGTGACATTAAATTAATAAACAAACAGACTATGTTATTTTTCATATATATTATAAGCGATATTTTTCTATCCAAAATCCAATCTACTGCTAGTCTCCTCCCTTGTTTTCCTTTGTTTTGACAATGATTACGTTGTACAGCTTGGCCTAGGGAGAACTCAAAGTTGAATAGATACGTTTTATGAATTCCCCAATACTATTGTTTAGGAATACAGGGTGTTTACGCACCACCTCTTTCTGGATTTTAAGTCTGCGTATGATAGCATAACACGACCCGAACTCTAACAGGTGCTAGAGGAAATGAGCATACCCAGAAAGTTGATTCGTCTAGTGAGGATGACCATGCTGGGCTCGAACAGCGTAGTTCGCGTCGGAGCTGACTTCTCCGAACCTTTGGACACGAATTGTGGCGTGAGACAGGGTGATGCCAGATCTGAGCGTGCCCTAAAAGAAGCATTCCTCGCTTTAGAAAAAGAAGCAAAATGTCTCGGCTTGGTCATTAATGAAGCTAAGACAAAATACTTAAGAATAGGACCAGAAGATGCAGAGATAGGATTTTTCAAAGTCGGGCCGTACAGTTTTGAGAGAGTACAAAGTTTCGTTTATCTTGGCTCGGAAATAAACTCTCAAAACGACCTATCCCAAGAGATCAACCGAAGAATCGCTGCAGCCAATCGGACTTATTTCGGGCTAGCAAAATTCTTTGAAAGTAGGCACCTCTCAAACAAGACCAAGATAGGTTTATATAAGACTCTGGTTTGTTCGGTTCTTACATACGGATCAGAGGCCTGGGCGTTCACCAGTAACAGTGAAAACATGCTTCACTTGTTTGAGAGAAAAATATTAAGAAGAATTTTTGGCCCGGTTCGAGAGGGAGATACCTGGAAAAGGAGGAAGAACCAGGAACTCTCAAGGTTGTATAACAATCTCGATATAATGACGTGGATTAAAATTGGAAGACTCCGATTGGTGGGGCACGTTGCGAGGATGAAGGAGAGTGAGATTCCCAAGAAGACCTTGTTCGAGGATCTTCACGGCAAACGAAGAGTGGGCAGGCCAAATGTGAGGTGGGCTGACTCCGTCGCAGCGGATGCACGTGTCCTCCTGGGCGTTAGGAGCTGGAGAGCTGCAGCTGCCGACAGAGACAAATGGCGGAAACTTTTGGAGGAGGCCTTGACCCGATGACGGGTTGTTGCGCCAAGTATGTATGTATGTATTGGGTGTTTGAGTTCATCAGATTCCATCATAGTATGTCGCTTTATATTTCCTCCTCTGTCAATATTACTTTAATTTGTCATAAACCAGTTGAATATATCTTAGCATCTTTTTTAATATCCTATTCTACACCTCTCCTACATATTAAATCAACATTCAACCATGTCCAGTCTGTCTACCCTCCTTCTCAGTAAAAGTTTTTTTTTATTAGTCTTTCCCAATGAGAAATGCCTCATTCTGAAACTCTGTATGTGTATGTACTTCATGTAATAAAAAATATTTATGTACCTACCATGATTTACATGATCAATCAGAAGTATATTAGTCTGTACAACGACTTGTCGATAAATTAACTAGTAATTATGACAAAGCATAAATACTGTTTTCGTACTAAGGATAATTGAAAAGATCAAGAATTGAAAATCAAACATTAGGTGTAATAAGTACATACATTCACAAAAAATTTCAGAAACAATTTTTCTCTTTAAGATTTTGTTGGTCCCTAGTGAAATTTATGTGAATCCTCCGTATAAAGAAATCATAAGACAGTTATATAAAAAGTACTAAGTTATGAGTGAACATTGAAATAAATGTTTTTATTAAATTCTTGATAAATTTAAATACATCTGAAATGTGTATACTTTTTATTTAAAAATAATCATTGGTGTTCGTTCAAGAATGGCTAAGGTTTAAGTGGGGGTACTTTAAGTCAAGCTGATAACCTCCTTTTTTGAAGTTTGTTAAAAAATATATTTTTGGATTATTATCTTTCAATTTCTGCACTTGACAAGTTTTATCATTAATATTTTTTTGTTTTTACCTTTCTACATTACCCTTGAATTGATTTTCAATACCTCCGAATGAAAATGTAGTATTTTTCCATCTTTCAGTAATGATTAATTGATATTTTGAATATTATGTTGTTTTATTTCTTTAATAAAATAAAATTCATTCTTTAAATTATGTTGTATTACGCCGAATTTGGACCAGATCGTTTCTGGCTTTGATGTCTGCCAAGCGTTTTTCTAATAATATATATTCTAATATTTTTTTATGTTAATTGTGCTATATTCAAACTATTTAAATATTGATTGATTACAACCTATTGTTGTATATTAGATTTTGTTGTTAAAATTAATTGCTAAAGATGTTTTTTTTTATTCCTTCAGATTTATAGATCCTGTCTTATGGATCTTCCTTATGACATCCTAATTTACAGTATATTCTTGTATTTTGATATGCCCAGCTTACTTAATTAGTTAATCTTAAAAAAATGTTATATATATATATATATATATATATATATATATATATATATATATATATATACTTACCCATATACAAGTATTAGGCTTGGGATATATGAATGAATGCATGAAAAATAATTGTTATTCTGGTACATTTTGTCCCCTTAGAATAATATACAATGAACAGAGGAAGTCCAATTTGTCTATTAGTAATATAAGTATATTATAATAAGTATATTGTTTATAAATATATAAGATGAAAAAGGGATAGAGCCCACTTTAGCTTGCTTTACCTAATTCAGAAATGGGAGCATCTGAGAATTCCACATGGAAATCTAATTAAATAATTCATAAGAGCTTATCTTTACCATCCTTAGTTCTTTGGTCCAAACCAGGTACCATTCCTTTTGTGACAAACTACATTTCCACTTCAACCAAATAGTTTTAATCCTTGCTGCCTCTTCTGTTTCTGATAACTCTCTGAGGCAATGCTTTCCTAAAATATTTTTCGCGGACACCTCTTCGTTGAATTAGTACAATAGCAAGGACTACCTAAATTTGTATATGTATATTAAAATTGTTCTTGAAGACACAAATCCTCAAAAAGCGAATTCGAATATTGAAGCTCTTTTTTTTAATGGTCCGAATTTCATATTTAAATATAATATTATTTCATAACTTTAACGTTATTAACACAGTAAAAAAATCGAGATAAATTTCAATGAAAAATTATGAAATAATGTATTTAAATAAAAAGTCGCTGAATCTTTTCTAAAATAGATAGTACCTATTGCAAAGCATCATGTTATTTTTAATAATAACTGTAACTTATCCTATGTATAAATATAGCTAATCCAAGATATTATATGCTAGACCCTGGCTCTAAGAACCGACGATAAGTTAATATAATTTTCCAATGAACAGGGTCTATAAGGGTCTGAAAAGAAGATGGGCACTTATATTTTCATGGGCACACTCGATCTTTTCACTTATAATTTTAATAGGAGTCCTACCATTTCATATCTCTACACATTGTTTCTTATTATTTTATCATATCATATTTACTGGATCTATTCCCAAGTAAAGAACTAAAATAAGATGAAGTATTAAGTAATTGATATTATTACAAAAATGCTCAAACATGTAACTATTGCAGGATTATTTAGGTTGAAGCTCATTTTGAAAATTAGTAAGCAGAACCACAAACCCCTGCATGGGACAAAGTCTATTAACCAGCTGATCGTGACCTCCTGTCAAACGCAGTATTGGGGAGAGGATATGGTCAGAATGCACATACCGACAGATTCATTATAGCCATTGGAGGTGGGCAATGGTCCCCCATCATTACTATTCCTGTCCAAAACATTCGATGATAATGTTGACAAATCGAATTTACTAAAAATGTTAGAAAAAAAGAATACATGTACCATGATCAATCAAAAGTATATTTGTCTCATTGTACAACTAATGGTCGATACATAAACTAGTAGTTATGACAAAGCATAAACAATGTTTTCATACTAAGGAGAATCGAAGAGATAAAGATGGGTCAATCAATTGGAAATCAAATATTTTTCTGGCTAATACTTTCAGTTTTGCAGTCATTTAAGCCAGTTTTCGAGCTGAAACAAAGCTTTGGTGATTTTGCGGAAATCAATTCCAAAGAAAAAACTAACAATATGATAAGGAAGTGCTTTACATTGTTTTCTCTACAACACATCGTCTAAATAAAAAAAAAACCTGTAGCTCTACAACCTATGAAAGGTATTGGGTTCAGTACTGATAGAAATGCGTACTGATTCACGGCCAACGTTCCAGCTAGGAGGGGATTTTTTTTATCAACAACAATTTTTATTCAGTAAAATTACAATCTGTCCCACTTTGGACATTAATAGTATTGCTGAAAGATATCATACATACTACATTCATACAATATTTACACAGCATAAAATTACAATAAAATATATACACAATAATGAATTAAAACAATACAGTCAAGAATTCACTTATACCTATATACACATACACACACTCATACATACATCACATTGAGTGGAGAATCTAGCCAGTGCTAGAACTCCAATATATTTACAAAAGGTCGCGGGGCCACTGCCGTTTCAACCTTCTAGGTGGGTTGTATGGATGAGTGGAGCTGGATAGGGATTGAGCTAGACGATTAGGATGATGAATGAGGCTCTGGTAGAATTTAGAAAATTTGGATGGGATTAGGTCTGAAAGAAATGGAACATTAAGGTCGAGGTGCAAGGTATAGTTGGAGACATAATAAGGAGCATTTACTATTGTACGGAGGACTTTGGATTGAAAGGATTGAATGCGTTTGATGTTAGTACGTTTAGCTGTCCCCCACAGTTCAAGTCCGTAGGTCCAGATGGGCTTCAGTATTGTCTTGTAGATTAATAATTTGTTGTCAACTGTAAGTTCAGATTTTCTGTTGAGTAGTCGGTATAACCGTCCGAATCGTCGGTTGAGTTCTTGTCTTTTAAGTCTTGTATGTGGGTTCCAAGTCAATCTTTTGTCTAACAGTAAGCCAAGATACCGGACTGTATCTGAGAGAGGAATTGGTAATGAGTTGAAATAAACTGGCGGACAGGATTTTCGTCTAAGAGTAAAGGTTACGTGTTTACATTTGGCTTCGTTTACCTTTACACGCCAGTTATTACACCAGTGTTCGATAAGGAAAAGGTGTCTCTGAAGGTTTAAGGATGCTGTTTCAGGATTGGAACTGGATGATAGGATGGCGGTATCGTCTGCAAAAGTTGCCAGAAAGGTATCAGGATGTGTAGGAATATCAGCAGTGTAAAGGATGTAGAGGACGGGTCCCAAGACGCTGCCTTGAGGAACACCGGCCTCAACGGGATAAAGGTTAGAAAATTCTACACCACAGCGAACTCGGAAGGAACGGTTTGAGAGATAGGATCTGAGAATTAGGTATAGAGACTGGGGTAAATGGGTTTTCAGCTTGAAGAGTAATCCAGTGTGCCATACCCGGTCAAAAGCTTGCGCAATGTCCAGAAACGCACCAGAACAATACTCTTTGCATTCAAGAGCTGAGGAAATATGGTCTACAACTCGGAGCCCCTGTTGAACTGTGGAATGCTGAGGACGGAATCCAAACTGATGGGAAGGAAGATTTTGAGATTCTAATATGGGTAGGATACGTTTAAGAAGAAGCCTTTCGAAGATTTTTGAGAGGATGGGGAGAAGACTAATAGGCCTGTAGGATGAAGTGTTGTTGGAAGGTTTGCCTGGTTTTAGAAAAAGAATGATAGTGGAATGTTTCCATAACAGAGGAAAATAGGTGGTGCGTAGGATGCAGTTGTAAATATAAGTAAGGAATATAATAGCTTTCTGCGGAAGTTGTCGGAGGATCTGGGGAGTAAGGAGATCGTGTCCAGGAGATTTACGGAGGGTCAGTTTTTGGAGAAGATATGTGACCTCAGAGGGGTTAATAGCTTTAGGAGGTAGGGAAAGTGGAATTGGTGACATAAGAAAGTCTTGCACTGTTTCGGTGTGATTGATGTGGGATTCCGGGTGAGGAGTGAATACTTTGGAGAGGTGTGTGGCGAATTCCTCGGCTTTATCTTCATCAGACGCAGCCCAGGAGTCATCACCACGTCGGAGAGGATGGGAAACTTGATGGTATTTTAGGATCTTTTTCGTGACATTCCACAGGGAATTATCACGAGCTGATAGAGAGGAGAGGTAGGAATTAAAGGACTGGGAACGGAAGGTCGCCAACTCCCTCTTCAATTGTCTACAATAGAAGTTATAGGAGCGGCGATCTGTTGGGTGTCGGGTGCGCTGCCATAATGATCTTGCTCGGCGTTTGGTGTGGATGAGGTCTATTATATGTTGTGGAAAATGATTTTGGTCAGGATTTATATTGGAGTGTTTAGGAGAGGAAGCAGTCCAGACAGCTTGTTGGATGGCGGTGGTAAAGGAATAGACGGAATTATCCAGGTCATCTGGGGTTTTGAGGGTTACTCTGAGATCAATATTATCGGTCAGGATTTGGCGGAAAAGGTTCCAGTTGACAGGGCCTCGGATGAATGATGGTGGAATGGGTTTTGGAATTGGAGTGAGAGATACTTTTAGGATCAGTGGACTATGGTCTGAGGATAGTTCATCAAGGCGAGTTACAGAAAAGTTGAGGGAGCCTAACCCGCTGTGGATAAAGAAGTCGAGGATGTCAGGATTGCGGTTAGGATCGGTTGGCCAGTAGGTAGGGGAGTCAGGAGGCAGGATATTAAAATTTCGGGAGTTGAGTGCAGACAGCAAATTTCGTCCCCGAGAATTCGTGGTTCTGGAACCCCACTGCTGATGCTTGGCGTTTAAGTCTGCACCCAGAATGAAACGATTTCCTAAGGAATCCAGGAAGGATACAAATTCGGAATTGGAAATGGAATGTTTAGGAGGGCAATATGCAGATGTGAGGGTTACCGGAAAGGAAAAAGTCTTGATTACTATGGCTGTAGCTTGTAGGAAATCATAGGTGGGAAGTGGGAGTAAATGGTGAGAGAGGGATTGGTGGACAATGATAGCAGAACCGGCATGGGCTTTGCCGTCTGGGTGGTCAGTACGGTATGTCATGTATTGCGGTATTTTGAAGTTCTGTTTAGTCGTTAGTCTTGTTTCAGTTATAAGTGCAACATCGATTGTTTTGTCTTGTAACAACGCTGTCAGTTCGTCAGTATGATTTCTAACACCATTCGCATTCCAAAGGAGAATGGATAAGGAGTTAGGTGAAGTCATTTAAGGATTTTTCAAGGCAGGGATTAGATTTGATACTAGATTTGTAAGGAGTGATATAAGCGGCATAACCAGAGATTTGATTTCGGAGATGAACGATGTCATTATACTGGTAAGATCTGTGGCGTTTGATGGTGGAGGGATATGAGAAATTTGATGTTGAGGAGTTTTTTGAAGGTCAGGTAAACTTTGAGGGATAGATTGTTGTACAATAGATTGAGAATGTTGAGGAAAATGTTGTTCCGGCAGGGCCTCGACTTCATGACTCTGGTTCCCACCTCCAAGCAAGTGGGCAAATGACAAGTTAGAATTTACAAGTTTAGATGGTTCTCTTCTGCTTCTGATTGGTGTAGCTGTTTCATTCGGATCCTGAGGTTTTTGGTATCTGGTTCTGAGTTTCTTGTAGATTTCACATCCCTTGTAGTTAGCCGGGTGGTCCTTGAGGCACAGAGCACATACAGCGGGTGTTGATCTTGATCTTGTACATTCTTCTGATTTATGCTGTTCACCGCATTTCACACAGCGTGGTATGTGATGGCAATAACTTTTGGTATGACCATATGCCTGACAGTTATGACACTGAACTATTTCTTTCTTTGTGTAAGGTTTTTCAACTTTTACACGGGTATAGTACAGTCTACTGAGGTCATAGATTTTTTCGACTCCTGCTGATGGTTCCAAGTCCACGAAGAATAGAGGCAGTGGACTTTTATCTTTTAGTACGTTGGTGACTTGCCTCACTTGGAATCCTAATTCGGTCAGTTCTTCTTTGATAGCTTCAACGGGTGTTGAGGAATGTAGGTTTCTGATTACGACCCTTAATGCTCTCTCCTGGCGCAGCTGATAAGTATGAAAGTCAGCTTTGGTCTCAGTCAGATATTTTACAATCTTTCTGTAGGTTTCAGCAGTAGTCGGAGATATTTTAGTATCATTGGTTCTACTTATACAATAATAACTATTAGCATCAGTTACTTTGTTTAAATGCGCACACATCAGTTTAAAATTTTTAATATTTTTAACAAATATCGGTGGAGGTAGTGGTTCCCTGGGTATAGGAGAAGATTCCATGGTTTCTTTTTCATTTTGGAGGATCTGAAATGGATTCGGTGTAAAAAACGGGGATTCATCAGTTATTCCTTGTGATGATGTGCTGGGCTGTGGTTCAGATCCTAATGAGGTAGCTGACGCGGTCGCTGGTGGAATCATTTTTTTATTTTGTTCACGGCGGGGTCTCTGTTTTGTGGGAGACGAGTTTGAACCTGCAGATCTAGATCTTTTACTTGCAGACTTTGAGGACATGACTTGATGAAAATATCTCATTGATTAAGAAAATAATAATAATAATTAATAAATGATGAGATAAGAATTAAAGATAAGTAAAAGAAAAGCAAGCCCGAGCTTGCCGAGCTAGCGGCAATCAGCTGATCAGTGACCCTCCTTTCACTTTTTCGTGATTGTACAAAGTAAATTATAACTTTGCTTACCGAAACTTCTCCAATATTCACTGCCGTAGTATTCCTGAGGTCTAGTGATATTCTCCAGACTGAATTCAAGCGAATTCCTACTGAAAAGAGGAGGGGATTAGGTCTAAATCTTGCTCAGCCTCCAGGTTTTTCTCCAATTTCGGGTACCCACTTTATAGACACTGTGTGTTTCCCAGGAGGTTCACCATACCTCGGGATTGCTCTACATTTGAAATAACAAAAAAAAATTATTCTTCCTTAGTCGAGACCTGAAGCAAATAATTGAATCCTGGGACCCAGAGCAGAGTAGACTAATGTAACCACTTTACCACTTTACCCCCTATCTCTTAAATATTGCGGTAAATATTTATAGAAGAAAATAAACTCGTCTTTGACTATTTTATGTATATATATATAAATTATTTATATTATTTATATTTCTTATATAGCTCAGTGATAATCCTACTTGTTGCGAACATTACAATCTTGAGAACACGGTCCTTTTTTTAAATGTTAATTCCTAAAGATAGCAAAAATTCAGTTTTTGCGGTATTTAAAAAGTAATACCTAAAAGGAGTACAAGTGACATTCATTTGATGACTCAAATTTAATTGGTTTCCGATTTTTAAATTATCTTTAATGCTATTAAAAACAACAAAAAAAAGGAAGGTTTTGGAGAAAAAGTACATATACCCTGTACAGACGAAGAAATCCTCTAAAATTCTAGAAATTTCAAACCCTCACCAAAAGCCGCTTTCAAATAAAATTTTTTTTAAAACTCTGGCAAATTTTTACATTCCATAACAAAACAAAAAATAAAATGGTGATGAAAGTAAGCAAATATTTGGTTCTTAAACACATTACCTATTTAGTTAGAAAAAAATTGTTTTAAAAAAATTCACTAAAACTTACATTAACTGAAACTTGTAGAACGCTATAAAAAGGAATCTCTCGTCAGACATTTCGATCTTTCCCAACACATTTTTATAACTTGAAGCTGACTTAAAATGGCAGTAAAACTAAAAGTGTTGATAAGAAAAACATGTATTGTTCACGGTTCGAAACAAGAAATGAATGCAGAGCAAATAGTAAAAATATAAGAAAAATTAAAAATAAAGACTGGAAAAATTAATTTAAATTAAAGGATAATTAGAGGGTTGAATAAAATGAATAAAAAAGGCTTGAAGCCTTCTCCAAGAGCTCGCTTACTTCACTCAAGCTATGAACACTCCAAGTGGCCCCTAATCATATAATAATAGCCTTATTAACCTTCTGACATAAAATAAAGAATTGAATCAATTCAAATATGTTGAAAACCATACATAAAAAAATACATGACGAGAAGACGTGCTGCTGGGTACTGTCCTTCCTCATGCCTGACATGTCATTATTTTGTTTATTATTTCATCCTATTTGCTGATTGTCACAATACTGCTAACAGGTGCAAATCAATAAATGTAGTTAAAAAAAATTGATTTAGAGTAGAACGGTTAGTGCATTTTGTCAGAATGAAGTAATCATAATATGTAGTTTTTAATAATATTTATTATTTTTTTATATACAAGGAAAAAAAATGAGAGAGATGTAATTTAGTTAGCTTATACTGTATTCTGATTACATGTAGTTAAATGATATTAGTGAGATAAAATACGAATGTAAATATAATATAGTAACTCTAACAAGGACTGATTAGTATGCTGTATTCGAAGAAAAATTCAGAATTGTATTGTTTTAAATAAAGTATTTTCCTCTCTCTCTACAGGATATTATCTTGGTTTGAATATACATACTAAATTTGTGGACTGTTAGAAATGTGAAAATTATTAAAAACTATAAATAGTAATTTAAGCTTGCACGACACCTCAGTAATAATAAAGAATGATGAAAAATTCCTTAGTAAATTTACTTTAAGTAAGACATAGCTTTAATAAAACCTTAAACAATAAAAAATACTGCACAAATAAAACCTTACAAGACATCTTAAAAGGAAAAAAAAATCTTACAGGGATAAAATTAAGGATGAATTTTCCTCAAACAGCCGTCACAACAATGGCAGGGAAATGCAATGAGGAATATTTTACCTTAATTAAGTTTTGACTTCCCCTCGTCCATTGTAAACTTGGTGATAAAATATTTTCCATGAGTCCCTAAAATCCTAACAACTGTCGTAACCATTTTTTTTTTTCGTGTTCAAAGGAATACAAAAGCTTCGTTATGATAAAAAATTACGTCAACACTAAAATGTTGAACAACTTTCCCATAATTATAGCTTATCTCTACGCTTCAATAGACCGTATTTAAGTAAAGTAGCACAAAAGGTGCATTTAATGCGAGAAAAGCCTGTTTTTCTTGAGGTTCCTAAATTCTTTTTCCTTTTCTACTCTTTAAACAATAGAACAGACCCACCAATTATTCTCCTTCACAAAAAACTTCTTTCTTCAAAAAATCCTTTATCATTCGTTCTTCTCACATCTTAGTTCACTAAACCACATGGTTAATGTCTTGAACAAATATTATCTCTCCACTTTCTTCATTTCAAAGCTCGACACGGAAGCAGGAACATATGGATTATATATTCATATTATTTATTAACTGAAACTTGTAGCTCTAAAAAGGACAGGTGGAAATGGACTCCCACGTTTTTGTTTTCTTGTACAGTCTTGTCTTTACACCATTTTAGACATTACGATCTTTGCTAACACTGTTTACTGCGGCGAATTTGACTTAAAATGGATAGTAAACTAAAAGTATTAGCCCAAAAGATATTATATCCACTGTTTAAAATCATAAAAATGAGAAATAAAGGGTGGGACAATTAATTAAAATTAGCCGTTTAATTAATTAATTAATATTAATTCAATTAGACCTATTATGTAATGTGACGCCGTGGCAAATAGTGCCAGCAAAATATAATAAAATGTTAAAAACTTATCAATAAATAAAAGTACTGAAGATATAATTGTAAATCTAAATAATTAAAATTATTCCATTCGTGCGTTTTATTTACAATTCATATTATTTTATAATTTAATATATAACAATTATTTTTTTTAAATAATTTTTTAAAAATTATAAACCTTTTAACATGTACACCTATACAAAGATATTGTTTAAATTTGCTACATTGATATAAAGTTAAATGGGTTTTCACATCATGTACATTTCATCATCAACCCTCTGACCTTGTTAATTCCTATTTTTCATTCATACAATTTTGCAACCTTTTTACGATTTTCTTAAAAACGGCTCTAACGATTCGATTAAACTCGCTTTATTGATGTAAAATTTAATGGTGTTCAATATCATATAGGTTTCATACTGATTGATATAGTCTGGCAGGGCTTAATTGCCGATATTTTAAGTTTTCTTCTAAAGTACCTTTAATTTTCTAGTTTCTATAAAAATTACCATATAAACTTTTTAGCATTGATAAAAAAGAATAAATATATAAGTTGAACGAATTCGATATCCAACTAAAGCAAAAATATTTTTATATGTAATTTGTGTGTTTTTGAAGATGAAAACATAATAGCTTTTAATTATAAGAAATATTTTTTCTAATATCTTGCTTACAACTTATATATATTATTATATATATATATATTATATTATATTATATATTATATATATATATATATATATATATAGTTGGTAAGCAAGATATTTTAGAAAAAATATTATCTTATACAAGAAATTAAAAAAGCTAACAAAACTATATAAGTTAAAAGCTAATAAAACTACGTAATAATGATACAATAGATTATTGAATAAAACACATGCTTCTATTGAAACTAAATGTAATTAAGAGTTATTTTTATTTTGAACCGTATTTAATATTTTTTAAATTCATTTAAAAAACTTCAGGAAATGAATGCGGATGCTAGCTAGCTTGGACGATGTATGGGGACACATAAAGGATAGTATTCTGAAATTGGTTTAAATTGGTCTGCGATCAAAAGAATATAGACAAAAGGTGAAAGACTGCATGATGGAGCAATGAACTAAAAGCACTGGTTAAGGGAAAGAAAGTAGCCTGGAAAAATTACTGTATTAACAAAACCGCAGAAAAATGGCAGTCATGGTGGAATAATACCAAGGAGGCCGTAAAAACGGCAAAAAAAGAGGTCTTGGGAAGAATTTGGAGAGACATTGAACCAAGATCATGACGCATACCATAGAATTATTCTGGAAAAAACTCAAAGCACTGAAAGGCCATAACAGACAAAAAATCAGAATCAGAACTATTAAGAGGTATCGAGGAGACATTATGAAAAATAATTCATAAATAAATATGTGTATCCTTTAAACAGTCAGGAAGGGCGCTGGAATGAACATGAGTTCGATGAGGTCATAGAGAAAGAGGTTGAGCTAGCTATCGAAAATATTAAGACAGGAAAAGCTCCAGGACGGGATACTATAGTTGGAGAGATTTTTAAGTATGGTGGAATGGAGTTAGTAAAGTCTCCCCAAAGCCTTTTCAAAAAACCTGGGGAAAGAGAAAAAAATCACTACAGATGGGCATATAATGTGATAATTCCATTACATAAAAAGGCAGCCAGGCTGAATACCCCAACTTCAGACCTATATGCCTGTCTCCAGTTGTATAAAAGTTGTATACATCATTCCTGCATAATAGATTGAGACCTTTAGTTGAGCCGTTTACAGAGAGGAGATAGCTGGATTCAGACCAGAACGTTAGACGCAGGACCATAAAGTTCTCTCTCAGCAATGTAATGGAAAAACCTTAGGATCATGATAAAAATTTTGTACCTTGCCTTCCTAGACCTTCAAGCTGTATTTGACTCGGTCCCAAGAAACAAAATATTGGAAACACAAAGAACAAACAATGTTCCTAAGAAGACTGGTGGAAGCTATAAAAGCCATATACCAAGATCTAAAGGGCATAGTCAGACTGAATGAACAGGAATCTGGCATTTTAGCATAGCTAGAGGGGTCAAGCAAGGGGATAGTTTAAGCCCATTGCTATTCACACTATATATGGATGAAATAGCTGCAATCTGCAAAAGGTGAACAAAAGATCTGGAAGAGAGAAGTAAGCAGAAATGTTAAACTGCACATATTTAAGGCGGTGTACCTTACGATACTCCTATATGGTGCAGAAAGCGGGGACTGATAGACTGGAGAGAAAAGTCACTACTGCGGAGATGAGGTTTCTTTGAAGGATCGCGAGGAGAACCATGCGTGACAGCGTTCGCAATGAAAGGATCAGAGAAAATTTGGGAGTTCCTCTGAAGAAGGATGCCCATTGAACTCGGTAGCTCAAGTGGTTTGGTCATGTCGTCAGGATGGAGGGACATAGAGAAGAGATCCATTGAAAACCATTAACTACATCCACAATGGTAAAAGATCTCGTGGCCGACCGAGAATGTCGTGCCTGGAATAAGTCGACCCTTTATGCAAAATACGAAATATAAATATTCGCCAAGCCAGAAATCTTGCATGCAACAGGGAACATTGGCAACCTGGCTAAACGCTCCCCTATGCTTAAAGGCACTACAGAGTGTTGCAAAAGGAGAAGGAGGAGGTAAGTGAAGTTCGTGTGTTGTGGCACTAGATTTTTTAAAGTAATTATTTTCAATATTAAATCTTTATTATCGACCTAAAGATATAAAAAAATATTGATTAAATTTGTTAAATAGATAACAAATTAAATGGGTTTTCTATCATGTAGAATGTATCGTCACAGGTTTGTCTGCCAGGTTGTCATTTTTGGTTTACATATTTTATTCATTACCGAGTACCTTTAATTTTTTTAAATTCAAAATAATTTAATATTAAACGTTCTCATTCTAAAAATGGGTAATATGATAGATTTTGATTAAAAAAACTAAAGAAGAAAACAGCAGACATATTTATATAGATGTAATTATTTTTTTCCGCAAATCAGAATAGGAATATAGATATATAATCTACCATTGGAAAGGTAAAGATTTCAGAAAAAACCTGGTACCCACAACATACCGTGGTAACCGATACAGAGATGAACTACTACTTAAGTACCGGACTGCTATATGCCGCCAGGCGATGTGCCTACACAGGTAGCGGCCTCATCTAAATATCTGGACGCCATACATATTCAAAGGCAGCTCCGGATCTGTCCCGAGCTAACTTAGTATACCCTGCCTCTCCCGCAGCGCTCACAATTTTATTTAGTTTTCTTCCTCATGGTTTCAGTTACCTTCTGGAACTCGTTTTGTTAAATACATTAGGTCTAACTTTATTTTCTGAGGTGTTCTCGGAAAGGATGTTTTATAACGAAGGGATAATTTCATGATGCTTATGTAAAAAAGTAATATAAGAATTATCAGGGGTTTTTTCAGATAGTAACATACGAAAAAATATATTTGTTTTACGAAAGATAACATAGTGTGAAACATCTATAGTAGAGCAAAATTTTTAAAACATACAAAAACATAACATAACAAATCATTTTGTTTGTAAAAATAAAATTATATGAACAGGAAAGCTTGGTGAAAGTTGGATTATACACCATAGGCTAGCTTTTAAATATTGAGAAAATCGAAGAAGGAAACATTATTACTCTTATTACCAGATATGTCTTCAGGAAGAGGGAATGTTTATTTTTTTTTTCCATTTACTTACTATGTATGAAATACATACTAAGAGAAAGTATTGCGAGAAAGGTTTAAATTTGAGTTTTCAGCGGAAATATACGTTTTTTGATCTCTTGAGTCCAAATTACCAAGTACCGTAAAATAGTCTGTGTGCGTATGTGTTAAGTCTTGCTCAAATACGATAAGTTATATAACACTGAAATTTAATTTTTTTTTATTGACATGTTTTATTTCAGTGAAATAATTTGAGTAAAACCCCAGAAATATACTGGTCTTGAAGATTTGATTTCAGTTTTTGATTTATTTTCGTTTTTTTATTTTTATATATCTATAAACTAACATTGTCATAAATTACTTCAAATTTTATATTACTTCATGAAAACGTATGTTTCAATGTCTGGATAAATAAATGGGATTCCTATGGCAACTTAATTTAACTTTTAAAATGTAATTTAAACAGTTCATTTGAAATAATAGTAAACCAGATAGGATAGAAGCCATTGTAAATTTTACATTTTTTGAAAGCATACATTGCAATCAAGTTAAGTGCAATTGAAAACTTACACATAATTACTGCAACCCCTTTGGACTTACGCGTCACAGATATACGGGCTGGGCAAAAAAGACACACATACGTAAACTTCAAACTTTTCAATCAAAAACTTATAGAACAATTCCAAATTCACTATGGTTGTTAGCAACATTACTTTACATATCTCCACATGCCTACAGTCAAAGAACAGATTCAGATCCTCTATAAACGCTTTCACTACAACTTACACGGACAAACTAACACAATAGTACAGAACATGGCCACTACTGAAATGCCTCATAACGTTCGTCGAAGGCTGAAAAGGAGCTGGATGAGGGACCTCCTGTTATAAACAGAAAACAGGAATCAAGTCAGGAAGAGACACCTCTACTCTATTGCTCTATCCATCGTACTACTTTACAAGTTCAAAACCAAAGCATATCGCTTTTACTGGTTGACCATGAAGTTGACAGGTGTATATAGAAACATTAAGATTACAAACAAAACAAGTTTTCATTAGATAAAAAAATTAAATTTTCTGCATTCTATGATTCATTTTAAAATAACAAACAAATAAACCGAACTAATTTTGATTTACTGACCAACTTATGTTTCTCATTTCTGCCGATGATTGAATATAATTATTAATAGACGTTATATAAGAAGTATTTAATAATTAAGATACAATAAACTAAAAAAAACCCAAGATATATCCTAAATCGGTCTAATAGAGCCTTTTTTAAACATAAAAGCAAACAAATAAAATAAAGCTCAAAAAACGTAATTATAATAACCGAAATCACATTAATTAATCCCTATAACCACCTCTTCCCTCTAAAAAAAAATATTTTTTACTATCATGTTTCATTTCTGTGGAATAGTTTCAGTACAACCCCAGGAATATACTGGTCTTGAAGATTTGATTTCAGTTTTGGATTTATTTTCGTTTTTTAACTAGACCTACCTTACCCACAGATCAAGTTAGTTACTGGAACTCAGAGGATCCTGACACGCTTATTCCCGTGAGAACTTATATTCCTTTACTATTTATTTCACATATAGTTTAGAGAATTACCAAACTCATCTTTATTACCAGATATACGCACAGACTTTAACTGACCGGAGTGTTCAGTATTCGTAGCGGTAAGAGCGAGCGGTGAGTACCGATGGACGATAAGGACACCGAGATAGGAGACCCATTGTAGGCCAGAGGTTATCTCCACTGACACTTGTTGCAGGGATAGCTGGAGCTCCGCAATATTGTCCCTACTCCTCACTCAGTCGTCCGTCTCCGCTCATAAGATAACCCATGACAGTTCTCATGACCAATGGTCATTTCGCGGTTATCGCACTTACTCTGCCTAAAATTAGATAGACCTTTCAGACTTATGAACAACTTTATCAGGCATGCATTGAACGCTGGATGACAAAACTAAAAATCTGGTGCGGCCAACACACGACTTTCACTTACCGCAATTTTAAAAATAAATGAAAGAATTTTCAAAACCAGTTAGAGATAAAAATACGTGAAACTATTAAGGAATTAATTAAATTGAATTTATATAGAAACATGTGTTTTATTAAAAAATCTATTATATTATTATCTAAAATAATCAGTTATTTTATGTTCATTTCATCACTCTCTATTAACTTTTAAAAGCTTGTGTATGAGATAATGTTTTTTCTAAAATCTTTAGCTTTCCAACGGTATATCATACATGTATATTACTGCTCTTATGTTCAAAAACGAAAAATTGCATTAAAAAATATTTTTTCTGTTTTCTCCTTAAGTTGGGTATCGAATTTATTCAATATATATATTTACCTGTTTTTTATCAGCGTTAACAAGATAATATAGTTATTTTTATTGAATCTACAAAATTAAAGGTACTTTAGGGTAAGAAAATTTAAAATATCGGCATTTAAACCCTGTCAGACAATTTTAATCAGAATAAAACCTACATGATATTAAATTCCATTAAATTTTACATCGATATAGCGAGTTTAATCAAAATCGTCGCAACTGTTTTTGAGAAAATCGAAAAAAGGTGCAAAATGCATAGTATAAAGTGCCTCTTCTGGTAAGCTCATTTTGATGAAAAAAGTTTTGTCACGTCTCGGGTGTATAGTTGTCTTAAATATGAAATTTCAGTTTCATAGGACTTACGGTTTAGAGAGTTACCTATATATATACCTATTAGAGAATGAGACCTACATGTTATTAAAGTCCATCCAATTTTACATCGATATAGCGCGTTTAATCAAAATCGTCAGAGCCGTTTTTGGAAAAATCGTAAAAAATTGCAAAATGCATGGTGTAAAGAGGCTCGTCTGGTTATTTGATTTTAATGAAAAAGTTTCTGTAACATCTAGGGCTTATACTTGTTTTAAATATTAAATATCGGTTTTTAATAGGACTTTCCGTTTTCACCCGGGAGCTACCACACACACACACACACACACACACACACACACACACACACACACACACACACACACACACACACACACACACCACACACAGGGACTTGGTTATTTGGGCTCAGGTGACCATAAAACGTGTATTTCCGTTGAAAACTGGAATTCGAAAATTTTCACGATCGCAATACTTTCCCTTTCTATATATTGCATATATATGTAAGTGAAAGTAAAAAGTTAACTTTCACTTACCTCATTGATAAAATTAATTTAAGAACTATGAAATAGAGTTGAAAATATTTTAAAAAATTATATATCGTAGGAAAAATATGTTTTATATTAAATAAAATAAAAATTTTATGTAAAATAATCACATACATTTTTGCCCTATTTGTCACTTTTCATTAAATTATACAACTTCGTAAACCAGATATATATATTTTTTAAATCGTCAGCTTTCCAACGGTATATTATACATTAATATTACTATTTAGGTTTAAAAATAAGCTTCTTAAACATTTTTTCCCCTATCTCTGGTTATAAAAATTCGTTTAACTTATATTTACCCATTTTTTATTAATACTAATAAAATGATATGGTTAATTTAATTGGAACCTACAGAATAAAAAGTATGATAACAAAATATGATAAGACCATCTACTGGGTTTGAGCCCGCGACTTTAGGCATGGAATAGAAAAAATCCTCGATACGCAAGCGCGCGGTCTTATTATTGACAGTACTATGTGATTCCAGAAGTAAAAAACATAATAATAGACCCCTGTATCGATTTTATCCGAAGAGATTAAATAAATCGATTTTAAAATCGATAATATGAAGAAAAAAATGGTCTAAATAAATAATTCTGAGTATTTGCCCCTATGTTGCTGATATGGCCCGAACCAGGTATCAGTCATTCCATGACAAACTACATTTCCACTGTAACGCACTTGTTTCAATCCTTGCCTCCACTTCCATTCCTGACGAACCTCCGAGGCGTCTGAAAAGAAAATGGCCTCGAGACCTTCTAGCTTATCACCTACCGGAGTGCTTGTAATGGGTTGTTTGTCTTTATGTATTTTAGCTTACAGCTGTAAACCAATATTTTGAATTCCAATAAACAAACGTTATTGTAAAGTTAATAAATTTATTTTAGCATCGGAGATAAGTGATATTCGGGAGCGCACCGGATTTTTTTACGTTAAAATTGTGTGATAATTCACTTTTGACGACTTTTAGCATTCTACCATTTATTGTACCATTTATGTGTACTAGATCTTTTGTTGATGGCCTTCATCATAGAATTTAGCTTGTATAGATTAGTGCATAGAGCGCTTCCTAGCGGCCTACGGAGAGACCCCTGAGCTAAGAGAACACTACTGTATCATCAGCCTAATGAAGGCGGCTTTGTATAAATACTCCCAAAGAGTAGCCAAACTATCAAGGTCGGGCGATGAACTCATTAATTTGCCATTCTATCTTTGGTTTCCATTTTACCAATCAACTAACTTGCTTTAGTTGGCTATTCTTTATTAATTCTTTATTGTTTGACCTTTTTGCATTGTTTATTCATGCTAAGAACTATAAATCCTTTTCAAATGAAACAAGAAAAGGATTTTTTTAAAATTTGGCTTTTGAGTCTTATTACAATATTTATTGTGAAGAACAGGTGTTTAACAGCATAACAGCCTCCTATGCCAAAGGTTCTGGTTTCAAACCCGCAGGTGGTACTAGGATTTTTTAATGGGAATAAAAAATGCTTAGTAATGCCGTCCTTTGGAGGGGACATTAAAAGGTGGTCCCGAGCCTGTGCGATGTCAGGTGCTCGTTAAAGATCCCTGTCCTAATAAAACCTTGACAGGCAAAAGTATAAAAAGTAGCATCGTCCAATTAGCCACAGCAGCATACAGTGACGTTAAATAAATAAACAAACAAACAAAAAATTAATTGGTTGTAAGGCCAAAACATAAGAACATTTGTAACTGGCAAAGAGGGAGGTTATGGTAATTCAATGTTATATTCTTCTATTCAGAACGCAAGATTTTAGAAACATATTACATACAAATCGTAATTAAGTTGTCAACTAACATTGTTACAATTATATCAAATTTTATATCATTTTGTGAAAACAGATGTTTCACTGTAAAAAAAATAAAAAAAAAAAAATTGGATTCCAGTAGAAATTTAATTTAACTTTTAAAATGTTAATAGTTCATTTAAAATATTAAAAAATCTGGTGTGGGCTGTCGTTTGTCGATTTATACTTCAGCATTAATTATTACAATTAAAATATATATATATAGGTCTATGTTCTAAGTATCTTTTCAAATATGCTTGTAAAATGAAAATCGGTATTTGACTCTGACATATCTGAACCTATGTTATTTACGTTTCTAGATATTATCAAACAGACGTTTTTACTTATTAATTAATTTAAGATCAGTTTATGCTACTTTGGGTAATCAGACGATGCTACAATGGGAGTCTTGAAGTTCGCCTGTCCAGGTTTAATTAGGAAAGGGGTATTTTACGAGTACCTGCTATCCACACAGCCTAGGGACCACCTTTTTACGTTCACTCCGAAGGACGGCATAACTAACGAATTTTAGCTTCCATTAAAAATTCCTAGGGCCATCTCGCATGTTTTAACCCAGCATGTTTTAGTTTGGGACCAACCGCTAGCAACACAGAGGACCAAATAATTTGAAAAACAAACAATTACGAGTTCGAGACTCGGGCTATGGGAGGGGGGCTTTTATTTCAGCATTTATCCCCATTGCCCAAGAAACCTCGTATAGCCTTCAAAGGCGAGGTAGGAGAGAATAATAAAAAAAAAAAGTTTTAACCTGTGAACTTCTAGATTGAAGACTGTTGTGTTAGTCACTACACCACAGGTGACCCCAATAAGAATTTGTTAATATTTATTAAGCAAGCTGTCGGTGATTACTGACATTGATAATTATCTAACTTATCTCCGCTATCCTGAACAATGAAAACTTATTAAAGCGTGACTAATAAAGGCTGACATGTGATTGAATATCTGTGATTGATATCTGGATTGACTGATCCCTGTAGCCAAAGCCAGATCAGTCAGATACATAGCCAAGCTAAATTCCGCATCGCCTTACCATATATATTAGCCTCTGTAATATGGCACTTAGTATGGATTGTTCTATATGGGTATTATCCTTCCTCTATTATGGAATTTCCGCACTTCTGGTTTTAGATAGGTTCTTTGATCCCAAATATCTGAATGTGAAACATTTATATTTTATTAGTTTGATAAAGTCTCCTCGAAAAAATCCATGACATATTTAAGAGCTCGTTATTAAAGGAAACTTTCAAATTAATAAGTATATGATTGGCATAACTATTTTATCTTAATAATTAATGCTTATATATATATATATTTTTAGATCACCAATTAATTAATTGATTTATAACATAATATTAGATAGTATTGATATTTAGGTGTATTATTAGGTTCTGTTGGGTACTGAATACGAAAATAATAGACATTAACTTTATCGAACAAGTAATGCTGCCCAACTTGATTGGCAATTTTTTACACAGCATATTATGTTATTAGGAAATAATAATATATTTATGCATCCATGTTATCTCATGGATTAAAATAAATCGATGAGAGAGCGCGATCTAATATTTGTTTCGAACATCACTAAACCTTGTACTGCAACCTAAAATCGATAACTAATACTATCGATATCGATATTAACTGATACGTTATTATAAATCCATTAATGTGAATTTTATTGGAAGAGAGTATGTCAAAGTATGGAGTAATAAACATCAATAAAAATTAAAAAATAATCAAAATATACCAACATATTTTTTTTTACCCTTATTAAGGGCTGAGAGGCAAGCGCACTAGTATCCCACGCCAAAGGTTGTGAGTTCGAATCACTGTCCCAGAGAGACTTTTTCCAGCATTTAATTAATAGGGATTCACTCACAGTTTCTCTACCGTTTATGTGAGACCCGTCAGCCAACTGGTGGCCATTCACAAAAATAGGTGTAGGAAGTGATGACCCTACCTATAAAGGAATTCGAGAAACGTGAGTGTATTCTCCCAGCATATTACAACGTGAGACCAAGGGCCTAAAAGGCCTGTCGCGTTGCTAGAAACAAATTGTTTAATAAGATTTGCAGGAATGCACTGAGTAATTTAAACCAATAAACGTAAACATCATTTGTGACAATAGCTTAAAATTGTTTAAAAAAAATGATAACACAGTTGGTCTAAAAAACATCACCTTATTTGTGAAGATGATAATTAAACAGCTTAAAATACCAAAACGACAAGATTAGCCTGTAAATAATGCTATCGAATTTCAACTAAATGAGCCAAATAAACAGGGCACATTGCCAAAATATCTTCTCTATTTTTCCTTTATTTTTAATTTTTTTTTTTTTTTTTTATTAGTAAAAACTGTTGTACTATGTGCTGAACTAAAGTAAGTGATGGATCGGCACTGGGAGGTACGAAATTCCATTGATAGAGGATGTTCCAAACTAACAGTAAAATAAGTTGTTTAAGCTGATCTATCAAACAATTCTTTTTTATACTCCAACTTTTGGTTAGAATTATTAGTACAGTAGTATAGAATATAATTATTTAAACTTTACATTTACAGGGGACTTTGTTGACTTTCTAGCAGATATTGTGTCAAAATAAAGTCACATCCATATCATAATAGTAATTATGTTCTATTATAAGATTATTTATCTATTTAATCTGCGTATACAAGAGTACTTTAATGCATACGTTTTAAAAGAAATGTAGAATCTGTATTGTGAAATTTAATTAAAATTTAAAACACTATTTATTTTGAAAATTTAATAAAATGCATATGATACTCTATATGCATGTACAAAATATACATATATACAAGAACATTTTTTAAAATTTAGAATAAAAAAAAAATATTTTGGTACTGAGCTCTTTGCGGATAACAGTTATGTACGAATGAAATATACAATAAGTCTGGCCAACAGACAAAAGAAATTTAATTAATTATTGTTTACAGTTACTTCAAGAAGAACTAAAAAAAAAAAAAAAAAAAAAAAAAAAACCTGTACCACTGCAACCCATGAAGGGTCTTGGCCTCAGTACATATAGAGATTCGTACTGTTTCTAGGCCAACGGCAGTGCAATGAGGTGATTAGGCCTTGATCACGCTCAGCCGCCAGGTTTTTCCCCAATTAATTATGGTACCCACTTTATAGAGGCTGGGTCTGCCCCAGGAGGGTCTCCATACCCTAGGGTCGCCCCACGACCGAATTAACAGAATAAATAATATTCTGCCACAGCCGGGATTCGAACCCAGGACCCGAAGCACAGCAGACTAGCGCTCTATCCACTAGACCACGCCGCTCCCCGACTCACTAAAAAAAAAAAGAAAGAGAAAATATCTTTCTTCTGGAAAAAAATCTTAGGTTTAACAAAAGGAAAAATAAATTTATTAAACAAAATTAAAATTTAGGCTTTATAAAGTAATTTTTATTTATTCAATGTTAAATGTCTTGATTTGAAATCGAAATAACTGATCGTCTATTTGGGATGACAGAAGGTGTTGTAAAAGTTGGGATTGAATGAGGATAAATAAGCAGTTTTATTTATTATTATTATTATTATAACTTCTGTTATTTCAGCCGTGGAGCGACCCTGGGGTATGGAGACCTTTCTGGAAATACTCAGTCTCTTTAAAGTGGATACCCAAAAATGGGAAAAAAAAACTCGGTTGGATCTTGAACTAATCATCTCATTGCACGGTCGTTGGCTTATAAAGAGCTCCAATTTCTACATGCACTGAGCCCGAGAACCCTTCCAGGGTTGAGAAGTACAGTTTTTTGTTGTTTTTTTCATGCTGATTATACTGATTGGATGAAGGAGTCCGCTAAAACAATTGTTTAAAACAATTACCATAAAGCAACCATAGCCTTAATCCAAGACGACTGTAGACTAGTCAGACTATCGCTGGGACTATACTGACTACAGTCTATAGTAAATATAGAATAGAATAGAAAAATAGTTAACTAAAAGAGTAAAATAAATAAATAACTTCTGATATCTTGAACAAAACTTAACATTGAAGCTGATTCATAATAATTGATCCATGTAGAAACATGAACAATAAATAATAAATATTCTTTTTGAATATATATTTGATTTGAAATTTCAGGTTTGTGGAGCGTCTGTTTGAGATGACAATAGGTACTCGAACAGCCGGGGCTTGAATGATGGTAGGAAAGAAGCATGGCGGATATGAGTAGGTAGGGAATTCCAGAGAGTAGTTGAGCGGACAAGAAAGGAATGATCAAAACATGTTGTTCTGTGGGCAGGAATATAAAGGCCAGAATGATGTGATTGGAGGGAGCAGACTGACGATTTAAATTGCAGAAGTCTGTGGATATACGGAGGTAGCTGGAAGTTGATGGTTTGGTAAAAGTATGATCCAAGGAAATATTGTCTGCGGTTTGAGGGAAGGAGCCACTTTAACTCACTGTATGAATGGGTCACATGAGACCTCTTCGGTGTGCCAAGGAAAAATCTTAAAAATGTATTCATAATTCGCTTTAGCCTGTCCTCGAGCACATTCGAGAGGCCACCATATACCCCGCAGCAGTAGTCAAAGTGGGATAAAATAAGTGAGGATACAAGGAGCTTCCGGGTGGATAGTGGAAGAAGATGGCGGGAGCATAGTCTATATGTAGTAAAACATGCTACAAGAGGTTTCTGATGGTTTAAGATACCTGTTGGAACAAATCCAATTATTTAAGTTTGAAATATAGGGGAGCGGGGTGGCCTAGATGGTTAGCGCGCGTGGCTTTATACAGCGTTGCCTAGCTACCAGATGACTAATAAATTAAAACTAAAAATTACGAGTTCAACTCTTGGAACCGGAGGGGACTTTTATCTCAGCATTAATCCCCCCGCCCTCATCCCCTGGTCCAAGAAACTCCCGTAAAGCCTTCAAAGGCGAGGTAGGGGAGAACAAAAACAAAAGTTTGAAATATAAGTAAAAAAAAAAATTTAATTAAAAAAACAACATGTAAAATCTTAATTATATTAATTTCAGCAAATAACTTTTTGAACCATAAGGTAAGCATATATTTTACATTGGATACTCATTATAATTGTAATTCTTACTATTTGGTTATGATAAACCATTTTGTAATACTTTTTAGATTTTTTAAAAAATTCCTTTTAATGTTTTAAATTAAATATCAAAACATTAAGACTTAAAAAACAGACTAAACGCGAGTTTAATCTGAGCATACATATTATGGCTATTAGTGAAAACAGGACAGAAGTCAAGGAATAAGGAAACTCTTTGACAAGGAAAATGGCTTTTAGAGGGAATTAAGTCTTTTCCTTAGGGGAGAATGGAGGGGAGGAGGGGGAGGGAGTGTCCATGTTGATCTTCACAGTTTATTCAATTCTTTCTTTTATTTATATCAACTTTACCCCATGTTATACGATTTAAAGAATGACAACGAAGATAATATGTAAATAAAACCTAAGCTTTATTAAAACTTAAGCTTTCTGTGCTTTAGTTGTTTAAATTTTTCTATTTTGACCATTAGATATCTATAAATTTTCCATTTTAGTGTACTCATGTAAAAATATTTAGTTCTGCCACAAATACTGTTACAAAAGTTGAACTTGGTTCACATCCTTTGGGTATTATTTAGATTATCCTCCCTTCTATCAGATCATTTTCTTTAAATAATAATCAGGGCAATAATCACAAGTAGTTTGTAGTGTTCTTTCACCCAGTTAACATGGAGTCGGTTGCTAAAGAAAACCAAGTATGTGGGTCGCCTTAGACAAAGTTGAAAAATGTAGGTTAGAGATTTTCAACACTTAGAAACCTTGGGGTATCAGCAGTATATTCGTGTGCCGCACTATAACTTCAAATAATGAGACCCTATCTGTATGTGACAGACCTCGACCGAGGCCGGGCCGTCCCAGCACTGCGAGAACGGCAAATAGAGTGAGAGAAAAGGCTGCTGGAATCAGAAGAAATCCCATTCGAAGACAACAAATCATGTCTCAGGGAATGGAAATCTTTTTCATATCACTGTCTCGCATAATGAAAGTGACCTTCGGATAGATGCATTTCAAAGAATGACAGGACAAAAGCTAACCACTTCACTAAAACAAATTAGAGAGGATAGATGCGAAGTGCTCCTCCGAAATGATCGTGTATACCCACAAAAATATAAAGAAGCCCAGGAAGTCATTGGGAGAGTAGAAATATATCATCACCCTTTCTGAGTGGTGGTTTGCTTTAATCTGATTGAATTCGCTAGGATGTGGTACCACAAAGCTACATTATTGTGAAAAATAAACAAAACTAATGAGGAAGATATTTTGGAACATGTTGTCAAGCCTCTAAATGATACTCTGTTTGCTGGAAATCATCGGCTTTTACAGCACGATTCCACTCCAGCTCACAAGGCCCGGTGAACTCAGCAGATACTGCAAAAGAACATGCCAACGTTCATCTCTGGCACGGATTGGCTCTCAGAAACTCTGATTTCAACCCACTAGAATACCCTCATAGGGAGTGGCGTGGTCTAGTGGATAGAGCACTAGGATATTGTTCTCCAGGTTCTGGGTTCGAATCCCGGCTGTGGCAGAATATTATTTATTCTTTTAATTCAGTCGAGGGGGGGGGGGCTGGGTATGAAGGCCCTCCTGGAGTAGACCCAGCATCTATAAACTGGGTACCCAAAATAATTGGGTAAAACCTGGCGGCTGAGCGTGAGTAAGGCCTAATCACCTTATTGCACTGCTATTGGCCTAGAAAAAGTACCAATCTTCATATGTACCGAGCCCAAGACCCTTCATGGGTTGTAGAATTAAAGTTTTTTTTTTTTTTTTCAAGATTACCCTCATTGGTCCGAACTTGAAAGGATAGCATGCCACTGAGCATCTCCTAACTTGGAAAGCCTCAAACAATTTCTGGCGCGAGAAGTTAAAGTTAAGCGCTTTCATCAAGAAGTGGTGCGTGCTGCTATTGATGACTTGTCACGGAGATTAGCTACCTGTGTCAAGGCAAAAGGGGGGAATTTAAGTTTCTTTTAGTATATATAGATATAAATTTTATTTTATTTTATACTGACCATCCCAGCAACTCGCGGCCTGTTGGAGAAAAGAACGCTCCTAGTAACAGGCAAGAGAACTAGAGAGTTGCAGGTTCTGGCTGGGTGAGCCATACTACTTACTATTTTTTTCTTCAATAAATGTAAAAGAAAATCTTAAGAAGATCCCCTGGCCAAAGAGGGGAATGAGAACGAGGGAGAAAGTTAATAGACACCTCTACAAGTGACAGTATTTTCTTCACCACCTCAGGGTTTCAAAAATCACCAGTCACTTAAGTCAATATGCTTTGTACCTAATGTTACTAATTAAATAACTAAGTTTCTAACCCAATTATCAATTCCTGGTCACCAAAATTTAATTGTACAGTTTTTATTTTCTCATTATATAAGTTTATTCTCCTGCACAGGAGCCTTTCTCGAAGTAGCATGTTCTTCTTTGAACGAGTTAGGCATCCGCGATTGCTTTACAACCTCCGTCTATTTCTACCTCCTACCTATTTTCTTATTATCCAGTCCTTCCTCGCTGATAGGTCTTTCAAAATAAATGAAAAAATTGCGGCAATTCAGTAGAAGTAAAATAAAACATTATCAGACAATAATTGACAACCAATAAATCAAAAAGAGTAAAGAACACACACACATATATATATGTATGTATATATATATATATATATATATATATATATATATATATATATATATATATATTATATATATATACACGATATAAAATAAAGGCATGCAAAAACAAACTTTAATTACATAATACTTAAATAATATAAAAACACAACTATAAACAACAAAACATCATTCAAAATAAGCAATGTAATTACAATGAGTGACGAGAGACCGCAAATTTCGAGGGGAGAAGATGATTTTTTTTAAAGGTTTTTGTTGAAAATATTAAAACAGAATACATCGTCAATTGATAAACTCTTAGAAAAAAATTACCCACGTTCATTAATGTCCCTTACACGTAATTTTATTTTTGTGGATCTTAACTTAAGTTTTGTAGTTTTCTGTTTGATTCTTCTTAATATTTTAATCGATTTTTTGAAGTATTACAATCCTCTAAGGTACCTCCTTTCAATTCTTTATCCACTCTCAATTCTATTACCAAAGACTTGCGGTCAGAACCATAAAAGAGAAAACCTCTAAAAATTGCTTCCGCTATATTTTTCTTCAGATGTTTCAATATCCTCATCAAGTCCGACCCTTCCATGGTGTCTTTTATCCTCCTCTATTTACTAAGAATGGGCGACTTCTTTTGTCCTTTACCTCCCGATAGATAACACAAAGATCAGGGGAAAAAAAGTAACAGAACAAATCTTCAGTAAAAAATATCCATCACTAAACTATTTATCTTCTGATCTCTGTGTGTATCTTTTATTATTATGTGTATCATATTGTTAATTTTCGCTACTTCCATACAGTGAATACAGTATATTTAAAGGTACGAATCCTGACAAACTTGATACAAACTGACCATTAAAAATTTCTCATTCCACTAATCGAATAATCTGTAATAAGTAAGTGGTACGTTGTATGTTAAACGAATGGAGGACTGGAAAAAAAAAAAATAAAAACAGAGGAAAAAACGAATAACCCGTAAAAATGACAGCAACACACATCTCTACTGTTTTTTAAATATTCATTTGATTGTATTCAGTCAAGTGAGAAACGCTTTTGGTATGCTCTAAACATATCAATGTGAAAACGTAAATGTCCAAATAACATGATTGTGACAAGTCATGAAGCCTTATTTAAAAGAATGTTTATTAGAGCTACTATTAATTTATTCTTGAAATCAACTTTCAATTTTGAATATAAAATGATGAATTTATAAAACTTGTTAATTTAATAATTATTGTTATGTTAATAAAAAAAAACAAACAGTGGCCACTAACAAAAATAGGCGTAGGGATGTTTCTATTCCTATAATGTCATCTAGAATCGCAGTTTGAAATCGTACCGCGCCGCCAAGAGCATTGGGTTATCCCATAGAAATGAAGGATGAAGAAATAAGGAAATTGGATGAAGGAGTCCGCTAAAACAATTGTTTGGACTATTACTCTAAAGTAACTATAGCCTTAATCCAACACGACTTTAGATTAGTCTCAGACTATCCCTGCACTATACTGACTACAGTCTACAACCTGCTGTAAGAGGTTTCTGAATGTTTAAGATACCTGTTGTAACAAACCAAATTATTCTCTTTTAACGTTTGAAATATAAGTCAACTGATTAAAAGATAATTAATAATAATAATTAAATATATAGCTAATGACCCTTAATGGGTAGATGCTTTGTATAAATAAATAATTAAATAAAATCATAAAAAATATTAATTTCAGAAAGAATTGTTTAAAGAAAAGGTACGGATATATTTTTAATATTGGATACTCATTATAATTGTAATTCTTACTATTTTTTGTAAACATTAAATTTTTTTTTTAATTCCTTTTAATGTTTTCAACTAAATATCAAAACATTAAGACTTTAAAACAGACAAAACGCGAGTTTAATCTGAGAACAATGACTATAAGTGAAAACAGGATAGCAGTCAAGGAGTTAGAAAACACTTCGACAAGGAAAATAGATTTAGAGGGAAGTAAGATTCCTTTTCTTTGAAAAGTGTCCTGCCATGTCCACCATCAAGAGTAAAGAACAGCGGTAACTGCGTTCAGGTTCAACCACCAGAGTTTTCCACAAATTACATATCTTCATACATTTATGTGCTTATTGAAACTTTTTGTTGTTTTGTGCTCCTTATGTTACAGCATATTAACTTTTTTTTTAAATCTTTCCAACGGTGTATTATGCGTCTGTATTACTATTGGAATTGTGTCACATGAAATGTCCGTTTTCAAGGTAAAGGATTTTTATTAAAAATACTTTATGAAAACAAGATAATTTTATTCGAAGCTTTACCTTCTTTTTCTACACATTTTTCCCAACGTGACACCAACTTTTTTATCCCCGAACTGAAAAACTCTGAGCTTGATCATCATTTTCAAAAAGTTTTCCTTTGACGAAGTTGTCTAAATTCCTAAACAGGTGGTAATCTGTTGGAGACAAGTCCGGAGAATATGGTGGGTGCGGAAGAACTTCTAGCCCAGTTCTTTCAATTTTTGCACGGTATGTTTTGAAACATGGGGTCATGCTGCCGCTCAGTGAGATAATGAGGTACCCCGAGCTTTTTTACTTTCCCAATACACTACAATTGGAAACGGTAGATGCATTTGAATTTAGTTGTGCTGAGAGCCCTTTAACTGTTTGGTAGGGGTTTCCTTCAACTGTATGTTTGAGGACATCGTTGTCTATTACGGACAGAGGTCTTCCTCGGGGCAAGTTTTCCAAGTTGGTATCCCCAGCTGAAAACTTAGCAAACCAACGGCGAATGGTCCGTTCATTAACAATCCCTTCCCCAAACGCCTTGCAAATATTTCTAGAGGCCTCAGCTGCTGAATGGCCGAGTTTAAACTCGTACAAAAATATTACTAAAAAATCGCGTGTTTCCATGTTAAAATTTTGAGGTATACTAAAAAGTGGGTAATTGAAGCTAATGTTTATAATACAAAGGTAGAGGATTAGTAACTGTTTACTTTAAATATGTAAACATTCGGAAGAAAACAACAGAGACCTGCAAAATCCTTTATGTATTTCAGAAACTATAAAAACGGACATTTCATATAAAACAACCCAATATTTATTAATTTTTTATATAAAAGGAAAAAAGAAAAAAAAAGGAAATTTAATTTAGTTAGCTTATACTGTATTCTGATTACATGTAATTTAATGATTATAGTGAGATAAAATACGAATGTATATATAATATTGTACGTCTAACAAGGACTGATTAGTATGCTGTTTCCTAAGAACATAGATTTTTCTGTTTGAGAATTGTTTATATTTTATTTTGTTTTAAATGAAGCACTTCTCTCTCTCTCTATACACGATAAAATCTTGGATTGAATATATATAATAAATTTGTGAATTTTAAGAAATGTGAAAAGTATTTAAAAATATATATAATAAAATCATAATTACGGGAAAACTAATTAAACCTTGTACAACGCCTCATTAATAAAAAAGAATTATGAGCCATCCCTTAGTAAATTTACTTTAAGTAAGACATAGCTTTAATAAAACCTTAAAAAATAAAAAATACTGCCAACATAAAACCTTACAAGACATCTTAAAATTAAAAAAAAAATTCTTACAGGGATAAAATAAAGGATGAATTTTCATCAAACAGCCGTCACAATGGTAGAGAAATGCAATCAGTAATACTTTACCTTAATTAAGTTTTGACTTCCCCTTGTAAACTTGATGATAAAATATTTTCCATGAGTCCTGTGTGAAAATCGTGTGTTTCCAAGTTTTGGAGGTGTACTAAAAAGTGGGTAATTGATTGGGAAAGTAGGGGAATATAGAGGTAGAGGATTAGTAACTGTTTACTTTAAATATGTAAAATTTCGGAAGAAAACAACAGAGACCTGCAAAATCCTTTATGTATATCAGGAAGTATAAAAACGGACATTTCATGTGAAAAAACCCAATACTAATATTTCAGGAATAATTTTTTATGACTAGATTAGAGAAAATTTAATTGTTCTTTCTAAAAAAAAAACTTAATTGCAATTTATTTTACTAATAAACCATCAGGAAAGAATGCCATAAATGAATGTAGAATTAAAGCAAAAGAAAAACCCGGTTCCTCAATAACCCAACTTGGCCGAGAACACACTCTGCCGCCATGCTTTTCCCAATTTTTCTGTACCCACTTTAGACTGCCTCAGGAGGGCCTCCATACCGTAGGGTCGTCCCCTGATTGTAAAAACAGTATTAATAATATTCTGCCACAGCCGGGATTCGAACCCAGGATCCAGAGAACAGTTGACTGGCGCTCTATCCACTAGACCACGTCGCTCCAATACATAAAAAAAAATAGTTTTGGTCAAATTTGTATTTTTTTTTTTTTAGTCTATAATCAGGCAGAATTTGAATATAATTTTGCTTAGCCAGGCAAGTGGGATCAAAAGAGAGTTTCTTTTTTCTAAACAATCCATATACTTATACTTATTTTTTTTATAGTCACGCCCTTCCTTCTGAATTTTCCAACAGTGTTGGAATAAATGTTGATATTCAGTAGGTTGAGTATAACTTACTCACAGGTTATTATTTGTTTTTTTCATCCATTCATTAATTTCTTAAAGATTGCTATGCATTAATTGAAAAACGTTTTGTTTACTCATCATACAATTTTAAGTGAGATTAAAAAAAAAAAAAAAATTGGATCTAAAATACCATTTTTAAGAACAAACTAAAGCATATTTGAATTTAGCTCACGTGCAGCCATTTAACAGTTCCCCGAAGGTCATAAATACAACCTCAATACCATATCTTGGTCATAAAAAGCATCTCTACTTTCGAGCAATGAAGTTGTACACTTTTTTTTTTTTTTTTTTATCGAGGATAAAAGTTTACGAGAGTTAAAGGTGACGACATAGCCGATATTATGTAAATGTCTTCAAGGACAAAAATCCTGGCATAAAGCTCTGCAGTAAGGATTATTTAAGGGTGTAGAAGGATGAACCCAAATATCCTTTGGACTATTTATCAGGACGGCTCTATATACGCCTCTGCCCGTCTCTCTCTGAGGGCAATGGCTTCAGTCATATATCATAAATTTAAGTAATTTACCTAAATCTCTAACTCCAATACCTTTCCGAGAGGAGTCAACTGAGGTGTAGTGGCTAGCATAAGAGCCTTATAAGGAAAACATTGCAGATTCAAACCTCGCAGATGTCCCTCAGACATTTTAATGGGAGGAAACAACTCTTAGCTATGCCGTCCTTCGGGGAGATTTAATAAAACACACATGTTTCTATTGAAATTGAACGTAATTAATTCTTCAACCATTTATTTTCATGAATACATTTTTTTTAAATGCTTCAATGTATTACAATTATTATTAGGTAAGTGGTTGCGCGCACCATTTTTTTTAATAGTAAATCTAGAAGACAGTAAGTAGGTACAGTCAGTCACTGGAAGGTAATTGTTCTAATCGTCTGTCCCGTTTATGATTATTAACGCAGCCATTGGTCAAACAATAAAATGGGCGTGGCCACTGTTAATATTTGCGGGCGCTGATTGGTTGTTTGCCTTGTGATAGTCCTGCGATTTTGTCCAATCCTTCCTAATCTCACTGCATCGTGTACTAATAGCTAATGACCTTTTGTGGGCCCATTTTGGTTTCAGCACAGGAGATCTAATGTGATTGACATGTAAAAACGTATTATTATTCTGTGAGTATTATTCTGTCATTCCAAATAGAAGATCAACAGTTTTGATACTTCAACTCTATATATCTAAGATATAATAAATGAATAAAAAGGAAGGTGTATTGCTCTAATTAAAATTTTGTTTTAAGATATTTATTTTTCATTTTTTTCAGAAGAAAAATTCAGCTGATTATTTATTTATTTAAATTGGACATGTTATGATAAATAAATATATATAAACATAATTAGAAGAGAATGTTCCGATTAATATAATCATAACCTAAATTACTCTTCTATAATAGCAATTGATATAAAATTATTTATTTAAATTTTTGTATTATGATAACTCTCCATATTTTACCATTGTAAATAATAATTAATTATATTTCCATTGTCAATGTATATATTTCAATTGTACACAACTGTTATTCTTAAAAGATCCCACCCAGTCCCAAAATATTTTTTTCTATTTTATTCTACTTTCTGTGATGCGATAATCCTTTGAGAATAATGAAAAAAACCCTGCAAATTATTAAAAAATAGTTTATTATTTCCAAATAACAATATTAGTGTATTACTGTTTATAAAGCTGTAGAGAGGCAATTATGAAATTAATATGAAAAGCAATAAATAATTACCATGTTACCACAGCTAATTTCAAAACGCTTTATCTCTGCTAGTTCTTAACCAATTACAATGATTCTTTTTTCATTTTGAAGGGAATTTAATTTTGTATTTATTTATTTATTAATTAGGAGATTTTATTTTTTATTCGTTATTCGGGTTCTACGTATCTTGAAACGTAAATCCTCAAATTTTATGGAAGGGGAGGATGTATTAGTTTGGTAGATAACAAACGTTCATTTTTGAAAATAATAGACCAATAGCATTTATACCAGAATTTCTCACTTTGGTTTAAAAAAATGTTAACGTTACTTTGGTATTTGCCGTTTTTCGGTTAAAAAAAAATTATAAATGTTTTCTCTATCCTTGAAAATAACGGATTAACAAGCGTTTATGAAGGCAAGATTTAAATTTGTTTCCTTTCTCCTGCTATTTTTTTTTTTTTTTTCTATCGCGCTTTACTGATTTTAAAACTCTAAACACATTTGTATCTATCTCCCAAAATAACTGAGTTATTAACGTATGTATAGGTAAACTTTCAATTTCTTGCTTTTATTTTTTTATAACTGTTCTCGGCTTTTTGGTTAAAAACCACTTATAAATTTTTTCTCTATCTTCAAAAACAACCGAGTTATTGAATTAAATCAATATTAATTTAAAAAATAACCAGCTGATATCAAAAACTAGATTTCAGTATCATCGGACGACGGACAAACGGATTTTATTTTATTCATTATTCGGGTTTTACGTATCTTGAAACGTAAACCCTCAAATTTTTGGAGGAGTACCTTTTTTTTTATGCATGGTCGATTACGAAGGTTCATTACTAAAAATAATAAACTAAAAATATAAAATATGTTGAATAAATAAGAAGAAATGTGAAACAACCATTATGCAAGCAACCCATAATGAAAAATCTAGGGCGCGAAACACCACTGCATTTCACTTGCTTCTCTCGTTGAAATCAATTTAAGAACTTTTAAAGGAAGGGGGAGACGAAAAAATGTTTAAAGAATTACACTTAGTTTCACGGAAACATTTTCTTTAGATTATATAATCTAACAAAATAAATTATTTTCTTTAAAAATTACTCTCCATTACCGCATAAAATATTAAAAAATGCTTCATTCTTTGTATTTTGCACTTTTTTACAATTATCTCAAAAACGGCTCAACCGATTTTATGTAGAATGGGCCTTAATTTTATGTAGGTTCCATTCTGATTAAAATATTCTGACTGAGCTTAAATACCGACATTATAATTTTTTTTTAAAACTTTGTTGCACTCTAAATTTATTTCAAAGTTTTTTAATTAATTTAAAAAATGGAGTTAAGTGAAAGTCGTATGTTGCGCCCTCCAGCTTTTTTAATCTGTATTAAAAGCACGTTAATAATTATTCATAATTAACTTCGTCATTTGGGGTCACTGGAATTCGAAAATTTCTAAAACGCAATTCTTTTCCTTACTATATATTTTTAAGTTAAAGTAAAAAATGTTTTACTAAATCTAGAATGATAATACTCTTGTATTAATGATTGATTTCGAAATATTTTAAAATTTAAATAAAGTACCGTTTCTTAAAATATAATGCTGAAGACTAAGAGTCAAAGACAAAGATCCCGGACTTAATTCTCGAACATTTAAATAAGTGCTATATCGGGAATATTCCTGTTTTCGTATTCGAAATCCATTTTAAAGTTTCTTTAACATTTCAAGAGTTTGTATAGACGTTAATGCTCTTTTGTTGGTAAGCAATTGTGGTCTTTTCAAGTGTAATGTCTTTTAACCTCAAAGTTTTCCAATCGTATTTCTCAACTTTCATCATTTCTTTTATTTGATTATATTCCCATTGTGTTCTTCCATGTCTTTATAATATCGTCTTTTGTTACAGTTTAACTCTAAACCTTGTATTTTTGAACTACAAGCCTACTTTTATATTTTTCAAATGTAATTATCACATAGTGATATATCAATTATATGTATAATTAATAATAAAATAATTATAATTATTATAACGGTACACCAATTATATAATATATCATTTACCATCGAAAAATATCTAATAAATAACTAATAAGATGTCTAAAATCTTAAGAGTTTAGTGAATTAAAATTATGTATTAACAATATTAACAATAAGTATCAATAATAATCTAATATTTAAAATTCTCGTGCCACAGTTGTAATTACCATACTCCTCCGAAACGCCTTGACCAATTTTTATGAAATTTTATATGCATATTCAATAGGTCTGAGAATCGACTACTATCTATTTTTCATAACTCTAAGGGGTAAGGGTAATGTTTCCACCCCTAACATGTTTTCTTATTTTTTTGTACAATTTTTTTATAATGTGCCATTAAAAAATACATACAACCTTAAATTTTCACCCTTCTGTTACCAACCCCTATTTTTTAATAGTCATTTTAGTGTTTTAATAATTTTTCATTCCTCTCGATAACTGATAAATTATGACTTGGTAAGTTATCCCGGCCAGAGGTCTACCGGTGTCACTTCTCAGCCAGCAAACAGCACGGAGTGGGGATGAGGCCGGTCTCCTCTTCCTCTAACTCTATAAGCCTTCTCTCACCCTTCCACAGTTTTCGGCCATTATTATTGTTTTAGTAGTAGTAACCATTACAATTATCATTTTACTATCTCAGTGTAACTCATGTTTTTCACACGGACAGTTTACGTAGCATGTTCTCGAGTGGGTAAACCATTCAGTTTTTTAGTGTTAGCTAAAGATGGGCTAACGAAAAATATTGTTCACGCATACATAGCATTAAAGAAATATTGTTTGTTAGTGTTTGTGTCGTAATTAATCAATGATATATATAATTTTAAGGAATACATTTTTTAAAAAATGTTTGGTATTAAGTTATTTTTATATTATCTCATCGTTCACACTGTTGTTCTCAGGTTTCAGTTAATGAATAAACAATTTTATCTATGCGACGTTTCGAGAATTTATTGGTCTCATAATCATGCCTTAACAATGGAAAAACAAAAAAACAGAACATTAATATTATTATACAATAAATAATATATGATGTTTTTTTAGATATATAGAAAAGAATACATTGAACAATGAATACTCATACAGTAGGTACATAGATATTTTAAATTAGGATTTACATTAAAGATATTATTATAAAGTTACTTACAATTCTGGACAAAATAGTGTCTTAATTACTATAGTTTTATTAATTAAAATAGTGTCTTAATTAAGCTAAACTACACATGTATAATTAAGACACTATTTTGTCCGAATTGTAAGTAATTTTATAATAATATCTTTAATGTAAATTCTAATTTAAAATATCTATGTACCTACTGTATGAGTATTCATTGTTCAATGTATTCTTTTCTATATATCTAACAATAACATCATATATTAATTATTGTATAATAATATTAATGTTCTGTTTTTTGTTTTTCCATTTCTAAGGCATGATTATGAGAACAATAAATTCTCGAAACGTCGCATAGATAAAATTGTTTATTCATTGACTGAAACCTGACAACAACAGAAACTTATATATATAGCTTTTTTCAGTCAAATTCATAATTTTTTCAGTCAAATTCATAATTTTTTTTCAATCGAAATCATAATTTTTTCAGTCAAATTCATAATTTTTTCAGTCAAATTCATACTTTTTTCAATCAAATTCAGAATTTTTTCAGTCAATTTCATAATTTCTTGTACCCATTTTATACAGTTAATTTAATGAGGTTTTGCTACCAAGAACATAACATTTTTATTAAATCTAGTTGTTGTTTATCCATTTAACGTCACTTTATGTTACTGTGCTTAATCCGACGATGCAGAAGTAGTCTTACGTTTTGCCAAACCAGGATTACTTAAGATAAGGATCTTTTACCAGTTCCACTTTTTAAATCTTTTAAGAGACACCTGTGGTGCACAAATATAAGGCGATCTGCTGGTTTTGGACTTTCGACCTTAAGCATAGAAAGCTGTTATGCTCACCACTACTCCACAGGTGACCCTCGATACATTCAACAGGTGCTTGAATCTGCCGGGTTTGAACCCGTGACCTTGGACATATTCATCTTTAACACCTTGCTGAATGCATACAGGGTCACCTGTAGAGTAGTTGCCACCATAACAGCCTCTTTTAAAGGACGAAATAACCAAAGATTTTTACTCTCTAAAAGCAAATATAGGATCATGTGTCAGGTGATGGCACAACTAAACATTGATCGTACATTGAAAATAGTGAAGTGCTGCCACTGGGCTTTCTCAAGGGCTTCTTTTTTTTTATACTACATATTTTATTATTGTGTTCTTTAATACAATTGTAAAATAAAATAAATAAACCAAATAAAAAAAAGAGACATATGCTACATACATAATTTTTGTTACATATATTTTAATACTTTTATGTAATTTATTGAAAAATTACGCAAAATCATACAAAAATATTTTATCAATATGTTCACACATTATGTATTATACATATAAAATTTATAATAGTTCCCATTTCTATATACCAACTGTAGAAGTTTTGATGTATTCAATATATATTCAATTTTTTTTTTTCATTCAATTTTAAAGAGATTTAAAGGTTCTGCAGAATAAATCTTACAATTTTTAATAGTTTGCAAGATTGCCTTGATCAGTCTTTATTTAATATAAAACTAAATATTCAATTCTATTGCAAGTGTTAAGGAAAATAAAATGAAACCAGGTAACAAAAAAATAAAAAAATAATTCCTTAACTTTGTCTTTTTAAAGTGATTACTTCTAGAGATCCATCTTTTGAAATTTTCCAAATTGAAGGCTTCCAGTACAAATTTACATTTCCTCTTTTGATTTGAGTTCGAGGTGGGCGGTAGACAATACGTTTAGGTTTGAATAAGTGAAAACCGTCGGTATTGGAGTATATCTCTTTTTCATTTAAGGAATTGGATTGACATAGGTGAGGGCTTGTCCGCTATTCCAAGGTTAGATAAATAACTTGAGCAAACAGATTCAACACAAATGCTTCCAAAACAATGTTTGGGATGTTAAACCAACTAAAAAATTAAATAAAAAAGAAGAAGCAGAATTACCTCTTTATGCCATACATTTTGCACGTTTTTACAATATAACGAATATAATTGAATTCAATATAATGATGTAAACTTGAATGGGCTTTAATATCATGTGGGTTATATTTAAAATAGTGTGGAAGGGCCCAAATAAAATATTTTAAAAATTAGTTTAATTGATTAGAAATAATCTTCTGATATTTAGAATTGACAAAAAATAATTCAACAAAAAATTAATTATAAATTTCCTATTGAAAAAGTATCTATACTCTATTACGTGTTAAGCTTTGTCAAAAAGCTTTATCATTTTTCTACACTAGGAATTTCGTATATAACTTATGATTTCAATTATTATTCGTCTGCGTATTTGTTTTTATTTAGTAAATATTTTTGACAAAGATTTATTTTATTATTATTATTTTTTTTTATCAAAGTAATAGTGGAATCACTAAAAGACAATATAAAATCAAAAATATAAAATAAAATAAAAGATTCAGCTAGAACATAAACTTTATCCAAACTATACACTTAAACAAAAGACGTAGATGAATTTGAATTAAAATAAAATGTAGTTTACGAAATTCCTTGCAAAGATATATAGAAAACCTTACTTTGGAACATCAGAACAATATTTCAAAATCGGGTGCGAACAATGGAAAAAGGATTGATGAATTCTGTGCTCAAATAGGAAAATGGTATAAGTCACTGTTTCTAGTAATGAGAGTCTTTACATTCTAGAGAGTCCATTCGTTTATGTTTAGAAGGTGTTTCGTTTCATCTGTTTCATAATCGTTTACTCATAAACTGAAAGGGAAAAATTAATTAATGTAATTTTGTCTCCTTCTAAGAATAAACGAATAACATTTCAGAAAATGAAATTTTTTTTTTAAATATGACTAGACTGACTCAATCAGCAGTAGTATACTCGACAACACTACAACCATTAAACACTACTACCTCACAGGAGACTGTCCTCCCACAGCACATTCGAATCTTATTAAGGGAAAAACGCAGAGCAAGATCGAAGTGGCATAGGACTAGATACCCTTCAGACAAAACTTATTATAACAAACTTACTAACAGACTAAAATCAGAAATCAGAAAAGTAAAAATTCAAAACTTACTCAACTTTACTGAAAAACTAACTATTACAGACAGATCGTTATGGATGACCACAAAAAAGTTACTGAAGTACAAAGAATGTAATCATCCACTCCTAACTGAATCCCATATCTGGACAAGATCTGATGAAGAAAAGGCCCAGATATTCGGTCAGCACCTTTTTAAAACCTTTAATCCACATCCCGATATTCATAATCCCGGTCACATTAAGTTTATAGAAGCAGAACTAGATATTCCACTCCAAATGGTCCTTCCTCCTAAAACGTTCCATCCTACTGAAATATCTAACATCATCCAGAGTTTACCATCCCGCAAAGCTCCTGGGCATGATCTTATAACTTCCCATATTTTAAAACTCCTTCCTCGAAAAGCTATCCTATATCTTACTTACATATATAATTCCGTACTCCGTTCCACATACTTTCCTGCTTCCTGGAAATTATCCATTGTCAAAATGATACCCAAACCTAAGAAACCGCCTGAAAATCCATCTTCTTACCGTCCCATCTCACTTTTACCAATCATGGGTAAAATCTTGGAAAAACTTATACTGAAACGCCTGTATCCCATCCTAGATACTAATTCCATAATTTCTGATCACCAGTTTGGATTCAGAACCTCCCACTCCACTATCCAGCAATGTCATCGTGTGGTGGACGTTGTCTCGTCTGCATTAGAGCGCGGGTTGTACTGCACGGGAGCATTCCTCGACGTAGAACAAGCCTTTGACCGAGTCTGGCACCCGGGATCGCTTTACAAACTCCGCAATTTTCTTCCCCCTACATACTTCCTTATCATCAAGTCCTACCTCACTGACAGATCCTTCAAAGTAAATCATAATAATTCCTATTCATCCATTTTTAGTCAGTTTGCTGGTGTTCCTCAAGGTAGTATCCTAGGGCATATTCTTTTCACAGTTTATACAGCTGATATCCCATCTCATCCTAACACTTTCCTTTCTACCTACGCTGATGACACTTGTGTGTTATCAGTCAATACTGATCCAACTATTGCCTCTCAAACTCTCCAATCCCACATCAGAGACCTTGAAGTGTGGTGTCAGAACTGGAGAATTAAAATAAATGCCAACAAATCCAACCAAATTACCTTTACCCTTCGTCGTAAACCTATGACATCCTGCCCTACTGTCTCCTTCAATAATACCCCTCTTGTCCCGATTGAACAGATCCGATATCTAGGACTGCACCTTGACAAACGTCTCACTTGGAACCCTCATACAAGACTTAAACGACAAGAAACTGCTCGACGTTTTTGACTACTTCAACACTTACTAGACAAACGTTCTAATCTTCCACTTAACTACAAAAGACTCATCTACATGACTATCATAAGGTCGATATGGACTTACGGAGTAGAGCTTTGGGGCTCTACTAAACCATCGAATTCTTCCCGTATCCAATCCCTACAATCCAAAATCCTTCGTAAAATCCTCAATGCTCCTTACTTTGTCACGAATACACTAATCCATAAAGATCTTAATGTTCCGTATGTTGCTGATTTGGCCCGATCTAGATACCATTCCTTTCATGGCAAACTCCATTCCCACACTAATCCTCTAGTTTCAAACCTTTCTTCCTCTTCAATTCCTGACAATCCTCCTAGGCGTCTGAAAAGGAGATGGCCCCGAGACCTTCTAGTTTAGAACATTTTTAGAGTGCTTCTATTGGGAAGCTTCTCTACATGTGTTTCATGCCTTTATATATTTCATCTAATTTACTAGTTGTATTCCTGTATACAGTTGTAAATTCCAATAAATAAATAAAAAAAAAAAAAAATATGACTTATACCATTTTGTTTGTTTATTTATTTAACGTCACTTTATGCTTCTATGGCTTATTGGACGATGCTACAGCGGGAGTTCTAAATTTTGCCTATCAAGGTTTTATTAGGATATGGATCTTTAACGAGTACCTGATATCGCACAGACTCGAGACATTTTTTTTTTAAATGATTTTTTACTCCCATTAAAAAATCCTAGGACCACCTGAGGGTATGAACCCGTGACCTTTGGTATATGAGGCTGTTATGCTAACCACACAGCAACAAATGATCCCATACCATTTTGCTATCTGAGCACAGAATTGATGTGCCTCATCCCTAAAATCGATTATTACAAGCGGATTTGACAATTTATTTTTTTGTCTTTCTGGAACATTATATACGAGGCATGTTTTTTAAGTAAGTACCGTTTTGGAATTAAAAAAAGACGTGCGATAATTTAATTTTTATATGAAAGCCTGTACCTTAATCTACTTTTCTACATAATTTCCATGAATTTTCTTCATTGTATACGTTGTTTATTGAGTGTTTAAGATGCCTCAGAGATCGTGAGTCCTGCTGATTGTGAAGTACGGGCTGTTATACGATTTCTTACTGCTAAAGGCGTAAAACCGATCGATATTGATCGTTAGATCGTTGAAGTTTACGGACAAAACATTATGAGTGATGGAATGGTAAGGAAATGGGTGAGAGCATTTAAAGATGCTACGTATTGCTAATACGTAATGAGACAATCAATGCAACTTCTTATTGTGAGACATTGAAAACTCTGCGTCGTGAACGTTGAACAAAAGACGTGGCAAGTTGAGTAAGTGTATCGTTTTGCTGCATGACAATGCCCGTCCACATGTGGCTAATCGGACCAAAGATCTCATCAAATCATTTAAATGGGAAACTCTAGATCATCCTCCATACAGCCCTGATCTGGCGCCCAGCGACTACCATTTGTTCCTGCACTTGAAGAAACACCTGGGCGGTCGGCGTCTTCAATACGATAACGAAGTCAAAACATTTGTGATGCAGTGGTTAACAAGTCAGGCAGCAGAATTTTTCGAGGAGGGTATTCAAAAACAGGTCCCGCGTTATGACAAGTGCCTCAAAATTTATGGAAATTATGTAGAAAAGTAGATTGAGGTACAGACTTTCATGTAAAAATAAAATTATTGCGATATCTTTGCACGCCTTTTTTTAATTCCAAAACGGTACTTACTTAAAAAAAATGCCTCGTACTATATATTTATTTCATATTAACTTAATGTATTATTCATTTCAACTAATATTATTACATTTATTTTTATAATCTAAGAAGAAGAATTAATTATTTATAAAATTATTTATTTTAACTAATATTATTTATTTTCAAATAATTTTCTAAAGTGAACATACAGGGTGTCTCTTAAATGTCTATTCATATTGTAAGAGCAGATACTTGACCTTAATCGGAATAAAAAAGTACATACAGTTAGGGATAAAAATTAAAATTAAACTCTAAGATTTTTGCTGTTAGCTATGGTTTCATTCAACAGCGAAAGTTTAAAATTTGATTTACCTCACTAACTGTTGACAATCAGACTAGGCATTATCTGAATTTCTCTTTTCTCTAGAGGTCTAGTAACGACTCCCACAATATGAAAAGACATTTACGAGTCACATAATTTTTTTCAATTCTTGATGCATCATTGAGAAGGCCATAAAGGTATATTTTAAAAGAGATTAAATTAGGCAGTTTTTATGAGATCCGGAAAACCTAAAACCTTGCGATAGAAGAGTAATAGCTCCTTAAAATGTCTGAATATTCTTAGAAATATTAAAATTTAATTTTCTGCATGACGTTGTGAAATATTCACTTTGTTTTTTTGAGTTTTCGACTTCACAAACTTCTGGTAATTTTTATCTTCTTTAATTTGGTACTAATTGTTTTTCTGTGTGGGTACATCAAGTAGATATAGTTGAGTTTTTCTGATGAAAACCACGGATAGCAGTAAACACCTAAAAATTTAATTTTCCTTCCTAACCATATGCACTTTTTTGTTCCACTTAAGGTCAAGTATCTGCTCCCATAATATCACTAGACATTTATGAGATGCCATGTATATAGCGTCATAGGCACTGACGGCAGGAAGGTTTTTTGATGATAAAAGTAAAAACAGCCAACCAACCCTCCTATGGTTCATATGTCATCATTTTTTATAGAGTATATTTGCTGATAATTTCATGCATAAACGCATTTGAGTTGTGTCACTTGAAATGTCCGTTTTCAAGGTAAAGGATTTTTATTAAAAATACGATATGAAAACAAGATCATTTTTATCGAAGTATTTACCTTCTTTTTCTACACATTTTTCTCAACGTGACACCAACTTTTTTATCCTCGAAATGAAAAACTCTGAGCTTAGAAGTAAAACAAAATCTGAAAACGCACTTTTCACTTGGTCATCATTTTCAAAAAGTTTTCCTTTGACGAAGTTGTCTAAATTCCTGAATAGGTGGTAATCTGTTGGAGACAAGTCGGGAAAATATGGTGGGTGCGGAAGAACTTCGTAGCCCAGTTCTTTCAATTTTTGAACGGTATGTTTTGAAACATGCCACTCAGTGAGGTCATGAGGTACCAATCTGTCGAGCTTTTTTACTTTCCCAATATACTTTAAATGTTTGGAAACGGTAGATGCACTTGCATTTAGTTGTGCTGAGAGTCCTTTAACTGTTTGGTAGGGGTTTCCTTCTACTGTATGTTTGAGGACATCGTTGTCTAATACGGACGGAGGTCTTCCTCGGGGCAAGTTTTCCAAGTCGGTATCCCCAGCTGAAAACTTAGCAAACCAACGGCGAATGGTCCGTTCATTAACACTCCCTTCTCTAAACGCCTTGCAAATATTTCTAGCGGCCCCAGCTGCTGAATGGCCGAGTTTAAACTCGTACAAAAATATTATTCGAAAATAGCGTGTTTCCATCTTCATATTTGGAGGTATACTGAAAAGTGGGTAATTGATTGGGAAACTAATGTTTATAATACAAAGGTAGAGGATTAGTAACTGTTTACTTTAAATATGTAGACATTCGGAAGAAAACAACCGAGACCTGCAAAATCCTTTATGTATTTCAGAAACTTTAAAAACGGACATTTCATGTGAAACAACCCAATATATGGATTCACAGATATCAAAGTATAGAATGAATATTTAATAATATACCTGTAGCTGTTGAAACATGACAATATAATGAGATTAGCAATATAACGACCCTAGCAAAGCGAAACATTCGCGGCGACAACATCAGTTAGCGCGCAGCCACTGAATTATCTCCAGCTATTCACTACAAAGCTAGGAAACATATCAAAGGATATCCATCATCGCCAAATATATTATGCATGTCGAGAGTTTGGATAGATTATATCCGGCATAAGACCTATCACAACGCTGGGTAGATGTATGCTAATATTTGCAACATGTTATTGTTGTTTATTCTTTTAACGTCACTTTATGCTACTATGGCTAATCGGACGATGCTAGTGAGGAAGTCCTAAATTTTTTCTATCCGGATAATATTAGGATAGGGATCTTTAACAAGTGACTTCGGAGAGGCTCGGTAACACCATTTTAACTGCCCTCCGAAGGATGGCATAACTAAGAATTTTTACTCTCATTGAAAAATTCCTAGGGCCTCCTGTAGGTTAGAACCCGCCATCTTCTCCACCACCAAGCGAAAAAAGAGATTATTAAAAATCTCGAAAACCGTTTGAATTAAAAAGCTATACATTTAGGTGAATTATTTTTATTCGACACCAAATTGATACTCCATGTTTGAGTAAAAAAAAGCAGCGAGGGCAGATTTACCATCCTAACCTGGCTATACCATTTAGAGGAGAATATTTTTATTCATATAAACTCTGTTGCTAGAACCAACCGTTTCGGAGCTATAATGATTCTAATAAAAAAAGTCCTTTTTCGGCATTTATTGTGTTAGAGCTTTGTTGACACGATCTGTGTCAAAACATCATGTTGTGTTGCTCACATTGAAAATTTGAAGTTATTTCCGTAAATATAATTGTTCTCAATGTCCTACCTTTTAGGATTTATGTTCGTTTCAATGATAAGAGTCGAACTGAGCTACATTTTACTTTCCCTAACTACATAAAGTAAAGGAAAGTATTGCGATCGTGAAAATTCAGTTTTCAACGGAAATACACGTTTTAGGGCCCCCTGAGTCCAAATATCCAAGTTCCGCTAAAAGGTCTATGTGTCCGTGTGTCTGTGTGTCTATGTATGGTAACTCTAGCGCAAACAACGAAAAGTCCTACGGAACTGAAATTTCATATTTAAGACTACTATACGACTACGAATTTCATATATAAGACTACTTACAGCAACTTTTATATCGATATTGGCTGACCAGAAGTCCTACTTTATCCCATGCATTCAGCACCTTTTTACGATTTTGATTAAACTCGCTATATAGATGTAAAATGTAATGTGCTTCAATATCATGTAGGTTTTATTCTGATTGAAATAGTCTGATGGGGCTTAAATGCAGATATTTTAAATTTTCAACCTTTAAAGTACCTTTAACTTTGTATATATCTATAAAAATAATTATATTATATTGTTACTATTGGTAATCAACTGCTAAATTTGCACGTTGAGCAAATTTGATAAACAACTAAAGGAGAAAACTGATCAAATATTTAAAATTCATGTTGACGGTGTCGCAACCTGGCTTCTTGTTAAAAGCACATGAAGCACAGCGCGCCAATTTTGTTTTTGAACATAGGAACAGTAATATAGACGTGTAATATACCGTTTGAAAGAGAAGGACTTTAGAAAATATCTTATTAACAAGCTTGAAAAATTAAATAAATAGTGATAAAAAGCCTATGAAACTAACTGATTATTTTAGATAATAATATAATAGAGTTTTTAATGAAAAACATGTTTCTATATTAATTCAATTTAATTAAGTCTTTAATGGTTTCACTCATTTTCATCTCTAGTTGTATCTGGAAATTCTTTAATCGATTTTAAAAACGGAGGTAAGTGAAAGTCGTGTGTTGCCCGCACCAGATTTATTTGTTTAAGTGTTGGGCCTTCTTGATACAGTCTATCTCTGGTGGCATAATGGTTAGAAAATTTGACGACATTTCTCTAGTCGGATATTTAGTGGAGAATATTTTTTGATATATAAAACTTAAGCTATATTGCTATATATCTAATACACCAGAGGTGATTTTGCAACATGTTATTTTAGAATATGTCTTTTTAGCGTTCCGTTAAAGCATGTCTGGTGTAACATTAGTAAGAAATCGGAAGTAAAATAATAAGGATTCTTTTAATTTAAAATTTTAAAGTCTGCTGTTTTCGCTGATCATCATAAGGGTTAGAAGCAATCAAAAACACCGAATACTAATATTTTCTTTACACGTACACAAGAATGAATGACGTAGTTTTTATGAAGTGAGAATGGTTGATTGGATGTATATTTCAGGGAGGAGTTAATTCCGGATGCAGTCAAATAAACAGCTGTTTAAGTAGAAAACTTAATTTGTGCCAGAAGTTATAATTTATTAATTTGCGATTACTTTAGTCACCCTGAAGAAGGTCTGAAAATTTAGGACGAAACGTTGGCACAAACATATTAGGTTTTCTATTAATTATTGTTTTGTTGACTGCACCTGGAATCAACTTCTCCCTTAGATATAGTTTTAAGTGACTTGACAGACGAAAAGGGAGCCCTTGGTTGTGTAGCTAGCGCCTAGTCTACCACACCATAGGTTGTGTGTTCCAATCCCAGTCCTTAATTAAATGGGAATTCCCTCACATAAAAAAGCTGTGAATTTTGTCGCTCTTATGAGCGGTACCTAGCGTTTTTTGGATACTACATTGTACCATACTTTCCCCAAAAATCACGATTTTTGCACTAAATGTGGGTCCTTTGTTCTCACTTTATTTTTAATTAGGAAATCGCCGTTTTTGACGTCAAACAAAGCTGTGATATTAAGTACTCTATAGTGTGTACAAATTAAAAGAGTAGTTAAACCAATCTTTCTCACATTCAAAAGAACTTCATAGACATGATCATTTTTTTTTTCACCCTATCTGCAGAGTCCACTTCAGATGTTGGCAGTGTTTCCTGGTCTATTAGAAGTTTTCAAGTATTATCTTCGACCACTCATTAATATTAATTTTTAGATAAGTTAAAAGAGTAGCATAACAGTTTTTTTTTTCACATCAAAAAGAACTTTATAGATATTTTTATAAGTTTTATTTTTTTTAATAGGTCTGCTTCAGGTGTTGACAGTATTTTCACGTCAAATTAGAAGCCTTTAAGTATTACCCTTTATACTAATTATAAATAAATAAAAAATATATCCTCGAATGATAATTACTTGGGAAAAGTTAATAATAGTAAATAGTGTTTTTTGGCTCTCAAAAGCACTTAATAACAGAGTATATAAGAGCAACCTTATCCGTGTTTGGCGTCCAACATGGTGATCTCGTAATTGCATAAAGAGCGCGAAAACAGAGAACCCAGGGGTAGTGCAAAAGTCACTAGTATCGCTAGCGTAATTTAAAGGTGTAATTTAAAAAGAGAGTGAAACCCCAAGTAATCCTAAGCCAAGTTGGGATTACTGGTAATGAACTTGCGGAAAAAGCAGCAAAACAAGCACTCACTCTCCCAGGGCAGGAACAGCATCTTAACCCGTCTGACTTATCGACCACTGCAAGGTACAAGTAGCGGACAACTGGCAGGCAAGGACGAGAGTCCGGTGAGTAAGTTCAAGCTTATAAAAAAAAAAACTGTAAAGCCCTCGTACACATCAAGCCGTGGCAGCAGCAGGGAGGAAGTTGCATTGACCAGACTGCGGATAGAACACACCCGACTGACACATTCCTACCTTTTCGCTCGCGAGCCTGTAACCCTGTGCCGTAAGGGAGCCTCTCGCTTAATCATATCATTCAAGAATGCCCCTATTATACGTCGCAGCTTTACAGAATGGGATTCATTCCAGATACATCGAAAGGTTTGGGTGATAATGAGGATTTAAATTAAATTAATCTTTAAATTTATTCGGAAAAACTCCTTACTACCTAAATTATAAACTTTACTATCTTCATCATTGAAAATTTATTCCAAAAACAGATTTTTTTTTCTTTTGTTGCAACTTTATTTATTTATTCTTAATTAGCTCTTCGCAACTTTACACTTTATAAATAAAAAAGGGAGTAAGTATGTAACATGTAGTTCCAAAAAAAAGTGCCAGATGCCTGGGGAGGGGGGGAGCGACAAAATTCACACATGCTATCCGTGTATGTAAGACCCTTCAGGCAACAAGTGATCTCTACTTATCACCCCTTACTTGTCCGTTGGCCTAGAACAGTACAAATCTCTTTATGTACTTGAACCAAATTGTGCATCATGTTTGTAGAGGTACAAATTTTTTATTATTATCAAATCGAAAGTCTACAACATACCTCTGAGTCGGAGGCTCCAACATTGTAAAAAAAAAATTCGACACAGTAAAAACAAAAAATATAATTATAAAAATGGTGCCAGCAATGATAGAATTTATAAGTATAATATTTATATATATATATATATATTTATATATAATGGTTTTGTATGTTCTTTTGAATTTCATTGTATAATTCATAATTATAAAACGAAATTACAGAGTAAATCTTTGTCCAGAGGTTAAGAACTTGATGCTTTACTCCCGCAGAAAAAGATAATACCTTTTACGAGTTATCAAACCGTATTGTGAAGCGGATATGAAATGCATCCCACCTCTCTCGTTGAACTTCCATACACCGCAAAAGTCTATTATTTTTGTTTACAATAGGGCTGAATACTTTCTTTTTTTTTTCAAATATTATGAATAGTAGTTGTTATGATTTAAACGTTTATTTAATATTAAATAGTGGAACAATTTTTTATAATAAAAACTTTTTATGTTTGAAAAGTTTTTCGTTTAAAACCTTTAAGTTTTCCTACGGTTTATTGTACAAATATATTATTATTTTTCCCGTGGAAAGCGAAATAAACCTAGAAAAATATTTTTAGTTTTCTTATCCGTATGTTATTAATTTGTTTTTTACTTTAATACTATTTATCAATGCAAACAATGCTATTTGTCAATGCAAACAACGAGAAATAGACCAACATAATAATGTTTGTTATTGTTTGTATAGTTGCTTATAATATTTATTGAATTGTATTTTAGATGATTTTTAAAGATCTGAAGACGAGGCATAAGAAGTACCTCGAAACGTTACAGTGTTATAATCGTAGTTTATATATGTTATGGTAAATAAATATATAAATAAAAAGAAGATACTGTTCCGAATAATACATTCATAATTAAAATTACTTTTCTATAATAATAATTGATATAGAGAAATAGACAATACTTACCAAAAAAGAAAAAACAAATTCAAGGTACAAAGTACACAAAGTGAAAGACATTTATAAAACTTGACATATAAGCCCTATCATTCTATTTCAATGCTAATTAAACCTCTGTCCTACTAAAGCCCAATTACCACCCATCAAATTGTCCTTAAAGTTATGAAACAGATATGAAATGGCTCTGTCTTGTTTCCGTTGAACTACCATCCACTGATAAATTGTATATTTTTATTTAAAAAACGACTCAATTTTCTTTTTCTTTCGTAAAATGCAATGGTTAATTCTATATGGAATCATAAACTAGATAGTTCAGGAAGAATAATTTTTAGGAAGGTGGGAGAGGAAGAAGTAATGATGTGGATGAGAAGTTGGTTTAACGTTCTTACTTATTCCAACTAAGCCTAATGAAACGTTATCTAATCGGTTTTATACTATTTTATAATAACTGTTTTTTCTATTTCCGAAATAAATTATTAATATATAGTTAGACGATATATAAAAAAGGGGTGGTTTGGATGTAAAATGCACGGTTAGTAAGTTAAATGTTAAAAAACGCTGCAAATTATTTAACAATGGTTTATTATTTCCACATAAGTATATAAGAGTATAACTGCTTAAATAGTTATTTATAGGCAATTAACTAATATAGAAAGCAATAAATAATTAAAATGAAAATTGTCTACACCCACTGCTAATTTCAAAAAGTTATATCTCTGTTATTTCTAAACCGATTTTAATGATTATTTTTTCGTTTATTAGAAAATTTTATTTTATTTATATCGAATAGCACACAACTATTGAATTATTAATAACAGTGTCCTTATTCTAAAACTGAATACATTTTTTCTATCTTCAAAAATAACTGAGCTATTAGAATAAATAATTTTTGAACGGCCACCATTTTAAAACTAATCGGTGGATATTAACGCCTATGTGTTAGGATCATCTTTGGATGCCCTAGTATTTTTGTACAGAATTAAAATAAAAAGGTTGGTCCAATAGTTTCGGAGAAAAGCCCCGGACGGCGGACAAACGGATTTTATTTTATTCGTATTCGGATTCTACGTATCTTGAAACGTAAACCAAAATTTTCAGGGGGAAAGGGTAATTTTTTTCTTTATGATCGATTACAGAGGTTGATTATTTAATAATTGATAAATAAATACAAAAACAAACCATGTTAGTTGTACAAGATAATAATGAGCGACGAAAAGGGTTATAAACTCAAGCTACTACCTTCTTTTTCTATACATTTTTCTCAACGTGACACCAACTTTTTTATCCTCGAACTGAAAAACTCTGAGCTTTGAAGTGAAACAAAATCAGAAAACGCACTTTTCACTTGATCATCATTTTCAAAAAGTTTTCCTTTGACGAAGTTGCCTAAATTCCTGAACATATGGCAATCTTTTGGAGACAAGCCGGGAGAATATGGTGGGTGCGGAAGAACTTCGTAGCCCAGTTCTTTCAATTTTCGCACGGTATGTTTTGAAACATGGGGTCTTGCGGCAGCTCAGTGAGATCATGAGGTACCCATGTATCGAGCTTTTTTACTTTCCTAATACACTTTAAATGTCTGGAAACGGTAGATGCACTTGCATTTAGTTGTGCTGAGAGTCCTTTAACTGTTTGGTAGGGGTTTCCTTCTACTGTATGTTTGAGGACATCGTTGTCTGTTACGGACGGAGGTCTTCCTCAGGGCAAGTTTTCCAAGTCGGTATCCCCAGCTGAAAACTTAGCAAACCAACAGCGAGTGGTCCGTTCATTAACACTCCCATTCCCAAACGCCTTGCAAATATTTCTAGAGGCCTCAGCTGCTGAATGGCCGAGTTTAAACTCGTACAAAAATATTACTCGAAAATACGCATTTTTCCATGTTCATATTTGGCGGTATTCTAAAAATTGGGTAATTGATTGGGAAGCTAATGTTTATAATACAAAGGTAGAGGATTAGTAACTGTTTACTTTTAATATGTAAACATCCTGAAGAAAACAACAGGGACCTGCAAAATACTTTATGTATTTCAGAAACTATAAAAACGGATATTTCATGTGAAACAACCCAATATTATTTTCCGTGACGGTAATATTTAATTTTAAAAAACGAAAAAAAAATAACTGTTTTTATTAAAAATCTTTGTATTTTTATTTTATTTTATTTTTTTCACTGTTAATAAAATTGATTTTAGAAATTACTCGTTTATGTTGAGAGCAAAGAATTTATTTCTCAATTTTAACTTTATTTAAAAATTATAAAACATAAAGGTCGTAAGTAAATAAAAGTCGTGTGTTGCGCGTGCCAGATTTTCTCATGCCTAAAATAAACAATAGACTTATCAAGTAGTTAAGAAACGGTCGCTTTGTATCAGATCGTGGAAGGCAGCTGCTAATTACTTAGACCATTTCTATAGACCATGCTCCAGATCCTAGACTCCAGAACTAGAAGATGCCCTGAAATAGCAGTTAAGGAAGACAATCGACGGGCACATGTGGAAGCGACAGAAGGAGATTAGATCTTACCCGCAGGGCTCAGATCCGATTATCGCCCGCTGTTTTCTCCTCCTGGTCATTCCCCTAACTATCGGGGAGAACCTGGGGGTATTTGTTGCAATCTCTTTGTTCGACAGGAGTATTCTACCATGGGATACCCTTAAAAAAAAATAATGATGGAGTTTAGTTGACCGTTGAGAATATTAGATAAGGAGGATGGTTGGGGTGCAGTAAAAAAAAATATATATATAATAAATAAAAAAAAAACTTTTTAAATAAAAATTGGTTGCTGACTTTTCGGCCTACATTGTGGGATTTCATCAAGGCTGGAATTAGAAAATTAATATTAGGCTTGGTACAATAATATAATGACAGTAACACAATATGGAAACAAACATAAACTTACATTAAATTAAAATGATAATAAGATAGCAGTAAAAAAATATAGAAGCAAACATAAAATTATTAAAATTAAAATCATTCTAATATTATCATCTTAATTTTATGTTTGCTTCCATATTCTATTAGTCATCTTATTATCATTTTAATTTTATTTCAGTTTTGTTTCCATTTTTTATTACTGTCATCATATTATTGTACCTAACTTATTATTGATTTTATAATTAAATTAGTTGTTGCTTTGTTTCTCTTAGCCTTGATGAAGGCCTACAATGTAGGCCAAAACGTCGGTACACAATTACAATAAGTATTACTTATAAATGTGTATTTTTCTTTATGACCGCACCCCAAACTATATTCTACATCTAAAAAAATAAAGGTAATAAGCCGTTCCAGATATTTATTTAGTATATATCTCGTGCGCACAACAATCGTAGGCTTACTACGAAATATCTGCTATCTTAAATATGAATTTCGGTTTTTAAAACTTTGTGTTTTAAGTTCAATTTACCGCTCAAAGACCATTTTTCGAGGCTTTGCTTGTCTCGTGGTGCTTAAAACCTGTACTTTACTTGAAAAATAAAATTTTCTCGAACGTAATTTATTTATTTACCACAACTCTTCTCTCTATACAATTTTTGGTTTCCGAGAACTTCTAAACTACGCTATTTTGATACAGTTTAGGGCATTCTTCTCTGAAAGTTTCTAAGTAAAGTAAATTACTAATAAGTTTTTCTTTGGGAATATGAGTGATAATATAGACGTGTAATATACCGTAGAAAAGCGCAAGATTTTAAAATAATTAATAAGCAATAAAATAATTCGTACTAGTCAATAGAAAGTCGTTAGAAGCTCACAAAGTTATGAACATATGCTATTTGCAACGTTGTAATGAGGGAGCTTATGGTGAAGTGTTGCCACCGTACAGTTCTTATTCTTTTAGACAGTACTCAAGATTATAGAAAAAATATTAGGTAACAAATCATACATAAGTTTTTTAAATAAATGCAAAGTTGTTATGAATCCATAAACTAATATTGTTATTAATTATTTCTACTTACCGTTCATTTCATGAAAACAGAACACAACTAAAAAGGATTCCCATGAAAACTAAATTAATGTTTCAAAATTTATTTTGAATAGCTCATTTGAAATAGAAAATAGTAGTTATTGGAATAAAGTATTAACCGTTGAACACAACAAACAAATAAACTGAACCGATTTTAATCTATAGATCAATTTATGTTTATAATTTCTGCCGATGGTAAAATATTATAACGAATAGACGTTATAAATAAATATGATATTTATGCTTGCTAAGAGCACTTTTTTATTTTAAACACAAATAACACCAAAATTGAATTGCACCCTAGCCAAGCAAGGGTTAATCACAAGCATTTTATATAGTAGAATGAAGCGAAATTAAGGCATTAGTCAAGGAAAGGTTCATGTTTCTCAGTTGAGAAAATTCCAAAATAGTGAAGTAAAAACATAGGTTCATAGAGTTAAAGACGTAAATTGGCATTACAACATAAACCCTAGAAGGTGGCAATGCAACCATTAGCCGAAGAGGTGAATGGCGGTGCGAAATTGAATTTCTTTTCTAAGCAGAGGGCGAGGCTCTAAGAAAATGGCCCTAATAGGACTCAGAGGATCAGGGCGGGCTGAAGGCTATCCCTTCTTCTACACAACTTCAATTAGTGACCACAAAGGCGTTCATCAATGCTCACTCCTTCCGCCACCGCATAATGACCTTTTACAAATTGTTAAATCATTAATGAGCGATCGTTCAAGTTTTCTGAGGGCAAGCTAATAATTTTGTAATTAGTTTCTTGATGAAACTTATCAATTGATAATTAACATAATGATCGCAAACGAGCGTGCTATAAAAACCCGCAAACACCTCAATTACAGAGCGATATATCAATAAGCTATTGTAATAATTTTTAGTTCGTTTCTTAGAGCGAAATGCTTTAATAACTACTTAAAGAGCCAGCGAGTTTGCTCCAGTTGTAACTTTTCTTTATTTCAGCAAAAATTATCATTACAATTTGTGTAATTATTTATTTTATTATGTTTTAATGTTGGCCTCTCCAAGAACTATTACAATCGTTGATGCTTGTAAAAGCTTTTAATTGCTTGTAAATGCATGGAAATGTTTACTTCTTATGACTTTTAATAGTTTGTTAAAATGTTTAGCTAAACATGTGTTTGGGGAAAAACTTGGCGGCTGAGCACGATTTTTTTTTTTGTTCGGAATTTCCGAGGTTTTCCCAAAGTTCTGTGGGAGCGGCTACAAAAACTTTAAAGGAAATTTAATCTTTTTGACTTTAAAAGTATCTCCGAAAGAAACACATAAAAAGAAAAAAAAATGAAACACTGACTATTAGTCTAGCTTTGCACCTAAAGGTTAAATAAAAAATGGATGAATTTTAAAAGTAATGATGAAGTCAAGAACTTGAAGAAAAAAAAAATAATGCAGGAGTAAAATTTATTATTGATTTAGGTACATTTTGATATTGGTACGTTGATAACTTTTTTCTTCCATGCTTAAAAATTACTAAACACAAATTTTATGTGACAAAAATCATTCTCCGTTGAATATCCATGTCAAAAAAGGGGAAAAAGCAAAATGACATATCCATGCAAAATAAAATAAAAATAAATATACTATACTAGTTAATTTAGTACGCATTTTATAAGGAGAATGGGATTAAATATTTAAATAAACATATTTTGGGTAAAACTAATAGCTTTAAAGAACTATTTTATATTATTTATCAAAAATATTTGGTATTATTTTGAACGCAAAAATATTATTGAAAATGAAATCACTAAGCTAATCAGATATAATATTGTAAGAAAAAATATTAAGTATTTAGGGTGCTAAAATATGCTTATGATGAATATGAAAATATGATATTTCAATATACTTGGAAGCTGAGTCATGATTATACTACTACATTGCCGCTCAATGTTGAAGCGTGCAGTTGGAAATAAACACCGAGTAAGATAAGATACATATTCGCTCCCTTGAATATTTCTGAAACTCAATAAGTTCTATGCTGGTATATATCTTACTAATAGATTAGGGTTCACATAAATAATTTTTATAGCAGTAGTAATAGTTTTTCTAGTCTGTTTTAATATGTTTTACATATTTATTTTCTATATTGTTATTAGGCAACAATGTCTGTAAATATTAATAATAAAGGCTCGTACAGTCCCACCTCTCTCAGTTCATATACATTTAGCTAGTTCTCCACTGTTGATAATTTAAGTTCTCTACGGCTCTTGAAGTTCAGCAATTGTGTAAATAATAATAAGCAAATGTGTATAGGCTACGTTTTCAGAATTTATTGCTCTCATATTCATGCCCGTTCGAGACTATAGATCTGTGTGGATATTAAAATATTTGAAAGAACGTGACATCCAAAATTATATGACGAAGTTGTCTAAATTCCTGAACAGGTGGTAATCTGTTGGCGACAAGTCGGGAGAATATGGTGGGTGCGGAAGAACTTCGTAGCCCAGTTCTTCCAATTTTTGCACGGTATGTTTTGAAACATGGGGTCTTGCTGCCGCTCAGTGAGATCATGAGGTACCCATGTATCGAGCTTTTTTACTTTCCCAATATACTTTAAATATCTGGAAACGGTAGATGCACTTGCATTTAGTTGTGCTGAGAGTCGTTTAACTGTTTGGTAGGGGTTTCCTACTACTGTATGTTTGAGGACATCGTTGTCTATTACGGACGGAGGTCTTCCTCGGGGCAAGTTTTTCAAGTCGGTATCCCCAGCTGAAAACTTTACAAACCAACGGCGAATGATCCGTTCATTAACACTCCCTTTCCCAAACGCCTTGCAAATATTTCTAGAGGCCTCAGCTGCTGAATGGCCGAGTTTAAACTCGTAAAAAAATATTACTCGAAAATCGCGTGTTTCCATGTTCATATTTGGAGGTATACTAAAAAGTGGGTCAATTTATTGGGAAGCTAATGTTTATAATACAAAGGTAGAGGATTAGTATATTAGTAATTTTTTAAAGGTAGTAAAAAATTCATCGGAGGGACTGTAAAATAGTGGTTCCGAGTACGTACGATGTCAGGTACTCGTTAAAAACCCCAATCTTAATTCAACTTCGATAGACACGGTTTAGAACTCCCACCATATATATCATCAATTAGCACAGTAGTATAAAGTGAAATAAAAACAAAAAAAACGCTAATCAGATCCTGATCTCACTACTTAGTAACTTACCTTACTGTTTCTAGGCCAACAGGTGAATCAGGAGGTAATTTGATTGATATCACTCTAACCTTCCAGGTTTTTGATCAAAACCTCAGTGAACTATAGATCAGTTTTAAAATTATTTAAAAAAATGAGGTGCTTTCAACACACGACTTTCATGTCCTCCTTTGTCAAAATCAATTTACGAACTTTTAAATAAAGTTGGAGTTGAAAAAACAAATTACATTGTATATTTACCTGTTATTTATATATGCAAACAAGATTATATATTCATAATATGTCGATATTTAAGCCCTGTCAGACTGTCTCAATCAGAATGAAAACCTATATCATATTAAAGCCCTTGAAATTTTATGCCGATATAGCGAGTTAATTCAAAATTGTTAGTTTTCCGAGAAAACGTAAACAAGTGTAAAATTCATAGCATAAATTAGCACTTGTTGGCCGATTTCGGTGCAAAACTGGCTGTAACATCTCAGGCATATAAGCTTTTAAAATATAAAATACAACGAGAGTTTAATAAAAGCGAGTAAAACGAAATACAGTAATACAACTGCATGCTTTCGAGCTAGAGTTAGCAAGGGGACACACACACACACATACGATCAAAAGACCTTTTTGAGGTACTTAGTAATTTTGATTTAGAAGACTTTGACCCTATATTTTCGTTGAAAACTGGAACTCAAAAATGTTTAGGATCGCAACACTTTTCTTACTATATGTTTTTATATATAGGTAAGTGAAAGTAATATATTGAAATAAAAATAACAATGTAGCCCAGCACCCTACACACAAAGCAAGGCCTATCTATATATACCGATATATACTCGTTATATATAATATAATATATATGCTGTTAAAAGACAATCATTGGATCTGAAAAACAAAGCTATTAGGCTCTATATTCCGATAAACAACAACTACAATCCAATATCTTAACAACTAAGTATAAAATTACAAGATGTAATTTTAATTAATGTAACATTAATTGTCCTAGACACAATCTAAAATTTACTCATATTCTTGAGGGAGTATCTTACAGGATCGTAATTATCCTCTCGCACAAAATATGATGAAGGGGGAAACTAACAATAAACAAAGACAAAACAAACAACAACCAAAACATTTGAATGTATATAAATGTATTAATTAATTTAAACAATAAATAAAATAATAAGTATTAATCAATTGTACTATTAATAATAATGAAATAATAAGTAATAATAATATAAAGTAAAATAAAATTAGTATTAATGAAATAATAATTATTATTTAATTGAAATAATTTTACATTAATGAAGAATGTAGGTTCAAAAGTTTTCTCTGAATAGTGAAAAATTTAAGAATTTATAATTGACCCTAGACTTCTGAGCTCTCATCGTGTTTATACAGGAATAACCAATATGATTAAACTCAGTTTTTATTAGTAATTAACCCTTGGTCTCTTTGTGTTTTCGATAGTTACTTTAGAAGGAGCAGAAGTACGGAGTTCCAAGGACACAGATCCTACATGAACCCTTTGATGAAGATAAACACTCCTAGAAACGAAACTTTTTGAGAAGTTCAAATTAAATGATCAAAGAGACCTGTCCAACACACGCTATCCTAATGAAATCAAAAGCTAACTAACCTAACATGTTCCTAAGTTGCTTATATTTTCTCAAAGGAAGCAGAAACCAAAAAAAAATATTGTGACAATAGAATAAAATTAGGACAAATCAAATAACTATAAAATACGCTTTATGAAAAATACCTGTATAATAATGCTTCTAAAATTTGAAATTTATTTATAGTTACGGGATATACTTAAAGGTTGACGGTAATTGATTGTAGACTAATGTATCAACTATTTTTATTGTAAATTAGTTGAACTGAAAGACGATTTCCTGTATTAAGTATGTCTTGGTGAAATCGGTCAAGCTTTTCACGCGTGATGCGATGATCAAGAGAAAAGGGGATTCATTTTCATATGTGAAGATAAAGAAATAATCTTAGAAAATTGAAAAAAAAATAATAAAAATTTTATAAGATCCTTCTCCTGACTCTGAGAAATCGTAACATTAATCTACTGATTCTGAAATAGTAACAATAATTTCCATTCAGATTGCTAAGTAGAGGTTGATAGAAGAATAAATAAATAAAACGAAAATCAACAAGTCGCTTATTTATATACCGCAAGGAATTTATCTCATTTATGTTTTTTTATTTTTTTTATTTTATCAAAGTAGAGTATCTCAACAGTTGTAAAAATCCAAGCTAAATAAGATGTTTTAGATTCTGTAATTATACAACATTGCCTGAAGGCAAAGAATAGAAAGTTAAAAAAAATAAGTTAAATAAAATTACCGAAATCTCTTAGCTTATATTTTCACCGAGATGATAAAAACTTACAATTTAAGTTCGCATATTTTCTTGAAAGTAAGTAAAACATAAATATTTTTCGGTAATGGAAATCTTTTATTAGATTTTTTAGTTACGACTTTTACAACACATATTCATAAGACTTAGCAATTTTCTCTTTTCCTGCAAGTTTCGCCTTCTCGCATAATCCCCGGTTTACGTCCTTCATAGAAAATATTGTAATTATTATATACTTTTTTTTTTTTCACGGAACGGCCTTATAGACCACGCGAATATCATTATATTCATATTTTTTCACACCCTTCTTCTTCTCTCTCCTTCCTCTTTTTCTTTCTTCCCATCTCTTCTTCATTCTTTCCGATTGTTCTTTCCTTCTTTCTTCCGTCCACATCCTCTCCTTTCCTCGCACACCTCTCGCCTAAAGGACCTTAATTTCTTTTATTTCTTCTCCCATATTCATCCCTGTTGAAACAGTCTTGGTCTGTTATTTTCAGTTCCTAGTTTCTTCTTCATCTGTTTGATATATCCTCCAGCACTCTTGTATTCTCTTATTTTATAGAAGATTTTCTCTATTTGGGTGCATGTCCATAGAACCTTAGTCTTTTTATTCTAATGTCCGTTTCCAAATCGTTCATTTCTTTATATATTTCCTAATAAGATCTTAACCTGTAGCCTTCCGGTGCTTTTTCGGGACATAAATTCTTCTTAATATTCCTAACATTTTCCTTAGGCTGGGTAGGGAAGCGGTTTCCATTCCGTACAAATCACTGGTTTAACGACTGTATTATAATGTCTTGTCTTGGCGATTGTTGACAAGCTCCTTTTTTATTAAATGCTTGTGGAAGCTTAGTTTTCATTCAGTATTTACTTTTATCTTTCTTTCTCTGATCCATTACTACATATAATTTCCCCCAAGTACTTGAATTTATTAGTTACTTTAATTTTCCCGTACTTTGTTAGCACTATTTTCTTTTGAAAGTTTCGATCAGTGGTCATTAATTCCATCTTCTCAAACGATATCTGTAAACCTGCTTTTTCAGCTGTTTCCTTTAATACGTTTAACTGTTCTATTGCTTCGCTTTCAGTTTCTGCCATTAGGGCCACATCATCTGCGTATGCCAAGCATCTTACTTCGATGTGCTTATTTTTAGTACCTATCATAGCGCCAGTATCATTGCTCTTCCACATTTCCTTCATGATTTTGTCTAGGACTACGTTCGATATTTGTTATATACTTTATATATATAATATATATATATATATATATATATATATATATATATATATATAATAAAAATATATTATTTTAACGATTTTATCCCGTTATTATTAGGAGAAAAATAACTTACTTGTTCAAACTCGCTTTATCGGTATAAAATAAAATAGGCTTTAATATATTTGGGTTTCATTCCGAATGGAATAATATGTCAGAACTTAAATGGCGATTTTTTATTTCGTTCTTCTGAAGTACTTTTGGTTTTGAAGATTAACGATTAAATGAAAGAATTTATCTTGTTAGTATTGTTTAAAAATCGCTAGATATAATAATTAAACGAATTTGATAACAAATTATAGGAGATAGGAGCAAACACATTTTTAGTAATGTAGATGTATAATATACCGTTGGAAAGCTAAATATTTGATAAAAAATGTTACCTCATGTGCTTAAACTTGTGGAAGGTAATGTAAAGGGCTGAACGTGACGAAAATATATGTGATTATTGTACAGACCAAATTTATATTGTTATTTACTCTAAATCTACTGTTTTCACAAGTACATTTGTCTGTCGTGCGACCATTATATTTCCTATATATGATGAAACATTTCTTCACTGCTCAACATAAAATAGATTTAGACAACGATGCCTCCGGGCATTCATCACAGAATGATAAAAACATCACCTACCTATAGATCTTATATCCTATGATGGTCCTCTTTTTGTTAAAACTACTCGTCCTTGTTACTGTGACTGTTCAACATTCAAACAAATCAGATTCAAATTAGTGAACCTTAAAATATGTTATAATTTATAAACTTTTTCCTAAAACAGAACTTAAGATGAGACACTGCCGGACAGTACAAGGAGCCCTGAGATGGAAACACATCTTCCTCCTCAAAACTAACAGAGCTGACCGCACAGCGTTGGTTGCGGTAGACCAATGACAGATCTTGTCACTGATGGATGTCCCAGATTTACTGGAACTCTAGTTGGCTCCAGCCCTGGAGGAGTAGGACGTTAAGGATATTTAGTAATACACAAACAGCTGTCAAGAGAAATACAACATATGATGGATTTGGCATTTAAATGCCTAGAAAGAAAACATTGAAACAAATGTGGCTTGGTATTTCTCTCTGACTTCTTTGTCTATCTATAATGCGGACGGACAGGTAGATTGATAAAGGTAAATAAATAAAGAAATAATATACTAAGGGGATTTATTTTTAATCACCTATGTACAATTAGGCATTAGTAACTTGTTTTTATTGCAATCTATTCTTCTCCTAAATGGCAGTACCTAGCGATAAAAACCACCAACACCAAGAAAAAAAAAATTATATATATATAAAACATGACTTTTTTCATTTAAAACAATATATCCTATGAACAGTAGGTCCACAATATGGATTAGTATAGTTTCCTTATTCATTTAAGGCCACTTTGTGCAAATATGGCTAATCGGACGATGCTACAGTGGGAGTCTGATGTTTCCTATCCAGTTTTAATTGAGAGAGAGGAATTTAACGAGTGGGTACTTGAATGGTTTAGGGACATTTAAAGTCCCCTCCAAAAGACGGTATAACTAAGGATTCTTCACCTCCTTTAAAAAATCCTTGAGCTGTTTGCCGGGTTTAAAAACAACCATCTTGTACATAGAAGACCGGTATGCTAGCATCTATACCACAGGTGACCCCTATCGAATTATATAGGACTAGAAAAGGGGCCAATGTCTTTCCTGAAATATGAGTAGTAACATAGACAAAAAGCGCAAGATTTAAGGAAAATGCAGCAAGATAAGCCGTACACGTTAACAGAATGCCGGACTAATTCCACAAACTTACGAACATCTTATATCTCTGTGTAAAAATGACTTCGCAATTCTTGGTTTCCCCTAACACCTTCTAATCCACGCGACGGATTTTGATATGGTTTTATCTCTCATTTTGGGCATTATTTTCTGAAGGTTTATAAGTAAAATATGTCGCGATTAAGTTTATCTTCAGATAGAAAAATTAAATTTTCTTTTATTAGAACATTAGACTTTTTAATTAATTGTTCAAACAGTGTTCTGATAGATATAAATGTCATCATATTCTAATTGCAACCGTTCAGAGCTTCTTTATTTTCTCTTAATTATATACACAAGTATATAATAAAAAGATACAGTTTGGTAACAAATAGTTCTGTAAGATGATTTTTTCTATTTTAAAATTATTATTTAAATCACGATTTTTTATTTATTTAAAAAATAAATTATTACTGTATGTAAAATCTTACACTATACATACATATTGCTATACCAAAAGTAGATCAGTCTCTTAATTAAGTACATAACAACATCAATATATGATAAAATTTATCAATAGTATATGAAAGAAACAAAAAATTTAAAAAGTTCCTCTAAGTTAAATAAATTAAAAAAAACAAACAACAAATGTATCTTATAATAATATATTTTTACTTCGTTCACGAACATTATACCGTCTTGTATTGTAATGTTTTTAGTATAATTTATAATATTTCTTATAAGACAATGTTCGTTAATTATACATTTGAAAAATAATTCCTTACTAAGCCTAGTAATATAATCTTTGATGAGAGATACACCTAATTCTGAATGTATGGTGTTAATTTTAGTACGGTACGTATGAATGAATGAACGGTACAGTGATTCTTAAACATTTATTTTGAGAAATCACAATAAAAAGAGAAAAATATAACAGATAATAAAAAAAAAATGTATATTTTTAGCTTGAAAGAAGAACCGCAGTTTTGGTCAAATCTTGTTTAACAATACTGTTTCGAGCTTCACAATAAATAGTTGACACTACTTTTGATAAATATTCATTGAACGCTTCTCGCACTATCTCATCCTCTCTTTAATATAACTTTGTCAGCTATACAATATTCTATTTATATCAATCTGAAACTTCAGATTTATAAGGCCATCATTATGCCTACCCTGCTCTGCACCACTGTTTCGCTATATTTATAATCACGAGTCTCCAGAGCTAGCAAAACTCCGGATTGTCCGTGACAGTTCGCTCCGAAGTGCACGAAATAGCCACATCCACGAGGAGCTCCAGTGCTTGAGTATATAGTGGTGGAGGCACATCAAGTTTTTTGATGGGCTGAAGATCTGTGCGGATCCTCTCTTTAGAGATATCGCATCACTACCCTAGTAGTTGGCAAAGCACTGTCCCTTTGGTCGACGTTCTCGCCGAAGGAAGGGGTCTGGACTCTGCAATCTGAATCCAACATATTTCGAAAGTCTGGAAGACGGTTTCTCACCGATAAAGTTGAGGCAAAAGCCTGCAGTTGTAACCACCACATACTTCGTAATGAAATACCTCAAAAAGTACATTCTTATATTTTTGCTCAGGAGCCCCTGCCCGTTGCCAACATCACAATGGAGCCCTCTCGACTGCTCATGTCTTATAATATCATGTCTTACAATCATTCGGCGCAGCTCAACAAAATAGGATCCATCCCGGATATATTGAAAGTACTGGGAAGTAATAAGGATTAAATTAAGTTACTATTTGAATTTCTTAGGAAAAGATCTGTACTGCCGAAATTATAAAATCTGCTTTCTTCTTATCTTTATTTCAGTTTTTTGGTGTTATTTTTTCATCAATTTTTTTACTTATATATTACTTTTGCTCTATTATTGTTGTTGTGTTTTATTTTTATATCTTACTTTCTATGCTACTTAATTGATCTCTCTATACATACAATGTGTTTGGTATTATTACCATTTCTTATTTTTATAGAGGGTTAATAAATGCATAATTATCAATAATAGGCGTTGATGACCTTGATATTTTACGCCTCAAAGTCCCAACAAACATACAAACCTAAGAAAAAAGGTAGTAAAAGTTCTGAAAGGCCTGTGGTTGTTGCATTATTTGTTTTTGCACTTGTTACGTTTGTTACTTGTTTTTTGTACTATAAAGAAAATAAAAACATACATGTATGTTTTTATATATAATATATATATATATATATATATATATATATATATATATATATATATATATATACATACATATATAAAGAATATATATTATTAAACATTTTTCTCAGCACGTCTTAACTTGAACATAACCAGTATGAAATAATAATCCATGACAGTATGAAAAAAAAAAATGAATATTAGAAATTATGAAATATTAAAGAAGAAAATCACATTTGGGTGACACGAAATGTATTTAAAAAGTTTTGTGCAGAATTTTATTTTTAGAGAACTTTATGAAAAAAAAAGAAAAAAATGATCCATCATTCCATAATATAGTTTGAAATTTCCCCGAGGAGTTGTTAGGACGTGAACCGAATGGATGCTGTTCTGGGACCATCACCTACTTCCCAACATCTATTCCCCAATATTCTTTTTATGGCACGGTTATGATTTACTCTTATTAAAAATATATATGTGAATTACAAAGGCTCTAAATTAGTACTTAATCTACTTAAGGTTGGAAGCAGAATTTGCGTTAAGAAGGTTTTAGGGACTAAGTAGGTTTTGAAAATATTAAATAGGGAGAAAGAGTGAATTGAAAGTACAACAAAAATATATACACGCATAATATTGGATTGTGAAATAGGATTGTAGCGTTTTTCAATATAATCTTCTCTGTGTTTTTAAAATCATGTTTACTTGGTCAATAATGTTTACATACTCTAAAAAAGGATTAATAAAGCTTTACACATCAGTTTCAGTCGAGTGAGAGAAAAAATATTCATTTACGTCATTTAATGATTTTTTATTTCCGAAAAAGAAAATCCGCTGCACAGACGTTTACCAAAATAAAGCAATGGAATGGGAAGTTAAAAAAAAAAAAAAACAAGAACTAATTTTGAATATAAAAAAAACAAAACAGATAAGGTTATTATAATAGTTGAACGTTCATAATAAAAAAGTTACAATTTTACCATCAACGAGCTTCTGTTTGGGATAATAGTTGTTGAAAAAGGAAGGATATGAATTCAGATAAGGATGAAGCATGACGTATATTAATAGGAATGGAATTCCAGAATACCGTACACTTGCCAAGAAGGCTTTAGTTCTGTTCGATGGGATATCAAAATTTGAGTGGCACGATCTTTTTATTTTAAAAATATATGTTGTAAGTAGGCGAGGGTGAATGATAATTAACTATCAACGAGATCCCCTCTAATCTACACTAATTCTTATATTTTCCTATAACCTTCTCTCTCCGTGTAGCGCAGCCTTTACAGACTGAAATAGGAGAACTGATAGTCAGTTTCCCAAGCTTCAGCCCCGAAGAAGACTCCCAGAACTTTGGTTTAAGATAGTTTCGTCACTATTTTTTAATTATTTTGGCCGCCACAAGAACAACATCTCTTTTCATTCTATCCTAATACCTCATTTAATAATTTTTTTTTTCAATTTGTAATTTTTTTTAGGTATATTTTTTTGTCTTCAACATTTTCTTACTTCTGCCTTTTTGTTATTTCCTACTTTGTATTACAGTTTTTTTAATGCTACTTGTTTCAAAGTTAATTTTTACACCAATAGATCTCTGTGTAACTTTTTTTCATTCCTTAATTACTCGAACTGGAAACAGCCAGAAAACGTTTTCAAACTTTTTTTGTCCCCATTTATTGTTAGATGAAAAAAAACAAATTGTAGAGACTTTTATTGGTTTGTTTCGTTTGAGCTCGGGTATTTAGAATTGTGTTAAGTCCTGTCGAGTCAGGTTTTTAGATAAAACCTTTCCATTGGGTTTCCTTGGTCTTTTTGGCATAATAACCTCCTATGCCCAACGTGGCGGATTCAAACTTTTCAGATGACCTTAGAATATTAGCATAAGAATAAAAAATCCTTGGTTATCTTGTCCTTCAGAGGAGACGTAAAATGGTGTTGTAACGCCGGTGCTCATTTAAGATGCCTATCCTAAATAAACCTGAATAGGCAACATTAAGGACCGCCACTAGTAGCATCTTCTGATTAGCCATAGTACGATAAAAGTGACGTTAAATGAATAAACATTAAATAAACAAACAAGTCTTTTTACGTATTTCACTAATATATGTAATTATTATTTATTTTATATATCGTTCGATGTTTGCTAGACAGAGCTCTTTGATTTTTTTAAAAATAAATAATCATTTTAGGGGACAGCTGTTTGGGATCCATGTGAAGCAGTCACACTTCAGGTCAGTCTGAAAGTTTTTATTATTTTAAAGTGTTTTGTGAAAATATATTTATTATTTTATGCGATTTGGACTGTTTGAGGACGCGTGTTCCAATTATACATTGGAAGTTGATAAACTCACCAGAAGTTGGGCCAAAAAATAGTAACGGAACACATAACCTTAACCCTATCGAAACAAGTTACGGTAAAGCTACCGCTACCGAAAGATTTTCCAAACGTGAAAATGCAATCATCTTACACACCCATCCAGGCATCAAACAACAGGAATACGTTCTGAAAATTGCATCCCTAATCGATCCTAAATTTATCCGCTATACGTCCAGAATCTCAAACTCCCGATTTTGTATCCATTTTAGCAACAAAGAAGCTGTCGATAGTATTTTAAAGAACCATAAATCTATAGTCATCGATGATAAAGAAATTAACATAAAGCGCCTAGTGAACCCCGCCAAACGAATAATAATTTCGAATGCATGTCCATCCATACCGCACGAAACTATTGAAAAAGAACTTGAAAGCCTAGGCTTAAAATTAGTATCAGCCATGCATTTTCTTAGAGCCGGCTACCAAGACCCAAGATTAGCCCACGTATTAAGTTTTAGACGACAAGTTTATATCCCACCTGAAGACATAAGCAAGCTCCCTTCGTCATTACTAATAAAGCATGACAGTGTTCCTTACATTGTCACTTGTTTTATTTGTAAGCAACTGGACCACATTTCTACTGATTGCCCTGAGTGCGAAAATAACGGTGATATCCCTGAGTCTCAAATCAACCAAAAAGAAAATGAACTAATTAATTTTAATAATGAAACAAACAGCGTTAGTAAAAAAGAAAACATCAATAATTTTATATTAGATACGCCAAACGATATTATTCCCAATAGGAATTTCACAGTAGAGCCAACGCCAGCCAGTCGCCATGACAACGCTATCACAGTGAAGAAGCTCCCCGGGAACCAGGTTATAACTGAAGGTATTGTTACAGGGAAACAACCTACCGAAACAACAGTTGGAATCGATAGTAATAACTTGATATTGGTACCTACTGTGGTTTCTGGCTTCAAAAGGTGTCATTCCACCACTACTCCTTCAGCTGTATCCACAACTGAGTTAAACCTAACGTTGGATCCCCAAGAAGATTCGGAAAATACGATTGATTTGAATGAATTTCCACCCATGTTAGCTACCCAAAGTCTTAGTTAAAAAACAAAGAAATTAAAAAAGTCTGAGAGCAATTCTGCTAGTAACTTTGAAGGCGCCCGAAAGGTTATCGAAGAAAATAGCGAGAAATATCCAATATCTTTTGATGAGATGACCAAAATTATTGAACTATCGTCTACCAATAAAAACGTTAGGGCATTAGTTGGCGAATTTACTAGTAATACAGAAGGTCTTAGGGCCATGCTGACGGATACTAAATCACTAATACATGTTCGCCGTACAAAATTAAAAATATCTAAATTGTTAAAAAAAACAGTGGGACACAATAGAAAGTGCGATAAACACTGATGAAAGTAGTGACAACTAATCGATGGAGAGACTCTTAAACATCAACTAATTTTATAAAATTTTACTTTATGACAATTAATAGTAAGAACTCGGTAATTGTGCAGTGGAACTGCAATGGTTTCTACAAACATTATGAATATTTTAGAATACTTTTTTCCGAAGAAAATCCTATTTGTTTTTGTTTACATGAGACACATTTTTTAGAATCGCTGGCAGTAAATTTAAAAAACTTTAATATTTATCGAAAAGATAGAACTGATAGTTAGCATGCCTGGGAAGGAGTAGCAATAATGGTAAAAACAGATGTATTTTCAGAACCAATTAACATCAAATCATCTTTAGAAGATGTAGCCGCTAAAATATACAGACCAGAACCCATTACAATTTGCAATATTTACATACCACCAAATCGAAATTTCACATGCAGCGACCTACAATTAATAGTTGATCAACTTCCAAGACCTATCATCCTGGTTGGAGATCTGAACGGACACAGCACACTGTGGGGCTCCACTCTATCCGACTACCAAAATAGGGGGAAGGAAATAGAAACGTTTATGGACAACAATAACTTCTTAGTATTAGTTAACGATGGCTCACCGACTCATTTCTGCGCTAATGGCTCTTTCCGCTATTGATTTGTCATTCGTAGACGTAAAACTCCTTAAAACGTAAAGTTCATTGGCGAGTCAAAGATACCTTGAATGGAAGCGATCACTTCCGGATTACAATAAAGTTCGAGGGTGATGTGAATACAAATTCAAAAGGTATTTCTAGATGGTCTGAGAGAAGAAACCGCCATGAAGAAGTCTTCCTAGCCAGACTACGCTGCGGCCATACCGCCATTACCCATACTTACCTCCTGAAGGGACTCTACCCTCCGACCTCCAGAACTTGCAAGAGTCCGCTGACAGTGGATAAGTAACAGGCTGGACGTTGCTCTTGGTGACAGTGAGGACAGAGTTAAAAGTTTATTCAAGTTTTTAAAATAATGTGGAGTGTATAATCATATATAGTTTATTAACAATGTCAAAGAGAAAAAACAAAACTAATGTTATATTGACCACATAATGTATGTATTGTAATATGCTAATGACCCTTAGTGGGTAGATGCATTTAAACAATAAATAAATAAAAATCATTTTAAACGACCTAGGAAAAAAATCTATCTATCAAAACTGGAGGTTTCACTTTTCAAGACATTTAGGTTCCAAAAAGCGAATAAATCAAAATCCGTTTCTAAAAATATTTAGTCTGCAATAAAATGAGACAAAAATACAACACTCTGTTATATTACACTTGTTGCTAGAATTTAATTAAACTACTATTTGTAAGTTATAACGTAACGTGGTTAATTTACCTATACTGCGACGCACTTCATTATTTGAAATAGTGATATAATATAATTTAATTTAATATATTCTTGTAGCAATATTGATTTCAAAAACTAATAAGCACTTGTAATCATATATATAATTACATTTTCGAAATATATAAATATGCAAATAAAGGATAGGCATAATAAATTTAAAACAACTCCTTGCTCTAACATTTTTCTTAAGAGGTTTAATAAAAAATGTTGTTGTTTCTCACAACAGCTACTCTTTTCGGTTGAAAACTGGATACTTGGACTGTTTTAAACTATGCAAACTTGTTGATTCGTCATTCGTATGCACTTTTTGTAGTTTCGAAAAAAATGAAACATATTATCTTATAAGCATTGATACTAAACAGCTAAGTATATGAGTTGATAATGAACTAAAGGGAAAAAGAGCGAACATATTTTTTTAGATAATTTTTTTACTTAAGAATAGTATACGTGTATAATATACCGCTGTAATGCTAAAGATTTTAGAAAAAAATAATTTCTTATTTACGAAAAGACTTAAAACTTATTTAATTATTGTAGATAATAATTTATAGTGTTAGATTTATATTTTGAATGAAATGTTTTTATCGAAATTTAATTCTTTAACGTTTATTCAAGTCTAACTTAATTTCTTAAAATTGATAAAGTTGATTTTAACAATGGCCGTAAGTGAAAGTCAAGTGTTAGCTCATCAGATTTTTGAAAATTATGTTATCAGTGTAATTTTTTCTCTATTTCATGGATATGATTATCCAAACCATTGAAAAATGTGGGTTCGATCTATCCTGTAGGGCCAGTGGTAGGAGGTGATAAGGATTGATAAGGAAGGGCCCGCCATTGTCAGAGATAGCGCCACTATCTGACCGCTACATTCTGATAACGCTACGCCACCGCTGCATTCTCAAAGGGCTGTCGTCCACTGCCAAGTGTCAATAAACTGGACATTTTTATAAAGGAAAAATACAAAAGAATAAATCATTGAAAAAGAAAAAAATCGAAATGTTATGGCATAAAGAAGAAAGTGATAAAATCTGAAAACTCACGAAATCATTAATTTATGCAGGATATTAGTTAAAAAAGTGTTGGTAAATAAACAAAACTATTAAACAACAACGTTTTATTCCCTCATTTAGGGAAGCAAGTCATATAAATCTAAAAGATTTTTTGGATCCTCTCTACATAACCTATATTAAATCAAACCTTCACGCAAGCTACGAACAAATTCGTCAATGAAGACGCCTTCTAAACTCTTCCTAAAACTGCACAGACCATTAAAAAGCAGACAGCTTTTTAACCCGAGAACACATGATTCGCTCCATTAAAATCTAAGCTAAACTAAACTGGCGTTCATTATCCTACATAAGGTTATATAGAGTAACTCCTTCGGCAGTTGAGAATCGCATCGATCTCTCATACATTTATAAGCCGCCTTACCTATGGATGTAATAATAACTGATACCTCACGGCTCTTCTCGAATGGCATTAACCTCGAAGAATTGCTCGAAGAGTTCTCAAAAAACATTCCAGTCACCATTCTCCACATCAAATTCCGCTAAGTGCCTAAATTATGAGAAGGAAAGTTACTCTTAACTCCTCTTCGATGCTTGGATGATAGTTTGGCCTTTTCTTTGCAATGGTTACGCTAAAACTCGTCACCAATATGTAATAATCTAATAAACACAACTAGTCAAAACAACGTTTTATTCCATCATTGATAAATCTAAAAGACTTTTCTTATATCATCCTCTTCACATAACATATATTTAATCAAACCTTCACGCAAGCCACAAACTAATTTGTCAATGAGGACGCCTTCTATCCTCTACTATTAATACATTTGCCATCTTGTTGCCAACTTTACTAATAGAATACAAACCTCCATGGTTAGAATTGATATACTACAAAACCGTGTTTTTTAATTCCCTTAGAGCACAATTTCTTACGTCAAATAGGTGTTAAAATGATAATACGTAGGCGAGAGGTCAGAAGAGTAGGGTGGATGTGGCAGAGTTTCTTATCCAAGTTTCAAAAGATCCAGGCGTAGTCATGTATTAAAATAGGCTCCTTCCGATTGACATAAGAAAGTATTTCTTATTCATTTTATTGAGGAATTAAAACGGTGTGATAGAGTCCGAATTTCGCTGTATGATATTAATAAAAGATGGAATGGTTCTTTTTTACTTTCACTTACCTATAAATGAGATAAATAGTAAGGGAAAGTATTCCGATCGTAAATATTTTCGATTTCCAGTTTCCAATCAAAATACACGTTTTAGGGTCCCTGAGTCCAGATAACCAAGTTCTGAAAAAAGGTCTGTGTGCGTGCGTTCGTATGTGGTAAGTCTAGTGCAAAAACGAAAAGACGTACAAAACTGAAATTTTATGTTAAAAAAAAATATATATTTCCGAGATATTACAGCACCTTTTTCACTAAAATCGGCTAAAAAATTTAGTATTTTTTGTTTATTATTTTTTTTCTCTAGAATTATTTTGTGTGAGGAAATGTCCTCCTTTGCTCTCACTTTCCTTCAAAATTCACCACTGGATTCGAAAACATAATTTTTTTTTTTTTTTACGTTTAATATTTCGGCTATAGAAATGAGTATTTTAGGAAAACATATAGTATCGCTGAACATGTCTCAACATAAGTAGTAGAGAAAAGAAAATGTCTAAAGAATACCTCTTTCGGAATATGCCCATTTTGAATGCATTTATCAAACTGAACCAAAGGCTTTTCGACAAGTTTACACATATTTCAAACTATGGAGAGTTAATACTCGCGGGAAATGACAGCAGGGAGCTTCAGTCATTTCATAAAATAAAACAAGGTTTGAACGAAGCGTTCGTGAATATTGAGGTTCCGCGCAAGGAGACAAAACCATGTCGAAAGCGCTGAAATGAACTTAGAAGGCACAAAGGCTGTAAAGAAAATAAAACAGAACACTAGATTATATTTTAAAAATTATTTTTTAGGATGATTACAGCCATGTCACATGTTTTGCGAATTAATATACTAAATAAAAAATATAATAAGAAAACAACAAATGTTGATTAAAATTTTTTTTATTTATTTTATTTATTAATTTATTGAAATTTACAACTGTATTAGTGAATACATCAGTAAATTGGCTCATAATATGGATAATATACATGAAAAGACATGAAGAGAATATGCCCATTGGCAACATTCCACTAGGTAAACTACACTAGAAGGTCTCGAGGCCATCTTCTTTTCAGACGCCTCGGAGGATTGTCAGGAATGGTAGAGAAAGCTAGGATTGAAACTAGTGGGTTAATGTGAGAGTGGAGTTTGTCATGGAAGGAATGATACCTCGTACGGGCCAAATCAACAACATTTGGGACATTAAGGTCTTTATGGATGAGTTTGTTGGTGACAAAATAAGGAGCATTGAGGATTTTTCGAAGGATTTTGGATTGTAGGGATTGAATACGGGAAGAATTTGATGGTTTAGTAGAGCCCCAAAGCTCAACTCCGTACGTCCAAATAGGCCTTATGATGGTAATATATATGAGCCTTTTGTAGTTAAGTGGAAGGTTAGAGCGTCTGTCCAGTAAGTGTTGAAGTAAGCGAAAGCGTTGGGCAGTTTCCTGTCGTTTCAGTCTTGTGTGCGGATTCCAAGTTAGTCGTTTGTCAAGTAGGAGTCCTAGATAGCGAATCTGTTCAACCGGGACTAGCGGAATATTATTAAAGGACACTGTAGGACAGGATGTTGTAGGTTTACGACGAAGGGTAAAGGTAATTTGGTGGGATTTGTTGGAATTGATTTTGATTCTCCAATTCTGACACCATACCTCAAGGTCTCGGATGTGGGATTGAAGAGTTTGAGAGGCAATAGTAGGATCATTATTGACTGATAACACACAAGTGTCATCAGCATAGGGATTAAAAATTTAACGTATATATTATATTTTCCATGAAAAAATTAAAGAGAAGATTAAAAACTGTTGTTCAAGTCGTATTGTATATTAAATAGTTAGAGATATTTTCTAATGGTGTTTATATGATGAAATAACTAATTATTGTTGTTAACATTGGCAAAAAAATGTGTAAATGAGAAATATGAAAGAACTCGATTTGAATTAGGGCAAAACTATTTTATTTTTTCTGTATCGTACGACTTTTAGTTTTTCAGCTAGACTTATCACATTCATATGGTCTGTCTATATGAATGTGATAAGTCTAGTTTCTTCTAGTGATAAGTTTTGCAATAATTGGTTTTTCCAAGTCAGGTGACCGAGCTAAAGCGTGTATTTCCAGCGAAACACATATTTGAAAATACTTTTCCATAGTATATACAATATATTTATATATAGCTAAGTGAAAGTAACAAAAAAAAAAAAATGGATTTCTCATCATTGTCGTAATTGTTCTTTTGTTTGAATATTTGTTCGATAAATATTAGGATATGCATGGTAGGTGACATAATTATTAAAAATAATTTATTATGTGTTGTAATTAGATTGTTGAAAATGTATAAATGCAAAGAAACTTTAATTGATTGCAGAAGCTTGAGAATGGCCCTAGAGGCTGAAACGTAGCGATGATTGGAAATTAAATAAATTGTTTTAAAAAAAAAAATATGTCCAAGAATTCTTTTGTTAAACGGCCTAATATTTATCGAAAAAAATAATGGAATTTGATTTGATTGTTCCAGCACGTTCTACTGCATCCAAAAAAAAATAATATATATATATACCTCATTCGAATTGCACCCATGCGAAACAGCGTTGGGTCTACTAGTGTAAATATAAAATGATAGAAGTTTTAAAAATGAAAAAACCATGACCAAGAAATAAATGTTCTTTTTTTTAATATAATGAAAACCTCATTAGATTATACATTCATCTCATGAAATGAGCTTCGATTCCAAGTACCCATGAACTAGTGCAGGTATTATAAACAGCATATTTTTTTTTCTGAAGGAATATAAACATTATTTCTCAAGTTTTAATATATTGTATTATACTTTACCTTCTGTTATGAAAAGAAGTTGGAAATTAAGAGATTTTACTGCCTAAGAAAGACTAGAAAAAACCAAGAGCACTTGAATAAGCCTGCTTATTGGATTTATTATGAAGAGTGAGACCTTATATCAACTAGGCATGGAGTTAGGACTCCAGCTTTATAACTTTAATAAAGAAGAATGAAACACTCGACTTTATTTAAAGTGGGTCCTGCATGGAGACACCAAACGGAATCAACAGCCACTTTTAGGCTGAATATTTAGTAACAGCTGCAAGACTCTTTTCTAAGAAATATTCTAAGGTTTTAATGCTATGGGGGCTTTAATTTAAGACTTAGGATCAAAAGGATGGAATTAAAAACTTAAGCTGTATCCTTTTTTAGGGGAATTATAATGGTTCGTTAATCAAAGACTAATTCTTCTTTATCTTTCACAACTCCGAATTACAACAACGGAAATAATCCCGTGTTCATTCAGTTCATAAATATTTCTTTGACAAATTTAGTGTATTGACAATTTTTAAAAAAATGAAACTAATGACTTTCACTAACCCCGGTTGTTAAAATCAATGTAAGAACTATTTAAGTTGGAGTTGAACATTTTTTAAAGAATTTATTATTAGTTTCATTGGAAACATATGCAATAGATTATATTATATAACAGTAGGGGTACTCACTACGTTTGCTATAGCATGCTATTTGTGTTATTTTGCTAAACCCGTCGAGTTTCTACAATTATTTCCTGTATAAAATTGATGGATTTAGCACAATAGCACAAATAGCATGCTATAGCAAACGTAGTGAGTACCCCTAATATAAAATTATTCTGAGCGTTAATTACTTATTATTTTGTCCAATTCGTCACTTTACATTACCTTAAAACAATTTTTATATAGAAGGGGTACTCACTACGTTTGCTATGGCATGCTATTTGAGCTATTGCGTTAAACCCATCAATTTTATACAGGAAATAACTGTAGAAACTCGACGGGTTTAGCAAAATAACACAAATAGCATGCTATAGCAAACGTAGTGAGTACCCCTAGAATAACATTTTGTCTAAAATATTTACATTTTTAAAAGTATATTAATCATCTATTTTACTGTTCTTATGTTCCGGAAAAAAAAAAAAAGCGATTCAGAGATGAAAAAGTGACAGAATTTTTATTGAGTTTCGTTCAAAATATGCGTTTTATTAAATAATTCTATTATAAAATTATCTACAATAATCAGAATAGAATAGAATTCTATTCTATTCTATAATCATTTTGTTTTATTCGCTTTTCATCACCCTCTTCAATCTTCAGCTTTCAATTGGTACATTATTCGTCTAGTAATATAGTTCTTATGTTGAACACCCCCCAAAAAAACCTATAAAAATGTTTTCTCTTTTCTCCTTTAGTTGGTTATGAAATTTGTTCAACTTGTATATTTAGCCTTTTTTTAACAATATTAATAAAAATATATATATATATATATATATTATATATATATATATTTATATATATATATATATATATATATATATAATATTATATATGTTTAACTGCTTTATTGAAACAGGGTGACTCCCTTTCACCTGTGTTATTTAATATAGCTTTAGAATATGTCATAGAAAAGGTGATGTGTACCGAGAAAAGCTTAAATATGGGTGACAAGATTCCGGTTTTGGGGTATGCCGATGATCTGGTACTGCTAGGTGAAGACACGGAAACCATACAACTAAATACAAGTGTGTTAATAAAAACCGGTAAAGAAATAGGACTAGAATTAAATACCGATAAGACAAAATATATGATTAGTAGCAGAAACGGTGTCGATCTTGGTGATATTGATGTATCAGGTCATACTTTTGAACACGTAGAGAAATTCAAGTATTTAGGTTCAATTATAACTAGAAAAAATGAAATCCAGGAAGAAATAAAGTCCCGGTTAAAGGTGGGAAATGCGTGTTATTATTCAGTTGATAAGTTACTTAGTTCGCGGCTTCTATCTAAAAACTTAAAGATTAAATTTATAAAACTATTATTCTTCCAACGATTCTTTACGAATGGGAAACGTGGCCGCTTACATCGAAGGATGAACAACGGCTTAAGGTTTTCGAAAATAAGGTATTGCGTAAAATATTTGGTCCGAAGAGAGATGAGGCCACTGGGGAGTTTAGAAGGTTGCACAACGCGGAAGTGCGGAACTTGTATCCTGTGAATATAATTGAGCTGATTGCATCGCGGAGACTCAAATAGGCGAGTAAAGTTATTGGGCTCAGTGACGAGTGGATTCCGAGAAAGTTGGTATTTGCTGATCCGACTGGTAGGCGTCCGAAAGGTAGGCCAAAGCGGAGATGGGAGGATTGCGTTAAGGCTGATCTCGGGGGCTTGGGCTTGAATGGTGAACATTGGACGAGTCTGTGTAGGCGGAATTTGGTGGTATCGGCATCGAACCTTCGGGTTCGCTAAGCCTATTATTATTATAACTGCTTTATACGTTTCATCTTTGGGATATCGAGAGACATCTCTGTAAATCGATTTTATGAATATTTGAAGTGGCTTTACCCTTCCTACAGCCGTAAGTACTTCCTGGCATCCTTCCTCTTCCAAGAAGGCCAAATCCCGGTGGCCGTTTTACATCTCGGATCTCCTTATATTCAAATCCTCTGTTCGTTCCCGTAACACTCGCTCACGGCCTTCAGATCTGTATATGATGTACCATCGATCTACAGCTTTCGATAGATCATTCTTAGTCCAATTCGCCTCCCTATGGATCTCCATTCCCCCTGATACCCGTGACTTCAAATTTTTTATTTTAGTATTTTGTATGAACGATATCCAAATAATTGAAATGTACGTATTAAAAAATCTGGTGCGGGAAACACACGGCTTTCATTTACCTTGGTAATTAAAATCAATTCAAGAGTTATTGAACTTAAAACTTAAAAAAAATTAAATAAAAAGTATATTCAGTTTTGCCGGAAACATATGATTTAGGTATATTAAATAATATAACAATATTTAATTGTTGCGTATCTTTTTTTATGACTTTTATAAATGCCGAGATAAATAATAATTGTTACGTACAATAATCACTAATCAGTTTAAGCCCTATTCGTCGCTTAATATAACCTTTACAAATTTATATATAAGATAATATTTCTATTTTAATCTTCAGGCTTTCAACGATATATGTCAACTTTTGTTCGTAGTTAATACATATGAATTACATTGAATTGAGGAAATTAATAGTTTTTTTTTTTTTTTTTTTTTTTTAAATTTATCGACAGCCTACAGCGCTCCATTCCTCTTTCTGTTATAGATGCTATCACTGTACACTTACAATATATTTTTTATTTAACAACCAAATATTCACTAGAAATCATTTATATGGCAGAACAACGCTTAAGATAATATATAATATGTTGAGGATTCTTGAAGGTTCCCACGAAAGGCCAAACATGACTTTGTTAGCGAACGAAAAATGAGCACTTTGCTATTTATGACAGTGATATTTTAGTGTAATAAGAGTGGGGAGAGAACTAGGGTTCCTGAGGACTCAGGCGCCACGCAACCCAGCAATTAGACAAATCATTTCCAATCTCGCTAACAGCCGCGGACCTGGCCGGCATTTAAACAGATCCATTAGCAGTCAATCTAGAATCTAGTCTCCTCACTCACGAACTGTTTCATTTATCGAGGTTGTACTGTGCGGTATGCTTTCGCTATGAAATATACTTTATAATAATAATAATAATAGGCTTACCGAACCCGAAAGTTCGACGCCGATACCACCAAATTCCGCATACACTGACTCGTCCAATGTTCACTGTTCAAGCCCAAGCTCCCTAGATCAGCCTTAATGCAATCCTTCCATCGACGCCTCGACTTACCTTTCGGACGCCTGCAAGTCGTTTCAGCGAATACCAACTTTCTCGGAATGCGTTCCTCACTGAGCCCAATAACTTTACTCGCCCATTTGAGTCTCCTCGATGCTATCAACTTGATTATATTCACAGGGTACAAGCTCCGCAATTCCGCGTTGTGCAACCTTCTAAACTCCCCAGTGGCCTCAGCTCTCTTCGGACCAAATATTTTACGCAGTACCTTATTTTCAAAAACCTTAAGCCTTTGTTCATCCTTCAAAGTAAGCGGCCACATTTCACATGTGTAAAGAACCGTCTGAAGAATAATATTTTTTTAATTCTAACCTTTAGGTTTTTAGATAGAAGCCGCGAGCTAAGTAATTTAGCAACTGAATAATATACGCATTTCCCATGAAATATACTTTAAACTTTATTTATTGCATTAATTTATTTTGAAAGTTAGCGCGTCGTTTCTATGTGATGTCGGCCTTTAAATTCATAAATTTCAACAGATTTCTACCAGAAGTAGCGTCGTCTAGTGGATAGAGAACTATTCTACTGGAATCCCGGTTATGACAGAATGTTATTTGTTCTGTTAATTCATCATTGAGACGATCCTGGGGTATGGAGAACCTCCTGGGACACACGCAGCCTCTATAAAGTTGGGAAAAACCTAGCTGATAAACGTGATATCGGCCTAACCACCTCTTTTCACGGCCAGTACGAATCTATATATGAGATACTTCAAGCTTTGTGGAGGAGTTATTATTATTATTTTTTTTTTTATTCTAATACATTCCAATAAGTTAATAGTCCCAAAATCTGCTGGTGTACCTCAAGGTGAAATCCTAGAACCCATCTCTTACACAGTCTCTACAGCTGAAATTCCTACCCGTCCTAACACCGTCCGTTCTATGTTACTATCGGTTAATTCCGGTCCAGTTATTGCCTTCCAAACTCTTCAAACCTACATAAGAGACCTTAAATTACGGTGTAAAAATTAAGAATAAAAATGAATTTTAACAATTCTTATCAAATAACCTTCACTCTAAGATAACTCGAAGCCTATGATTTCCTGTCCTACAGTTTCCTTTTATGAGAGGAACCCGTGGCTGAGTGGCTTGCGCTCTAGTCTCTCATGCTATAGGTTGTGAGTTCGAATCCCAGTCCCGGCGGGGCTTTTATAAGGATGTAATTAAATGGGGATTCACTCACAGCCTCTCCCTCGGGTACGTGAGACCCGTCAGCCAAATGGTGGCCACTCACAAAATTAGGCGTAGGGAGTGATGACCCTACACTACAACATGCATCGAGAAACGTGAGTGTTAACTCCCAGGAGGAGGCCCAGGGCCTGCACGGCCTGTCGTGCTACTGGAAAAAGAAGACAGTATCCTTTTATTACACTACGTTTGCACCTTGTTGAACAGATGCGATATCTAGGACCCCATCTTGACAAACTTGAGTCCTCATGCAAGACTGAAACGACAAGGAACTGTCCGACGTTTTCAATTACTTCAACACTTACTAGACAAACGCTCAAACCTTCCGTTTAACTAAAAAAGGCTCATCTACATGACTATTATAAGGCCAATATAGACTTACGGAGTCAAGCTATGGGGGTCCACTATACCATCAAATTCCTCTAGTATCTAACCCTTTCAATCTAAAATCCCACGAAAAATCTTCAATGCTCCTTGTTAAGGGAACACGGCCCTTAATCCATTTTAAGATGTGGCATCTTGCATGCGGCAATACTACCAAGCGCACACAGGGCCATCTGGCGGCATATGTAGTTACTCGGGCTGAGACCAGAATCCTCCGCGGGTGAGGATTTAGCAAGAACCCCAGAAAAGAAAAGCTCATGGATCTACAGACGCAAACTTCACCATATTTACATGTAGTCCACTTTCCCAAGATTATTCATAATATATTCAGTTCAATTTTTCGTTAAGATGAAAAGCTTTCGGCGGTAGAGTCATCTGCAAAGGGGTTTTTAATTCTTAGAATATTATAAAAGAAAAAAAAATGATTTTCGTTTGGCTCGGAATGCCTAATATATATATTTATTAATACAGTCGTCAATATGAATGAATATATATTAAAAAAAATGTTTTTATGCTTAAATTAGAAAAAAAGGATTGGTCTTCATAGCTGAGCTAAACCAATGAATGTCTATGTAATCCGGAATCCTTCGACAAAATCTAAATAAAGACCTCAATATCCCACTTGTTGCTGACTTAGCCCGAAATATATTTATCTCATTCAATTCCACACTGATTCCAAAGTATTACCGATCACCATCCGAGGCAGCTGAAAGGATGATAGTCTCGTGGTGCATAAATTATAGATTCATAATTGTATTTGTTTATACGATATTTATTTTTCGGTTTTTAATATATATATATATATGTATATATAAAACTACCATAATCCTTAATGAAAAAGAAAATCCCTTTTCTCTGCTGCTATATATTAATTTATGGAAGGATAAACGAATTCTTACTTTTCGATTACAACTAATAATAAGTCCGGAAAAAAAAACCTGTGCCACTACAACCCATGAAGAATCTTGGGCTTAGTACATTTAAGGATTAGTTCTGTTTCTAGGCCAACGGCCGTGCAATGAGGTGATAAGGTCAAGATCACACTAAGGCGTCAGGTTTTTCACCCAATTTGTGTACCCACTTTATTGAGGCTGGGTCTCTCCCAGGAGGGTCTCCATGCCCTAGTGTCGCCCCCCGACTGAAATAACAGAGTAAATAATATTCCGCCACAGCCGGGATTCGAACCCAGAACCGGAGCACAGTAGACTAGCTAGTGCTCTCTCCACTAGACAATCCAGACTCCCTAATAATAAATCCGAAAGTAGCCCTTTATTTAACATTTCATTGTTGATTTCTTCATTTAGCTAACTATAATAATATTAAATAAACATGGATAGTGGGATGTCAACTTACAACTTCAGTATGCACAAATGGTTGTCAAAAGTAAATTACGTTTTACACTAAAACAGTCAGTGATTTATTTTTTCAATTACTAAATGATATAATACTCAATGGACCCTATTATTAACTAAATAGATAAAATAAAAAATGTGAACAACATAAGGATTATTAAAAAATATATATAATAATAACATACAGTCTGCAAGGAACATTTTGCATAATATATACAATATAATATAAGATACATCCTTGATATATAGAAAAATAACTTACTAGTTGAAATATATTCATGCACAACACAGTCCATTATTATTGAAAGTAGATCTTACCTGAAACAGAAAAATAAAACAATAATTAATTTACTAAAAATTTTAACCAATTTTGAAATTCATAAAATATATTTGAAAATTCATCTATGATAAATACACTATAACTTTAGAAGAAGAAATATGTATTTCCGATATTCTGCGACGTCAAGGCTTATATTTTTCTCTAATATTGGCCATATACAGACTACTCAACAGAAATTCGAAACTATCCATAGAAAACAAACTGCTAATATACAAGACAGTACTGAAACCTATCTGGACCTACGGACTTGAACTGTGGGGGACCGCCCAATTTTCTAATATCAAACGCATTCAGTCCTTCCAATCCAAAGTCCTCAGAACCATAGTTAATGCTCCTTATTTTGTCACCAACCTTACCTTACACCGCGACCTATATATTCCATTTATTTTATACCATCAAAATTCTCTAAATTCCATCAGAACCTTATCCATCACCCTAATCCCCTAGCTCAATCCTTATCCATCCCCCTAGAAGGTTGAAACGGCAGTGGCCTCGAGATCTCTTGTAACATGTATAATGGAGTTCTAGCATTGGCTAGATTCTTCACTCACGTGCTGTATGCTTGAGGATTGTATGAAGGTATGAGTGACTTTTGTATATATTTTTATTGATTTTGTTTTGTATAATATTTTTGTTGATTTTGTTTTGTATAATATTTTTATTGATTTTTTTTTAAATCTATGTATATTGTATGATTATTATATAAATTTATCGTTTTGTATAAATCGTGTGAATGTAGTATAGTTATAGAATGAGATTTAACTAATAATTAGTAACTTCCTTTTCTATATCTAAGACCCATAAACCAGCTACCTAGAAAGGACTGACCAAGTACCGACAAAGAACACATACCTGTACTTAAGACACAGTACCAACACCTGGATGCACTTGCTTTGTGGTGCTCATGCCGCCTCCTCATCTCCCTACAATCCCTTGCTATATATACCCTAGGATCCTTAAGACTCATCACTCTTGTTGTGACATTACTTGTGTCACACTCATAGAAGGAGACCTCGGAATGTACCCTTGTAGTCACCCAAATTCCTCAGCACAGTGTATTGTATTCAGAATGTGTCTTATGTTCTCATAATAAAAGCAGTATTTTAATATCCTCACTGAGTGTGATTCATTAACTGTATGAATGTTGTACTTTATCACTATTAATAATGTCCTAAATTAGACTGATTGTAATAATACTCAATAAAGAACTATTTCTGAAAAAAAAAAATATTGGCCATATATACTTAATTATATTTTATCATAAACTTAAACATATAATACGGAGCATCACTAAGTCGAAAAAACTTAGAATGTTACGAAATGTTTGTTTAATATTTTGAGCTCAATGAGTTTCTTTATTGTAATCGTGCTTTAAATAAAGTTAGAGTTGAAAAAGAATTTTATAATTTCGATGGGATCATTTACTTAAAATTAATTATTATAGCAATATAAATTATTATAAAAAACAATTACATAACTTTATTTCTTTTTTATCAATCACCATTACCTCCAACTTTATATGTTGTATAACATTTTTTTTTTTATAAACCTATAGCTTCCAAACGATATATTAATACATCTATATTACTATACTTATGTGAAAGAGATAAATAGCTAAGAAATATTTTTACTCTTTTCTCTTTTAGCTTTAGAGGAAGAATGTTTATAATATCGGCATATCTGGGCTTTTAAACTATTTCATTCAGAATGCCTGAATGACATTAAAGTCCATCAATTTTTCTATCGATATAGCGAGCTTAATTATAATCGTTAGATCCGTTTTTGAGACATTGTAAAACTGTGCCAAATGTATTTACAAAGTGAAACTTTTGGCTCGTCAATTTGAAAAAAATGCAGTAAAATCCCATACATATATTTGTCTTATCTTAAATATTTAATTTTGTTTCGTACGACTTTTCATGCTAGACTTGCCACACACACGCGCACTAGCGCACAAAAAGACCTTTTTGCGTGACTTGGTCATTTGGACTCATGGGGAAATAAAACATGTATTTTTAGTCGAAATTCGAATTTGAAAATATCCACGATTCCTATACTTTACCTAAATTTCACACACACACACACACACACACACACATACATATATATATATATATATATATATATATATAATATATATATATATATATATATATATATATAGGCCAATGAAAAAAAAAATCACCTTTATGTTTAAGTTAGATGAACCTGATAATTAAGGAGGAATTTTATTTGGCTAGTTAAAAAAAAAAAAAAAAAAAAAAGTAGAACATCGATAAGTTATTTAAAGGAAATAGAATAAAGGACCAAATGAAGGATTAAATTGTTATAAATTATTAATTATTGCGTGATTACATATTAAAAATATACGACTTTAGATACCACATTTAAAAGTTGCATATTTTTCTTTATTCTTCTTTGTTGTCATTATTGGCTATACGGGATATCTGAGGCAAGGATGAAGGGGCGGGGGATTAATGCCGAGATAAAAAGCCATAGAACCGAGACGCGAACTCGTAATTATTTAATTCTATATTTCTGGTCATCTGTGGTTGCAGAGCAAGGCGCGTTCACAGCGTGCTAACCCACTCGGTCACCCCGCCTCCTACAATTTTTAGTTATAATATGGGCTCAAACAGCGAAAATAAACTAACTTCAGAGACAATAGTGTAGAGAATAGTCTAAAATAAAATTACAATATTTTATTTTGGTAGTAGAAACTTCAAAAATTCAAGATTCTTCAGAGTAAGAAAATTTAACATACCGGCATTTAAGCCGTCAAACCAAACCATTTAATTTAGAATGAAATCTTAAGTATGAAATCAACTTTGGAATTTAAAAGAAGCGAACTCTTACATAACTGGCTCAATTAGCCAATTAACTTATTAAAGAACCAAAAAAAAACAATCTTGAACTCATTTTTAATATATGTATTTTTTTAAATTGATTATGAAATACGTAATTAAAATCGTGATAATTCTTTAGAGCATGAAAAAATACAACACAGGAAGTTACATAACTAATATTGGCTTAATTAAGTAAATTAAACTTAAAAAAGGAAGCTGAATTACGAAATCTCATTATCATTCCGTGTTTAAAATTTGTATTTGTACTTCTTAAATTATCTTCAAGTAATTTCATAAAATATGATATTGAACATCATAGGGGTCACATGTGGTGTAGTGACTATTATGAAATCTTTCTATGCGCAAGGTTGCAGATTCAAGATCGGCAGATGGTCCTCGGAATTGAAGAATGAAGAGAGTAAAAAAAAATGCCTGCCTGTGCGATGTGTGGTGCTCGTTGAAGATCCCTACCCTAATTAAACCTGGAGAAGCAATTCAGAACTCCGACTATAGCATCCTCCGATTAGCCACTGTAGTATGAAGTGACGTTAAATAAATAACAAACAAATACTATATTCGTAATATATTTCTGCCTGATTACTTTTTTTTTTTTTTTTGTTAGAATTTATGATAATGCCTCGATTATAGTCTTGTACTGTATAATGATACATTTTAGTTGAATGTTATATATGTATTTTTTAATTAAGTATCAACATTTATTTTTTCTAGTGGTGATGGGGATCAACTGTGGATAGAAAGGAAAACTATTTGGAAGGTAAACATTTTAAAACCTGAGTTTTCAACAAGATTATGCGTTTTGAGATCTTTTGACTCCGAATAACCAAGACCAACAAAATTTTCTTTGCGTGTATGTTTGTGGTAAGTAAAAAAAAAAAAAATGAAATAATTTTTAACAATTAAGACACATTTGTATTTTGTAGCATCGTTGGAAAAATGAATATTGTAGACAATTTAACCCTTGCTTAGCACGTGTGAAATTTAAATGTGATTTCATTTACGTTTTTTTTTTTTTTTTTTTTTTTTTTTTTTTTTTTTTTTTTTTTTTTTTTTTTTTTTTATTCATTGAGCAATATTACAATCTGTCCAGTTCAGGACATTTTTAATAGTGATAACGTACAACATTCATACTACATTCACACGATATATACAAAACTATAAATTTATATAATAATAATAATAAAATATACATATATACAAAATAAAATCAATAAAAATATATACAATAGTCACTCATACCTATATACAATTCACAAGCATACAGCACGTGAGTGGAGAATCTAGCCAATGCTAGAACTCCAATATACATGTTATAAGAGGTCACGAGGCCACTGCCGTTTCAACCTTCTAGGTGGGTTGTATGGATGGGTGGGGCTGGATAGGGATTGAGCTAGAGGATTAGGATGATGAATGAGATTCTGGTGGAATTTGGAAAATTTGGATGGAATCAGGTCTGAAATAAAAGGAACATTAAGGTCGTGGTGCAAGGTATAGTTGGAAACATAATAAGGAGCATTTACTATTGTACGGAGGACTTTGGATTGAAAGGATTGAATGCGTTTGATGTTAGTACGTTTAGCTGTCCCCCACAGTTCAAGTCCGTAGGTCCAGATGGGCTTCAGTATTGTCCTGTAGATTAATAATTTGCTGTCAACTGTAAGTTCAGATTTTCTGTTAAGTAGTCGGTATAACTGTCCAAATCGTCGGTTGAGTTCTTGTCTTTTAAGTCTTGTATGTGGGTTCCAAGTCAATCTTTTGTCTAATAGTAAGCCAAGATACCGGACTGTATCTGAAGGAGGAATTGGAATGGAATTGAAGTAAACTGGCGGACAGGAGTTTCGTCGAAGAGTGAAGGTTACGTGTTTGCATTTGGCTTCGTTCACCTTAATGCGCCAAGCATTGCACCAGTCTTCGATAAGAGAAAGGTGTCTTTGCAGGTTTAAGGATGCTGTTTCAGGATTGGAACTGGATGATAGGATGGCGGTGTCGTCTGCAAAAGTTGCCAGAAAGGTATCAGGATGTGTAGGAATATCAGCAGTGTAAAGGATGTAGAGGACGGGTCCCAAGACGCTGCCTTGAGGAACACCGGCCTCAACGGGATAAAGGTTAGAAAATTCTACACCACAGCGAACGCAGAAGGAACGGTTTGAGAGATAGGATCGGAGAATGAGGTATAGAGACTGGGGTAAATGGGTTTTCAGCTTGAAGAGTAATCCAGTGTACCATACCCGGTCAAAAGCTTGCGCAATGTCCAGAAACGCACCAGAACAATACTCCTTGCATTCAAGAGCTGAGGAAATATGGTCTACAACTCGGAGCCCCTGTTGAACTGTGGAATGCTGAGGACGGAATCCAAACTGATGGGAAGGAAGATTTTGAGATTCTAATATGGGTAGGATACGTTTAAGAAGAAGCCTTTCGAAGATTTTTGAGAGGATGGGGAGTAGACTAATAGGCCTGTAGGATGAAGTGTTGTTGGAAGGTTTGCCTGGTTTTAGAAAAAGAATGATAGTGGAATGTTTCCATAACAGAGGAAAATAGGTGGTGCGTAGGATGCAGTTGTAAATATAAGTAAGGAATATAATAGCTTTCTGCGGAAGTTGTCGGAGGATCTGGGGAGTAAGGAGATCGTGTCCAGGAGATTTACGGAGGGTAAGTTTTTGGAGAAGATATTTGACCTCAGAGGGATTAATAGCTTTAGGAGGTAAGGAAAGTGGAATTGGTGACATAAGAAAGTCTTGCACTGTTGCGGTGTGATTCGCGTGGGATTCCGGGTGAGGAGTGAAAACTTTGGAGAGGTGTGTGGCGAATTCCTCGGCTTTATCTTCATCAGACGCAGCCCAGGAGTCATCACCACGTCGGAGAGGATGGGAAACTTGATGGTATTTTAGGATCTTTTTCGTGACATTCCACAGGGAATTATCACGAGCTGATAGAGAGGAGAGGTAGGAATTAAAGGACTGGGAACGGAAGGTCGCCAACTCCCTCTTCAATTGTTTACAATAGAAATTATAGGAGCGGCGATCTGTTGGGTGTCGGGTGCGCTGCCATAATGATCTTGCTCGGCGTTTGGTATGGATGAGGTCTATAATATGTTGTGGAAAATGATTTTGGTGAGGATTTATATTGGGGTGTTTAGGAGAGGAGGCAGTCCAGACAGCTTGTTGGATGGCGGTGGTAAAGGAATAGACGGAATTATCTAGGTCATCTGGGGTTTTGAGGGTTACTCTGAGGTCAATATTATCGGTCAGGATTTGGCGGAAAAGGTTCCAGTTGACAGGGCCTCGGATGAATGATGGTGGAATGGGTTTTGGAATTGGAGTGAGAGATACTTTTAGGATCAGTGGACTATGGTCTGAGGATAGTTCATCAAGGCGAGTTACAGAAAAGTTGAGGGAGCCTAATCCGCTGTGGATAAAGAAGTCGAGGATGTCAGGATTGCGGTTAGGATCGGTTGGCCAGTAGGTAGGGGAGTCAGGAGGCAGGATATTAAAATTTCGGGAGTTGAGTGCAGACAGCAAATTTCGTCCCCGAGAATTCGTGGTTCTGGAACCCCACTGCTGATGCTTGGCGTTTAAGTCTGCACCCAAAATGAAACGATTTCCTAAGGAATCCAGGAAGGATACAAATTCGGAATTGGAAATGGAATGTTTAGGAGGGCAGTATGCAGATGTGAGGGTTACCGGAAAGGAAAAAGTCTTGATTACTATGGCTGTGGCTTGTAGGAAATCATAGGTGGGAAGTGGGAGTAAATGATGAGAGAGGGATTGGTGGACAATGATAGCAGAACCGGCATGGGCTTTGCCGTCTGGGTGGTCAGTGCGGTATGTGATGTATTGCGGTATTTTGAAGTACTGTTTAGTCGTTAGTCTTGTTTCAGTTATAAGTGCAACGTCAACGTTTTTGTCTTGCAATAAAGCTGTAAGTTCGTCAGTATGATTTCTAACACCATTCGCATTCCATAGGAGAATGGATAAGGAGTTAGGTGAAGTCATTTAAGGATTTTTTAAGGAAGGGATTAAGTTTGATACAAGATTAGTAAGTAGTGATATTAGCGGCATAACGAGGGATTTGATTTCAGTGATGAAGGATGTCATCAAACTTGTAAGGTCTGAGACATTTGATGGAGGAGGAATATGAGAAATTTGATGCGGATGAGGTTTTTGAGGGTTGGGTAAATTTTGAGGAATAGCTGGTTGTGGAACGGTTTGAGGATTTTGAAGTGTGCGTTGTTCCGGCAGGGCCTCGGCCTCTTTGTTCTGGTTCCCACCTCCAAGTAGATGGGCAAATGTAACATTGGAATCAATTGTTTTTGAAGGTTGTCTTCTGCTTCTGATCGGTTCAGCTGTTTCATCCAGATTCTGAGGTTTTTGGTATCTGCTTTTGAGGTTCTTGTAGATTTGACATCCCTTGTAGCTAGCCGGGTGGTCCTTGAGGCACAGAGCACAAACAGCGGGTGTTGATCTTGGTCTTGTACATTCTTCTGACTTATGTTGTTCACCGCATTTCACACAGCGTGGTATGTGGTGACAATAACTTCTAGTATGACCATATGCCTGACAATTGTGGCACTGCACTATTTCTTTCTTAGTGTAAGGTTTTTCAACTCTTACACTAGTATAGTATAATCTATTGAGGTCATAAATTTTTTCGACTCCTGCTGATGGCTCCAAGTCCACAAAGAATAGAGGCAGTGGAATTTTATCTTTTAATTAAGAAAATTAAACTTAAAAAAGGAAGCTGAATTACGAAATCTCATTATCATTCCGTGTTTAAAATTTGTATTTGTACTTCTTAAATTATCTTCAAGTAATTTCATAAAATATGATATTGAACATCATAGGGGTCACATGTGGTGTAGTGACTATTATGAAATCTTTCTATGCGCAAGGTTGCAGATTCAAGATCGGCAGATGGTCCTCGGAATTGAAGAATGAAGAGAGTAAAAAAAAATGCCTGCCTGTGCGATGTGTGGTGCTCGTTGAAGATCCCTACCCTAATTAAACCTGGAGAAGCAATTCAGAACTCCGACTATAGCATCCTCCGATTAGCCACTGTACTATGAAGTGACGTTAAATAAATAACAAACAAATACTATATTCGTAATATATTTCTGCCTGATTACTTTTTTTTTTTTTTTGTTAGAATTTATGATAATGCCTCGATTATAGTCTTGTACTGTATAATGATACATTTTAGTTGAATGTTATATATGTATTTTTTAATTAAGTATCAACATTTATTTTTTCTAGTGGTGATGGGGATCAACTGTGGATAGAAAGGAAAACTATTTGGAAGGTAAACATTTTAAAACCTTAGTTTTCAACAAGATTATGCGTTTTGAGATCTTTTGACTCCGAATAACCAAGCCCAACAAAATTTTCTTTGCGTGTATGTTTGTGGTAAGTAAAAAAAAAAAAATGAAATAATTTTTAACAATTAAGACACATTTGTATTTTGTAGCATCGTTGGAAAAATGAATATTGTAGACAATTTAACCCTTGCTTAGCACGTGTGAAATTTAAATGTGATTTCATTTACGTTTAATAAACTTTATTTTGAGCAATTAAGAGATTATCTCTTAGGAATTAGGAATTCATGGCAAGGAAATGTTCACTTAGTAAATATTATGTTTATATCAGAATATATATTCATTGCTATATTTAATGATCGGCAGAAATAAGACACATAAATTGGTCAAAAATCGGAATAAGTTCAGTTAATTTGTTTGTGAAAAATAAATTAAACGGTTCCTATTTAACTCGATTAATTGCTGTTTTATATTTCAAATGAACTTTTAATAAATATATTTGAAAAGTTTAATTTAGTTTCTACAGCCATCCTATCCTCTCACTTAGATCCCGAAATCGCATCCATAGGTCTCCAAACGTACCTTTCTCAAATTGAAGACTGGTGTAACAAGTGGAGAATCAAAGTCAATCAATCCAAATGCAAACATGTTACCTTTACCCTTCGAAGACAATCCTGCCCTCCAGTTCTCTTTAACTCCATTCCGCTCTCTTTCTCTGACACAGTCCGGTATCTTTGCTTCCTTCTAGACAAAAGACTAACTTGGAACCCACATACTAGACTTAAACGACAAGAACTAAATCGACGATTTGGCCAATTATACAGACTACTTAACAGAAATTCTATACTATCCATAGAAAACAAACTGCTAATATACAAAACAGTACTGAAACCTATCTGGACCTACGGACTTGAACTGTGGGGGACCGCCAAATTTTCCAACATCAAACGCATTCAATCCAAAGTCCTCAGAACCATAGTCAATGCTCTTTATTATGTCACTTAGCTTACCTTACACCGCGACCTAAATATTCCATTTATTTTAGAACTTATACCATCAAAATTCCCTAAATTCCATCAGAACCTTATCCATCACCCTAATCCCCTAGCTCAATCCCTATCCAGCCCCACACATCCTCACCATCCCCCTAGAAGGTTGAAACGGCAGTGGTCTCGAGATCTCTTGTAACATGTATGTTGGAATTCTATCATTGGCTAGATTCTCCACTCACGTGATGTATGCTTGAGGATTGTACATAGATATGAGTGACATATTTTTATTGATTTTATTTTGTATAATATTTTTATTGATTTTTTTTGTATAATATTTTTATTGATTTTGTTTTGTATAATATTTTTATCGATTTTGTTTTGTATATGTATATTGTATTATTATTATATAAATGTATTGTTTTGTATATATCGTGTGAATGTAGTATGAATGTTGTACTTTATCACTATTAATAATGTCCTAATTGGACTGATTGTAATATTACTTAATAAAGAACTGTTTCTTTCCCTCAAAAATTTAGTTTCCACGGGTGTGCCATTTAATGGAACGTCTGTTTTCATGAAATGATCAAAAAGTACAAATAATTAATAACTATGCTATTTTATGGCTTTATTAAAACTTTCCATTTATTTTAACATCTTACGTACATATTATGCTAACGCGTAAAATTTATAATGTAATATCGTTCCTAAAATTGTGCGCTATGTATAGAAGAATATAAATACGGTGGAAACATTGAACTACCAAAATCTCCTTCTTCGCCAACAACAAATGTTCATAAGCTTTAGGGCTTACGACTTTGTATTAACTTCTTGTACGACTTCTTTAATAGCACATTATTTTTTTTTTAATCTTGCACTTTCCAACGGTATATTATAGGTTTATACTACTAATCATATTTCAGGAAAGATTTGTTGATGCCTTTTTTTTCTCGAATGGAAAATTTTATTTCAATTTTTTTACTTAGAATCGCTGTATCATTCAGTATTTAACCACTAGCTCAACAATTAATTCGGGGATCTGAGTTTAGTACATTTAGAGATACGCATTGTTTTCGGGCCGAACGGGCAAAAAAAGAGAAGATAAAGCCGAGTTAGGTCTTCTCCCCCTAATGTTGTCTGTCACCCACATATAATAGGCTAGGTATGCCACAGGAGAGTCTTAACCTGACGTTGCCCTACAGATTAAATAATTATACTGTCCTATCCGGGGTCAAACAGAAACATTATTAGTGGAGTTGCATAAAATGCACCACTTCATTCATAGTATTGGGTTGATGCAAAATTAATGCAGGTTTCCTCTATTGCAATATCTTAATTCCAATTGTGTAAACAAAGCTAATCCTAACATTGATCATTATTATACCAAAACAAACCTTATCTAATACCCTCTCTTTCACCATGAATTTGTTTAGTAAAATCGTTTTGTTTAGTGTGTTCAAAGGTCTTGAATCGAAAATGTCAAAGTGCGATTTTCGTCAAATTTATTTTTACGAATTTAAATTAGGGCGCAGCGCTGCGCAAACGGCTCGTAATATTAATGAAGTGTGGGGTCAGGGGGCTATTAATGAGTGCACGGTGCAGCGTTGGTTCCAGAAGTTTCGCAGAGGAGATTTCGACCTCGAAGACAAGGAAGGTCGGGGAGTCATCTTGCTCTGGACAACGACCAGCTGAGGTCAAAAGTGGAAGAAGACCCAACCAAAACCACACGAGAAATGGCGGCGGAACTCGGAACTCAAAAATTGCAACGTCTTTGCCCAGCATTGATGAATCGGAAGGGGCCGATCCTGCTCCACGATAACGCCAGACCACACGTTGCACAACCAACGCTTCGACGACTGCACGAGTTGGGCTACGAAGTTCTCCAACATCCCCCTTATTCACCTGACCTCTCTCCTACAGACTTCCACTTTTTCAGGCATCTGGACAACTTTTTGAGGGAGAAAAATTTTCAAAACCAGGACGACATTGAAAATTCTTTTCGTGATTTTATTGAGTCCAGGGATTCGGATTTTTTTTCTGGTGGAATAAGAAAGCTTGTTGAACGTTGGCAAAAGTGCATTGATTCAGATGGAAATTATTTTGATTAAATATATATGGTTAAAGTAAAGATATGGCGTATTTCCAATACCTACTAAAAACCTGCATTAATTTTGCATCAACCCAATATATAAGTAATAAATATATCACATACGACCCAACAAATATTACATAAAATATATTATATGTGGGGGAATAAATGCAGAACACGTTAGTAGCGTGGAAGAAATAGGAATGTGGTTAATGAAGGTTGTAAATAAAACTAGGCAGAGGCACAAATCTCCTCGGGGAATATTGCCTCAGTTTTTGTCCTCTCTAAGGAATTATTTATGGTGGTCTAATCTGGAATGTTTTGCTCCGACCTGAAATCCTCGATCCTGCACATCTCTCTACTCCTTGATTACAGCTATGAATTAACTGAGCTACACTGGCTGTTACTCGAAGTGAATTATAAACAGATATGGAAATCATTAGTTGACCGTTGAAAATTACTGGAAGGAATTAGTCTGGGTGGCGGTCAGAAAAAGAACGTAGTTTTTATTTATTTATAAAACTTCGGTCAGAGTCTAATCCTAAATGATCACCCAATTACCTTCAGTTCCACTGTCAAAAACCTAGCTATTACCATAGACCAAACCCTTTCCTGGAAACCCTACATTGCTATAATTTCCAGACGAACTATAAATACTCTTAAGCACTTCCATCACTCCCGTCATCTCCTCCCACTTCCCACCCCTATGATGCTGGTGTCCCCCCTTAGATTATTGCTGCGTGGTATATGGAGGCTTCTTGACTGTACTTGATGACAGACTCAAGCGAATTATGAATATGTTTATAAGATTTATGTTCTGTACCTTCAGGAGGTCAACCCACGTATACAGCGAATTGAAGTGGCTTCTACCTTCCATACGTAGACAATATTTCCTAGGGACATACCTTTACCAAGTCATTAAATCTCAACATTCTCCGTACATTCACAGTATCCTTCAATTCAAATCCTCAATTCACTTACTTTAAACTAGATCACACCATTCTAACTTTTACATTCCTACCCAGAGAACCAAATCATTGATAATTCCTTTTATATCCGCTCTACATCTCTCTGGAATTCCCTCCCTAATCATATTCACCATGCTTCTTTTCTTCTCTCATTCAAATCCCATCTTCTAGAATCCCAAAGAGACGCACACTAAATGTAAAATTCTTAATCCACTATCCTACTATCAACGTAGGACATAATTGTTTATTTTATCAAAATCCTAGAGTTATGGATTAATTCATTTATTTTATTTATTTGGAAATTGTACAGCTCTATTATTTTATAGCAGATTTTTTTTCATTTGTTTATATTCTATATATTTTGTATATATCTATGTAAATAGGTTTGTTTTATTTTTTTTTTTTAACATTTGTAAATAAAATTTATTTCATTGGTCTCTCGGCCAGACATGTATATATTGAAGTGTGTGTTTACTGTAAGATATTGTTATTCTTAAGGTACATAGTCCCAGAATAAATTAATTATTACTATTATTATTATTATTAAAAGAAACAATTAAATTTTTTAAACTATTTATTGTCTGTCGACGTTTCGACCACTATTCAGGGCCATCATCAGGGCTAAACAGATACAAAAGGAATTTAGTCGTGGTCATAGAAATCGCATCACCTATGGTTTAATTTTTTATGGTGATCACCAGTGACACAGGTGAGAGCGAGGCGCTAGGATCTCTTGGACTCCGCTTTTCCCTCTACAAGTGCAGGAAAAGGCCCAGTCTGGGGTTCCTTTAACACATTGTTAATATTGTAGAAACTTATGATTGTGTGTATGATGGTAATGTATTTGTTACTTCTTATTTGTATTTATCTCAATTATAGGTTGTTGTTTTTTTGTATATATATATATAAATATTTTATGTAATTTGACTTAATCATTGTATACTGTATATATTGTGTTAATGTGATCTTATATCACTATTACTAATGTTCATATAGAAACAAATTGTAATATATCTCAATAAATAAATAAAAAAAAAAAAAAAAAATATGGTAATGAATTTGATCCAATCGAATATTTTTGTTTTTGTCTACTTATTTGTATCATACGCTTAATGAAATAAAAAATAATAACTTTTCTTAGTTTTATTATTTTACACAATATAAAATTTATAGATATATCAGAGGATATTTGACCTATTAGACGAAGGTCTTCTAAAGAAGATTTCTATGTGCGCTGCATGCACTTTTAACAAGAGGGCTTTTATGCCTTTATGTATACAATTACAAAAATGTATAAATCAACAATGGTCATAGTTTTGAAACCAAATATTATGATTTATTTTACGAGAGAACTTAAACTTTTATATTTTTTTTTATTTATCTTTATGTGGTTTATATTTAATGTTTTATGTATATAATTATATTTTCGTGTTATCAGCATATTTTAAAAACATGCGGTTAAAGAGCATGTTTTTGTATTGAGTGATGCAATTTCTATGACCAGGACTGAACATACATACTCAACATAGATTTAACATAATAATGTTAGGGTCTATATGCACGCCAGATATAAATTAATATATATAATAAAGTAGAGGCTATTGGTATGTTAATTATATTGTGCTCTTAGTTGAAGCCTTATCTAAACTGACAGTTTATCTTCCCGGCCTTCAGTCCAAGTTCATTTCTAACAAGGTTACTGAAATCAGACCTCCTTCTATTCAGTATTTAATAATGGAAGTATATTAATAATTTATTTAAATTATTATATATCATAAACCGTGATCCTTTATGTTTTAGTTTTCAATGCAATGAGGAAGAAACTTTCATTCACTTCTAGGAGAGTTTGACAGAAAAATAATTATTTATATATATATATATATATATATATATATATATATATATATATATATATATATATATATATATATATATATATATGGGTCAATCCATTTGAAATCGTCCAATTTTCATTAATTTGCGCTCGACATTTTGATTTTCGTGATTTTTCGACCAGTTATTCTCTATCTTTTCGTGAATATAAAACCATAATATTATAAAAAAACTTAAGACTCAAAGACCAAATTTATATCACTTAAACAAATCGCATAGATAGGTAATCTGTATTAGTTTTATAATTTTTTACACAGTCCCTTTTGACATATTTCCGTGTAAACATCGCGAAAAATGAATTTTTACAATTTTGAAAATTCATTTACAAAAAATGACTATGTTCTCAAGATAGAAATTTTTACAGCATGTAGGACTATGACTAAGCTATATAGGAAAAAAATATCAAACATAAATATCTCTTCCTTTACATACTTTTATCTCGCTAAAAATCTCGTTTTTTATTCAATTTCGAAAATTTGTTAAACAAATTTCTTCACTATTTAGGGAATGAGTCTTAGGGACATAAAATACAAAGCATATCTTTATCTTATTGCTAATTTTTGTTTTGATTTGATATCTAGAAAATTATAAGAATTGGAAAGATTTTCCCATGACATGTTTTTGCCCGTGAAGCTGACTTAAAACGGCTGCAACACAAAAAATATTATGAGGCTAGAAAAAAAATGTATTTATGGTTTTATATTCAAGAAATGATAGAGAATAACTGGTCTTACATATATATGTATATGTATTAAATGTATGATTTTCATTTTTACATTCACTCAACATTTAAGGATCTGATAGTCAGTAGATGATTTCTGATAGTTTTTAAATAGACATAATTAAAGAGAAAAATATATACCTTACTTTTTTCTAAAATACTTATAATTAGGTTAAGATCTAAGAAACTAAACTGTTTTATAGGTTTGTTTTTTCTATATAAAGGAGGAATTATAAAAATGATTTAAAAAAAGAAAGAGAAAGGAATTTATTCAGTTTATTTTAAAAATATTTCTCATTCCACTCACAGAGATAAGTGGCATCTCCCTTACTTAGAGAGATAGAAGAGGAATGAAATTCAAAAGATGTTTACATTTCATTTTTTTTTTCTTCAGTAATATTAAAACATAAATTCTAAAATAAAATGGAATAGAAGCCCGTATTTATAGAATATTTTGTTACAGACTATTTGTTTAGACTTCTTATATTTTCTCCTTGAACTTGAAACGTAATTGGCTATTCATCTTTATAAAAAATCATAACATTTGGTAGTATTGAACATTTTTTTTTCATTGATTATTCTCTTACAAGTCAAATTATTTCATTAGTTGAGTACAACAAAAACAAATTATATGCCTTCAATGGTAAATATGTGGACATCAAAGACGGATTGTAAAATTAAAATATGGGTGAAATCCTTCGGTGAGGAAAAAATTGCTGAAATATTGAATTAAAATTACTTATAGCTATAGAAATGCCTTCAATGCCAGCCAGAGTCACTCATTTTGCTGTTCTTGCTTATTTTGAATGGTATTTTTTTCATTATAATTATTATTTTCAATAATCAACCTTTGTAATCGACCAAAAAAAAAAAATACCCCTGCTCAAAATTTGAGAGTTACGTTTCAAGATGCATAGAATCCAAATAACGAATAAAAAAAATTAAAAAAAAATCGCCGCAAAAAAAACACAAAAAACCGCGAATAATTATATAAAAGAAAAAAAAATTGAAATCTCGCTTATATATACACTTGTTACTACGTTATTTTCGATGTAGAAAAAAAAAAATTAACAAAAAAAAACTCGAATAATTATATAAAAGAGAAACAAGAATAGAAAAAAAAAATTGAAATCTCGCTTGTAACTACGTTATTTTCGAAAGATATAAAACAAAATTCAATATTGTTTTTTAATAATTATATAAAAAGGAAAAAAGAAAAGAAAAAACAAATGATATTTTTCACATAAATACGTTTATAATTCAGTTATTTTTGAAGATAGAGTAAAGTTTGTATAGAGTTTTTGAATCAGTTAAGCGCGATAAAAAAAAAAAAAAAAAAAAAAAAAAAAAAAAAAAAAAAAAAAAAAAAAAAAATTCAGTAATACAATGAAAATGAATAGAAACTTTCTTAGCATCAAAACAATTATCTTGACCTTATGATTTACGTTGTACACTGGGTAACGACAAACTAAACTTTGCCATTCACAAGTAGATAGCAAATCAGGGTTCCAGGAGAACCCGGTGCTATTATCCAAAAACATTTTGGACCAAATGAAAAAAAAAAAAAAAATCATTGAATTTGGTTTACAACTAGCTTATATATTGTGTTTTGAAATCAGCGGTAGTGTTATGATATGATGCTTTGAATTAGTGTTTTTCATATTACTTAATTTCCTATCAACAGACATATAAACAGTCATACCCTAATATTGTTATTTGGAAATAATAAACCATTGTGTAATAATTTGCAGCGTTTTTATTATTTGGGTATTCTATAATTAAATTTTATATTTACGTGCATTTTTTTTATATCCTGTATATGTGTATATGTATTCCTTATTGCTTTTTGTTTAGTTAATTACTGTTCCGTACTGTGTACTGTTTTATTATTTCTTTTAAATGCTTTTCTATATTCTTTAAATATTATATAATTCAATTTTGTATTTACACGGCTTAATTTTATGTCTTGTATATATGTATTTGTATTCCTTATAGATTTTTGGCTTAGTCAATTACTGCGTACTGTTTAACTGTTTCTTTATTGTTGTTATTTTTATATTTTTTAAGTATGGCGTTGTTTCTTACTGTGTACTGTATTACTTTTTGTTATTGTACTTCTATTGAATTGACGCAGGTAAACTCCTTTCTCTCACACGGGCTTGCCTTTTATTTATTTATTGATATTTACAACTATATTGGTCAAAACATCAAATAAATAAGCAAATGCATGAAAACGACATGAGGAGAAACTGCCCATTGGCAGAACTCTAGTCTGTAATCTAAAATAGAAGGTCTCGAGGCTATGTTCTCTTGAGACCTCTCGGAGGATTGTCAGGAAGATAATGAAAGGATTGAAACTAGAGGGTTTGAGTGGGAATAAAGTTGGTATGGGAAGATAATGACCGTATCCTTGGAGGTGGTTGACCATCTTCCTCATCTAATATGCTCAACGGTCAACTAAACTCCACCATTATCACGATTTTTAAGACATCATAAATAAGGTAAAACTTTAAAATAAATATAACAATAGCCCAAAAACCATAATTAAAACAAATAATTAATAGAAATAAAAATAAATACAGATCATAGGGATTACATTGGATTACTAGAAAGCTACAAAGTGTAAAATTGGAATATAATAGAATCAGTCAGTCAATAAACTTCGATATAGACTAATAGCAGTAAGCTATAAATCTGAAATATGAGTGATATATTTATAAGTGTTTTCAAAAAAGGTAAATAATTTTAATAAGTTTTAAATTAATAATGACAAATTAATGAAGATAATTTTTCAAAGACAAATATTTAAATAATGTAATTTCACTAATTAAACTTTTTTAAAATATTGTTTCAGTCTTGATAATGGGGAAAGAACCCCGAAATGTTGAAAACCATGTAAAAAATTATGAAAGAAAATAAATATATAATAAAAGGAAGTTGGGGTGTGCTTGTTTAAATGTGAAATATTAAGAAAAACTCGCTGAAAAATTAAAAAAGAAAAGAAACAAGATTTTTAAATGTCATTATGTTTTAAATGAACTTTTATTACATAAGTCAAAAAATCAAAATTACGTAAGAAGTTAAATAGTAAAAGGAGGTAATGACCTTGCTGTTGATAGCCTAGGAAAAGCAAGCAACCTAACCTAACCTCAACTTTTATTATATTTGTTTCATCATTATTCGTAAGAGAATAATTGTTTGTTTTTGAGCTCGAACTCCTTCGTAACTCCTTCTGAAGAGTCTTTTGTAATGAAATTTTTTTAAATAAATCTGTCTTCAATTTTATTCGCAATGTTATAAATTATATTGTGAAATCTTTAATGACACCGACAAACTTCTTCAATAAAATTTATTATATTCATGCAATAGGCGGAAACGTTATGTATCAGTTCAGATCCCTTCAACATACGATGATCAAGACCCTACCGAACAGATCATACTGACTGATGGGACCCAATGATCATCATCGCCACGCCAACATTCTCCGGAGAACTGCCGGCAGTGAAATTGCCCACTGAATAAGACATGAAGATCTCTTCCTTATCCACACTCGGCCGGTTATCTAAATCGCCGCGGACGTCTCCTGTATAAAGATTTCATTAAGATCCCTCCAGGGGAGATCTTCAGATAACCTGGGGTCTCTGGGTAAACCACATCTTGAGCTAGGCATTACCTCACCATGCTAAGCTTGAATGGAATGAGTAAGCTAAAATCGTCGGTAAGTTGACATGATAAATCAGAATTGATTCATTTATGAACAATTTTAGACTTCATCGCTATACATAAAATCATGCTACTATTCACTTATGGATCAAACCATTCAAAATAAAAACCTGTACCTCTACAACCCATGAAGGGTTCAGTATATGTAGAGGTGTTTTACCCCTGTTTAGGTACCCACTTTATAGAGTCTGGGTGTGCCCGAGGAGGATCATATACCTCAGGGTAGCTCCATAGCTGAAATAACAGAATTAATAATTCTGACTCAGTTGGGGTTCGAACCCGGGATCCGGAGAACAGTAGACTAGTACTATATCCACTAGAACAAGCCGCCCTCTAAATGCCATTCGAAATAAATAAAATTAATTAAATTTAGTAGTTAAGTTGTTTTTAGAATTACAATATATTAAATATTACTTTCTTGCAAGAGTTCTTCTTATCAACCTCATCTACTTAAAGCCAAACCAAATTAATATCATAAAAAGAAATTGAATCTTAGCCACTAAATTTTATCCTGAAGTACTTGATATAAAGAAGTATAATTTATATAAGATCTATCATTTTTTACTAAGTTCCTTTTGGTTTATTATTTTCTATAATAAATAGACGTAGCCATATGATCTCATTATTTATGATTAACATTTTTTATTATTAAAGAAATTAGGTGATATTGAAAGAATATATTTTTACTTTCACTTACTATATATAGTAAGGGGAAGTATTGCGATCGTGAAAATTTTCGAATTCCAGTTTTCAACGGAAATACACGTTTTAGGGTCCCCTGAGTCCAAATAACCAAGTCCCGCAAAAAGGTCTGTGTGTGTGTGTGGTAACTCCCGGCGGAAACGGTAAGTCCTATGAAACTGAAATTTCATATATAAGACAAATATACGCCCGAGACGGGACAAAACATTTTTCATTAAAATGAGCTTACCAGAAGAGGCACTTTATACCATGCATTTTGCACTTTTTTTCGATTTTCTCGAAAACGGTTCCAACGATTTTGATTAAAATCCCTACATCGATGTAAAATTTAATACGCTTAAACGTCATGTAGGTTTCATTCTGATTAAAATGGTCTGACACGGCTTAAATGTCGATATTTTAATATTTTCTTCTTATAAAGTATCTTTAATTTTGTAGATTCAATAAAAATAACTATATTATCTTGTTAACGCTGATGAAAAACAGGTAAATATATAAATTGAATAAATTCGATACCCATCTAAAGGAGAAAACAGAAAAAATATTTTTTTAATGCAATTTTTGGTTTTTGAACATAAGAGCAGTAATATACATGTAAGCTATACCGTTGGAAAAAATATTATCTCAATTAAATATTCAATTAAATTAATTCCTTAATAGTTTCACGTATTTTTATCTCTAACTCTTTTTGAAAATTCTTTTATTGATTTTAAAAATGGAGGTAAGTGAAAGTCGTGTGTTGCCCGCACCAGATTTTTTTTAAAAATGGAATGACTACTTTTCCAGGGCAGCTACTGAACTCATTGAAAAAATGAAGTTTTTTAGTGAAATGTAAAAATGAAATTTTGGGTTTAGAAGAGGTTTTCATTAAACATTTTAAATCAATGATAAATCAGACATTTAAATAACCTCAATATGACATTTGAACAAATAATTATAAAGGAAACAACAACGTAAATTTAGGATCTATAATTTTATTCAGATTACAGCTTCAAAATTAAAAACAAATATATCTAAACAAATATACAAATAATCTAAACAAATAAATCTTTATAAACTGTTATACACTAATATAGTTATTTGGAGATTATAATTGTGTAATAATTTGCAGCGTTTTGAGATTATGTTACTATAAATATTGTTAAACGTGGCAATAACCCTTCCTTAAAAAAAAAAAAAAAAAAAAAAAGATATATATATATATATATATATATATATATATTAAAGAAACGATAATACTTGAAATTTTTACAAGTAGCACAATGATAAGACGATACAAAAAAAAAAAAATAAAATAAGCCTGAGACTCCTTATCAAATATTATAATTGCAAAACTAACTGAGTCTCAGCCCCCCCTTTTTTACTGTGTTCATCATAAAAGTATAATATACATGATTTTAGATGTTTTTACCCATTACTTTTGAAATTTTACCATAAGATATTTTAGAAATTCACCATAACCCATTTATAAAAATGTATACTAAAAAAGGACAATGCTCATAAAATCGAGATTTCTCCTAAAAGTAGTGTATATATAGGAATATACATTACCCGAATAATGAGTCCAACAATCGTTTTCAACCTTCCTTATTACTTAAAAGTTTTACTTAATGTAAATTTTCGTGATTTTTTTTTTAATTAGCTACTTAGGTAATATGCTGTAAGAATCAAAAATATAGATAGTGCCATTATGATTCTATTTTTTTTTCGAACTAGAATATACAAAATTGCCGGTCCTTTAATTTATAACTTTGGAACAGCTGTGTTTCAGGCACCAAAATTATGTCACATATACTCATCGTAGATAAATGGGTTATCTGTATACTTTCATATTTTTTCACTTAGCGTCTTTTGAGACGTTCCCCTTTAAAGATTGTGAAAATAGATTTTTTGCCATGATTTTAAATTTATGTATAAAAAGAATAAAAAATGACTATGTTCTCGGCTGGAGTATGACGGTCGATCCTGGATTATGGAGAGCCTCTTGGGCTCAGTCAGCCTCTAAAAAGTGGGTTCGAAACCTGGCATAAATATTTTATGCATGTATACACATCAACATAGGGGAACCCGTGGCTGTGGCTAGCGCGCTAGTCCCTCACGCTAAAGGTTGTGAGTTCGAATCCCAGTCCCGGCGGGGCTTTTATAAGGATAATTAAATGGGGATTCACTCACAGCCTTTCCCCCGGGGATGTGAGACCCGTCAACCAAATCATAGTTACTCGCAAAAATAGGCGTAGAGAGTGATGACACTACCTTATAAAAGTTCATTGAGAATCGTGAGTATATTTTCCAGGAGATTACACCACGCGGCCAAGCGCCTACACGGCCTGTCGCGCCAGAGAAAGAAGAAAGATACACATCAAGTCCCTAAGCTTATGAAATAAAACCAACTTAAATCAAAAGTACAATATTCACACAAGTTAAGATCGCCCTGTAGATGACCCTAAGATGAATAAAAAATGGGAATGAAAAAAAAAATCCTTAGCATAGGAGGAATAGTGGCCTGCTAATGTAATGTACTCGTTAACTCGATTCCTATCCTTATTAAAACTGCATATGCAAATTTTGGACTCCAATTGTATCACCGTCCAATTTTCCACAGTAGTATTAAGTAGTTTTTAACTCAATATATTATTTACACCAGTAAAAAAAAATTACAATAAGCAAATGTGCTAAAATCCAAGAGAAACGATACGACCTTTCTCATCTTTACTTTCAGTTGAACTATTTTTAAGCTAGAAGGTCTCACATCTAATTACTTTCAGCCTAAGCCGTATTATGTCATGGATACTAGTTGTAGTCATGTTTTGAACAAATTTGTAAGTTTGTTCATTTAGTTTGTCATGAAATGTTTGTAAGTCATTCAAATGTGGTTTGTTGTAGTCGGAATACGCAAGACAGTTTGAAACATTGCGAATGAAACGTTTGTATTTTCGTATGTGTATCTTAGCATTTTTGGCAAGTGTAAGCCCATATAGGTTTTTGTTAAATAAATTTTATACGTTTGGTTTCTGTCTTATAGGTAATTTAAAAAAAAAAATTATGAAGTATTGTCTCAATCGGAAGTTTAGATTTTTACGTTTTGCCTTGAATAAAGTGACGTTCAATCAATAGATAAACAAAGAAGTTGATATATGATATTTATATTATAATATAATTCTTATTGAATATACAATGCTCGCCTTCTGAGGAACGGAGAACGCATTAATTGCAGTAATGTCGCACCAAGACCTGACAGGAGTGTACTAGACGACTCAAGGCCTCAACACTCCCCGCAACACCTCAATTAATAGTAATTAACCAACTTATCATAATCGATTATTGTAATTATCCTTTCAATAAGTTAAATCTCCATGCATCATGCTTCAGGAATAATAGATAATGAATGAACGATCTACATCTTTAAAGAAATTTGTAATAGCCATACTACTAATTATTAAATCATATTATTAAAAGTATAAAAGAGGGTTGGTGAAGATTTTAAGATCATAAGAAGCTCAAATACAATAGACAGACGATTATTATTATTATTATGATACAGCTAATCGTAGTTATATATGGTGTTTTTGTCTAAAACAAATAAATTATAATTCAACATCAGCGAATATATGTACATAAAGGATTTTGCAGGTCTCTGTTGTTTTCTTCCGAATGTTTACATATTTAAAGTAAACAGTTACTAATCATCTACCTTTTTATTATAAACTTTAGCTTCCCAATCAATTACCGACTTTTTAGTATACCTCCAAATATGAACATGGAAACACGCGATTTTCGATTAATATTTTTATACGAGTTTAAACTCGGCCATTCAGCAGCTGAGGCTATATATATATATATATATATATATATATATATATATATATATATATATATATATATATATATATATATAAGTTTAAAGATTTAAGTTTAAATAAACTTTTCTACTTTTAGATATATGAAGCGTGCCCGATTCCATACTTGCTCATTTTTAATTATTGTTTATTGATTAAGAATTGTTAAATAAATAATAGTTTAAAATGTATGCAATAATTATTAATATATAGATGTGGGTAAGTGTAAACATAATGTATATCATGAATAAACATGCATATCTACAGTAAATAGAAAGAAAATAAACCACTGAATAAAATGAAAACACGAACAAACTTTTCCCTAATTGAAAATAAATCAATGCATATAAATAACAAATTGGAAAACAGGCAAAAAAAAAAATGGAAGAGAGAAAAACGATATGTATATTTATTTAACTCAGGACAATATGGATGGAGAAACAGGAAAACCTTTCCAATTGGATTGCAAGAATTGGATGCGGTAGGAACTCGATGGTCTAGTGGATCCCTATAGCTCTATGCCATAAGTCCAAATAGGTCTAATAAGGGTTGTGTAAATGAGTTTTTTGAAGTAAAGAGGGAGTTTCGATCGTTTGTCAAGTAAGTGTTTTAATAGTCGATATCTACGAGCAGTTTCTTGTCGTTTAAGTCTTGTATGAGGATTCCATGTAAGACGTTTGTCAAGACGTCAAGGCATCGTATTAGTTCTACAGTGATGAGCAGGTTATGATTAAAGGAAACAACGGGACAGGCAGTCATAGGTTAACGTCGTAAAGTGAAGGTGATTTTCGTGGTATTTTTTAGGATTTATTTTAATTCCCCAATTGTGACACTATTCCGCAATGGCTAATACATGGCTCTGGAGGATTTGAGAAGCAACAATAGGATCATTATTTACATATAGCACACATGTGTCATCTGCGTTAGTAGTGAGGACAGTGCTTTCTTTAATTTTAAATTTAAATTACAAGGTCCCATGGCCATCTTCTTTTCGGCGACCTCGGTCACTTATCGGGAATATTTACGTTAACAAGAAATAAGTGAATTCAAGCAATAAATCACTGTATCTCTAAAAGCCAAGAAGATAAAACGCCGCCATGACTTATCATCAAGAGAGCACACAAAACTTATATTGGGTCATTTCAAGTCCCCATGGATCTGGCTTCAACTTGGATTTAATTGTTTTCTTATCTGAAGCTGAGTTAAGATTATTCATGCTGATACGGCTATCAATGTTCTCAATTTTAGGGCTTGGAGGAAATAAAAAGGACCATTAGAGAAGACGAATTGGAGGGAATTATCCCACAAATATACCAAGTTTATTTCATTGGGCATCCCATGAATTTTAAAAAAGCCCACAAGGGTCACGTTTTAATGCCGGCACGTACGATAATAATTTCCTAATCGCAATAAAAAAGAGTGTAGTAATAATAAGTAATTATTACTAAGACTTCTAACGTGAAGAATAAAAAGTGAAATAAATAAAAATAGACAATGGGATTTTTGTGCCTGGAGCTTTATTTACAGTCCGGCAATCCCCTAAGAGGAATTGAAAAGATAAATTTCATTCTTAATTTGATTTATTGATTTTTCGACTGCTAAAGTTTTAAGAAGTTCAGTACACAGGTAGTTTTGGATATTTTTTTATCATTAAACAACGCTTAATAAGAATGAATTTTTAGTTGAATACCGTAGTGCAACAACCTACATAATTTATTAAGAGAAAAGTCCGAGCGCCAAAATGCAGCAAAAAATATAAATTAATGTAATTCATAGTTGGTCTCAAACTTATGACAGGCACTGTATGTATGTTACTGTATCGTTAATACATATTGTTATTTAGTAACTGCTGTGATTGAACAATAATATCTCTTGTGATGGGGTCATCTTAATAGCCTTATTTCCCCAAAATCGGAAGTTCAAACCTGGCAGATGTACTTAGGAATTTCGAAGCGATTAAAACATCCTTGATTATGCCGTTCTTTGGAGGAGACGTAAAATGCTGATCCCGAGCCTGTGCTAGGTCAGGTTATCGGTAAAGATCCCTATCCTAATTAAACCTGAGATAGGTAAAATTAAAGAATCCCACTGTAGCATCGCCCGAGTAGCTACAGTAACATCAATGAACAAACTGAGTTTGAATGAATGAACAGTCATCTCTAGTGACCATCGCACTATCGGACTCGCGGGGAACTTTTTGTGTAGTTGGTTTGTTGGCCTCCTCTTACGGACCCTAGGGAGTTGGACAGGTCGGTCCAAACCTTTAATCTAAAACAATGGCCAGTACTTTATCAGTTGCGGTGTTTTATCGTCGCCTGTCCTAGTTTTTGATGGAGTGTTTTCGGGAAGGGAATGAGTTCATCTGGCTTTTCAAACCGATTATTCATCAGGGAATGTCTAGTCATCGTCTGATAGTAGTCGGTATGTATGACACTAGCACGATAGCTGTAATCAGAATTCCGTTTTAAACTAGCATCACTGCAAATATATTACACAGTGGTTTATTATATATAAATAATAACATGCATATTAAATCTATAAGAATGCAATTAACGACAATTATGATTTAATTTAGAGACATTTATTATATTTCATAGTTGCGTAGGCGATTGAATTGGGAGATGTTCAGGCTAACCAATGCAATCAAATAGCAAAAGAAAGGCGAATATACATTTAAGAAACGTTATGAATAACTACTATTAAGTTAAAAATGCACTAATGGCCCTCATACGTAAGCCATCCTAATGATTATTTTAGATTTTGTTAGTATATAGAATAGAATAGAATTTATTTGTTTAAGATTTACATTCTTGTACAAATCAATTCAAATTATAAATCTCTTCAATTGCCAACATGAGTCTAGTTAATAATAAATGTCCATTTATTCGGCTCTTGAGAAAAACTTGAAAAATAATAATTGTAAACTATTTAAATAATACATTTTATCATTTAATTGATACATAATAGAAAAACGACACTGAAATAAAACATAAAAAACAAAAAAAAACAAGTAACAACTTGAAAAACAAACTGAAAACATTCGCCGTACAATGAAAAATGATAAACAGTTAACCTTAGATAACTAGACACTTAATTGGTGTGTGGACCTTCACAGTTCAAGGTATCCAGGGTATTACATGCTGACTTAGTGAACCAGAGAATGTTGTTCAGTTTTTCAATATTGTCTATTTGAAGAATTTTTTGAATTTTTTGGTCATCACTATATCCTGATAAAAATGGTTTAAAATATCTTTCTCTGTCTTTTATGAGCTTTTCACAGTAGAGAAGGACATGAAACAGGCTGTTCAAGATAAACTGACCACAGAAAGTGCAGGTTTCTTGTGCTTTGAAGATGAACAGTTTGGTTTTTTCCATAAAGTGTGGTACGTTCTAGGCTCGAAATTCTTAACTGGCTCAATGATCTTATTTTTCGATGTTGGTTGTATATGTCAGATAGGTCTCTGGGCTGGAGGATTTTGTTAGTATATAATTTTCTGTAAAGTAGGAATTTTATTATGAACTTTCAGCTAGCATATTTAAGCATCCTTCAGTCTCAAGATTAGCAAACAAATGTTTTGACGAATTAACATGTCTTTTTTACTTATTGAAATATTATTAGAGGGCTTAAATGTCGATATTTCAAATTTTCTTTATATAAACTACATTTGATTTTGTAGATTTAAAAAAAAAAAATTATCGTGTTAGGGTTGAAAAAAAAAGACAAATTTATGACTTGAACGAATTGATATCCAACTAAACTATTTTACTTTTACATACCTATATATGAAATATATAGTCAGGGAAAGTATTGCGATCGTAAAAATGTTGTCACCTTTTTAAGAATTTTTTAAAAACGGCTTTAACGACTTTAATTGAATTCTCTATATCGATATAAAATTTAATGGGCTTTAATATAATGTAGGTTATATTTTGATTGAAATAGTCCGACAGCGTTTAAATGCCGATTTTTAAAATTCCCTTCCTCTAAAGTACCTTTGATTTTTTTTATTATTGAGAAAAAACAAGTATAAGTTGAACGAAATTGATATCCAAATAAAGGAGAAAACGGCAAACATATTTTTTTTAATGCAATTTTATGTTTTTGAACATAAGAGCAGTAATGCACATTTATAATATACCGTTGGTAAGCTAAAGATTTTAGAAAAAATATTATCTTATACACAAGCTTGTAAAAGTTAATAAAGAGCGATGAAAAGCCAATAAATCTAACTGATTATTTTAGATAATAATATAATAGATTTTTTAATATAACACATGCTTTTATAGAAATTCAATTTAATTAATTTATTTTCATCTCTAACTGTATTTGGAAATTCTTTAATCGATTTTAACAACGGCAGTAAGTGAAAGTGTTGTGTTGTCCGCACTAGATTTTCTCGCATTTCGCAACGCACTCACTACCTAGAGCAACTATTTTCGAAATGATGGATCCTCTCTTAGGAAGTGTACATTAGAGCGAAAGAAGGACCATGAAGAATGGAGTCCTGGCTCGACGTCCTTCGAAAGCTTTTAAAGCAGAGCGATTAAGGAAAGCAGATATTTCAGCCTTTGAAATGCACCCTCGAGATCTTCTCGGATGGCTACTTCTTCTCCAGGTAGACCTCTTAAGTAGAAGTATCTCCCTTCTCATAGACGTGTGGAGTTTCTTTTTCGTTTTGTAGACATAAGGTATAGGGGCGAAACATATTGCCCCAAGCGCCGCTTTTGTGACATAACATATATGTATAAATTATTGCAAACTACAAAATGCTCATTTTAGCTGCTACGAGGGGTTATTATGGTCTAACAAGAATATTTAAAACTAAAGAAATTAATAAGGAAATGAAGGCCACTCTCTACAAAATCCTGATTAGACCCATACTGACTTATGGCTGTGAATCCTGGGTGTTAAGGAAAACAGATGAACAAAAGATTGCTGTTTTCGAGAGAAGAATACTGAGAAGGATTTATGGGCCTATATGGGAAAATGGTCTTTGGAGAATTAGACACAATTGAGAACTATATGAAAAGAATAAGGATGTCCCAGCGGTGAGATTTATTGGGTTCTTTCACATGAAATATCCGTTTTTATAGTTTCTGAAATACATAAATTTTGCAGGTCTCTGTTGTTTTCTTCCGAATGTTTACATATTTAAAGTAAACAGTTACTAATCCTCTACCTTTGAATTATAAACATTAGCTTCCCAATCAATTATCCACTTTTTAGTATACCTCCAAATATAATCATGAAAACACGCGATTTTCGAGTAATATTTTTGTACGAGTTTAAACTCGGCCATTCAGCAGCTGAGGCCACTAGAAATATTTGCAAGGCGTTTGGGGAAGGGAGTGTTAATGAACAGACATTCGCCGTTGGTTCGCTAAGTATTCAGCTGGGAAACCGACTTGGAAAACTTGCCCCGAGGAAGACCTCCGTCCGTAATAGACAACGGTGTCCTCAAACATACAGTAGAAGAAAACCCCTACCAAACAGTTAAAGGAATCTCAGCACAACTTAATGCAAGTGCTTCTACCGTTTCCGGACATTTAAAGTGTATAGGGAAAGTAAAAAAAGTCGATACATGGGTACCTCATGATCTCACTGAGCGGCAGCAAGACCCCATGTTTCAAAACATTCATGCAAAAATTGAAAGAACTGGGCTACGAAGTTCTTCCGCACCCGCCATCTTCTCCCGACTTGTTTCCAACAGATTACCACCTGCTCAGGAATTTAGACAACTTCGTCAAAGGAAAACTTTTTGAAAATGATGATCAAGTGAAAAGTGCGTTTTCAGATTTTGTTTTACTTCAAAGCTCAGAATTTTTCAGTTCGGGGATAAAAAAGTTGGTGTCACGTTGGGAAAAATGTATAGAAAAAGAAGGTAAATACTTCGAATAAAATTATCTTATTTTCATATCGTATTTTTAATAAAAATTCTTTACATTGAAAAAAATTTCATGTGACACAACCCAATATAAAGATAAGCAGGCTTCGTTGGGCTGGCCACGTTCAAAGGATGGCAGATGATAGTATCCCCAAGAGAATAATGAGCTATGTGTCGGTAGGCAAAAGGAAGAGAGGGAGAGCTCGAACGAGATGGTTGGACCAGGTTGGAAGGGATGCAGTGCGGCTGGGGGCGTCAGGCTGGTGTGCGATGGTCAGGAATAGAGAAGAGTGGGGAAGGTTTCTTCTGGAGGCCAGGGCCCAAATTTGGCTGTAGCGCCGAGGATGTATGTATGTATGTACAAAATGCTCATATACATGACCATCATTTTGAGCTTTGGGGCTCTACTGAACTATCAAATTTAATCCTTACATTCTAAAATCCTCAAAGCTCCTTACTTTGTCACGAATAAGCTCATCCATAATGACCTTAATGTTCCATATGTAGCTGATTGGCCTGAACCAGGTATCAGTCTTTCTATGACAAACTCCACTCACACTCTAAATTTTCATCATTGCTTCCTCTTCCAATCATGACAATCCTCCGGGGCGTCTGAAAAGAAGATGGCCTCGAGACCTTCTTGTTCAGATTACCAACTGGAGTGCTGCTAATAAACAGTTTTTTTTTCATGTATTTTATCTAATAACTCATTCATATGATGTATTAACCAATAAAGTCGTAAATATCAATAAATAATAAAGAAAGTGTAGATTTAATATTGCCCTGTATAATATAATAAAAAAAGAAATAAATTGCTGGCCAAAAAATTAGTATATCAAATTCAAAAAATGTAACTAAAATAATACATTTAATTTTTGATTGATCAGTAAGCTGTATGGGTGGTCCGAATACAGTTGGGCAGCACTGTTTTTGTTATAATAATGAATGTTATTAATAATTATTTGAAATGTTATGATATTATTAAAATGAAAGAATATAATGAGCTTTCCCTATTAAACACACATATTGCGATCGAAAAAATTGTTTAATTAGACTTTTCTATGTAAATATACATTTCAGGGTGCCTTGAGTCTCTAAAAAACCTCAGTGTAAATATGGCAAGCCTATCTCAAAAGTGAAAATTGCATGAAACTGAGAACTCATATTTCAAATAAATAGATGCCTGGGATATTACGATATTAGAAACCTTTTCACCAAAATAAACTAATCAGAAATGCAACTTTATACTATGTATTAAGCACATTTTGCCAAATACTCAAAAACGGCATTTAACCGTAACAATTAATGGGCTTTACAATCACGTAGGTTTCATTCTGCTACTTGTGTAAAATGTATTAAACGCAATTTTATCAAAATTTTATTGTCTAAACTTCAGTCTATTTCATTAATTATAATAAATTAACCTTTTCAGTTAATCAGCATTGAGACAAAAATGATTAAATTAATTATGAAAGAATCTGATTATCAGCTGAAGAAGGGATAGCAAATATGTTTGTCCTGGTTATTTTTTATTTTTTCCATAGAATAGTAATATACCTGTATAATATGTTGTTGAAATTCTCATGATTTTAGAAAAAAAAAGAAGAAAAGTTAGTTAACATACAATGTTGTTGAATACGAGTGACGAAATGGCGCACAAATATGTAAGTTATTGTAGTGGATAATAATTTAGATTTCCATATCATTTATTATAAAATAAATGATTTCATGTAAAAAATATAATTCTTACTTCAGCTATGAAAAAAAAAGAAAAAAATATTTATAATTGTAAGGTAAGTGAAAGTCATGTGTTTCGCGCACTAGATTTTCAATATTAAATAAGGGATGACATTAAGTATATATGCTCATTTAGATAGTAATTTATTTATTTTATATTCTATCAAAATATCTTTATATTAAATTAATCAATTAATCAGATTTAAATGTTTTGAATATAATAAATTAGGATTTATTTTAAAAGGTCGAAAAGTAAATTAAACGTAAATGCAAATATGAGTAAATAAATAATTGGTAAAATTTTCAATACCTGGAACCCCAAGCTGCTGAAAGTGACAGTGTCATTTCGTTCTTTAACTTCTTTAATTATTTTTTTTTTTTTGAAGTTCCAAATTTTCAACTTTTTAAATTTATTTTTGGGTAAGCAGAGATATAATTTCCTGCAGTGCTGAAATGCTGTTTTCCTTATTGCCTTTTTATTCTTGACAAGCGAAATGGAAAGAAAAGAATATAAAAAATGTATGTAATAATGAAATGTAAACCGAACATGAAATTTTTGATTTATAAATTTTGAACCGTAATTTTTAATTGTTTATTTGTTCATTTAACGTCACTTGTAAGCGACTGTGGCTAATTGATAAAAGGATGATACAGTGGGAATCCTAATTTTTGGCTATCCAGGTTTAATTACAAGTACCTGACATCACACAGGTTTGGGAACAACATTTTACGTCCCCTCCGGTGGATAGTGTAACCTAGGATTATTTAATCAATTATAGTGTAAGAGGATTCTCCGAGAGATCTAGACGAATGGAACCGCCAGTGAGTGACGACCCTAAAACGTGCTAATTTAAGAAAGTATTCCCTCACCGTCGGATCAAGACTTGAAAATACTTGGATCCTCCCGGACTACTGGGTTTCACAGTTCCTCACGGGCATGGAGGTTTCAGTGCAAAGCTTGCCAAGCATGGGAAAACCATCAGTCCTCTAGGCCTTAGTTTTGGGGTTTGGGAGGCCGCCGGACATATTCTTTTTGTCTGAGCCGCTTATAGGGCACTGAGAACGAAGCTTCTGAGGTACACAGGACTCTACGTCCTGATGGAGAGCGATATTCCTCAGCTGATAAACAAACGAAATTACCCGTACTAAAAAGCCTTTGGGTACTGGTGGAATGAATATGTTGACTCAAGTCACTTCTCCTTGGGTAGGAGACAATATTGAAGAAGGCCGCCAAACATCAGAAGACGCTACTGGCAGAAGATGGAATAGCACAGTCTTCAAGTAATAGTTTCATAGCAGCTGTGGGTTGTATCTGTGCTACTTTCCACAGCTTCAAGTATCTGTATTGCCTCAAGGCAGGGGAGGGTAATAAATAAATAGATAATTATCAGTTACCGTGAAGTGAGAATGGTTTGATTGTGTATATATGGGAGAAGTTAGTTGAGGACGCAGTCAAATAAGCACACAGTTAAGTATAAACTTGATTTAATGGTGTCGAAGTTTTGGCCTAAGTTATATGCTTTCTTCAGGGTTACAATATATAAAGACGATAAATAAAAAAATTAGACTGATAATAAAAAACAAAGTGAAATAGTAGTTATGACAATTGACAAAAATAATAATAATTAGAAACAATAGGGCAAAAGAAATTTCATAATAGTTGAATAATTAGATGCTAGAAATTAAAAAAAAAAATTATAGTATGAAAAATGTGAAACATCATAAAGTTAATAAAGACATAGTTTTTAGAGAATGAGAAAAAGATTTATAAATATATCACGTACAAAATGTCCATACTTTTATCAAATGTGAAACATTATAATATAAAATATAGTATAATAATATATATATTATAAAATAGCACTATAGGTTTCATTAATCTATTTATTCACATTTTATTAAATTTCTTTTACCCTTGTGTTTCTAATTATTATAATTATATTTGTCAATTGTCATAAATAATGTTTCACTTTGTTTTTAATTATCAGTCTAATTTATTTTACTTATCGTCTTTATATATTGTATTGTACTACTGGCTGTTATCTTTAGTTTTTTATAACCCTGAAGAAGGCATATAACTTAGGCCAAAACGTCGGAACCATTAAATCACAGTTTATACTTAACTGTGTGATTATTTGACTGCATCCTCAACTAACTTCCTTCCAAATTATCAGTTACAGTGTCCACTATAGGCTTTTTCAATTTGTTATGGTTAGAAATAAATCACGATGTATACTAATCACCTTTATGTCTAAAATTCTGAATATATCAATTATTATCAAATCCGCTTATCGCCTATAGCTAAGGGACAGGCGATAAACAGAAATAAATTGTTTAAAGAAATATAATGGAAATGGCGTATAACGCAATCGAGAAAAACGAAAAAAATATTTCAACCAAAACAGCCGATGAGGGATCTTGGGTACGTAACATGGTACGGATTTTTACTGTTTCTCGGCCTACGTTTGAGCAAGGAGATGAAGTTCCGAGATCGCCCCTGTTTCCGGATAATCCTTTAAATAAATACTCGGTGGAACCTTAGGTGGTCTAAAAACTTTATTCAGGACAGAAATAACAATAAATAATTACTCTACAAATACCTGGTTTCAAACATGCTCCCAGGAATCATTAGTTCCGTGTTATATCCTATGCCTTATAAAGTCGGATAACCAGAAGAGCCACATTATAACATGGATTTAGCACCTTCTTACGATTTTTTCAATAACGGCTCTAACGATTTTGATTAAACTCGCTGTATGGATGTAAAATTTATTATGCTTTAATATCATGTAGGTTTCATTCTGATAACAATAAATAATTACCCTACAATACCTGGTTTCAAACATGCTTCCAGGAATCATTAGTTCCGTATTCTATCCTATTCCTTATAAAGAATACAGAGTGAATACAAACTATTTTAGAACGAAAGCCAAGTGAGATCAGTCTATATCTCCATTGTCCCATGAAGACAGAATGCTTTTATATGACGGGTCGGACAGGTTCTAGAAGTTTGCCAATATCGCAGTCGATTTGCCCCGTGGACCAGGGACCAGGTAGACAAACTCAGAAAACATCTTTAGGAGAAAAGTTGGCTGCGAGACCTGATCTCTTTGTCAATATTCATGGATATTCGGATCCCAGCAACAACTTCCTCTGGAGCTCTGTGAGCTTTACGAGGCTAATATTTATTGTCTTCGATTCTTATAATCGATTGTATCTTTTTATTTACTATCTAATCGAATATTATCTACCATTTATTTTTTATTAACTTAATATATGTTTTATTCACTTTAGCTATGAAATATATAGTAAGAGAAAGTATTGCGATCGTGAAAATCTTCGAAATCCAGTTTTCAACGGAAATACACGTTTTAGGGTCCCCTGGGTCCAAATAAGTCCAGCAAAGAGGTGTGTGTGGTAACTCCCGGGCTGATATTTTAAATTTGTTTATTCTAAAGTACCTTTAATTTTGTAGATATCAAAAAATTTGAAAAATCATCTTATTAGCATTGATAAATAACGAGTAAATATGCAAGTTGAGCGAATTTGATAAACAACATAAGGAGAAAAGTGCAAACATATTTTTGTTGTTCCAATTTTTGTGTTTTTGAACACAAGAATTGTAATATAGATGTATAATATACCGTTAGATAGCTAAAGATTTTAGAAAACATATCTGATACCCGGAATTTTAAAGGTAAATGGAGAGTCATGAAAATCCGATAAAACTAACTGATTGTTGTAGATACGAATACTATATGTTTACGCCACTTATTTCATTTGTCCTCATTTTTATTATGTATTTAAATTCCTCAACTCGAACTATGTATCTTCGTCAGATACTTATTCGATTTTTTTTAGATCCAAGGGGTTAAGTTCGGCAGAACTCCCCAATCATTCCTTATGGTGGGCGGGGCCAGTATGGATATCACTACCGCATCATCAAGAAATTATACACAAGAATCTGATCAACAAGAAGACGCCTGAAATTATTAAACCATCACCATCTAGTGAGTTCGGAATTCAGGTGGGCGGTATGTTTACGCCACTTATTTCATTTGTCCTCATTTTTTATTATGTATTTAAATTCCTCAGAAACTTTCTTTAATAACTATTTATATTTCTTATCAAGTGTTCCTGATTATTTATATCAAAAAGAAAAACATATGTTTTTTTATAACAATTGGAACAGAGTGGATCGAAAAGTGTGTACATTACCTTATTCTGTTTGTTATTATCTTACCAATTTTACCTTTATCTTTTATTTTGTACCACAGATACCTTATTATACCAATTACCAAGTAGTCACTTATTTGTTTATTCATTGACCAATTTATCAGTTCTACATAATATAAATTAATATCAACAAGCAAATCCTTGAATCAGCTTAGCTACCAGGCACAGCGTAAGGAAATCCGCAGGACGACCCCACTGGCCCCAACACTATAGATTATTTAATAAAACACACGTTTCTATTGAAATTCAAAATATTTAATTCTTTAACAATTTATTTGTATCTTTAAACGTATTTAAAAATTCATAAATTGATTTTAACAACGAAGGTAAGTCGTGTGTTGCGCTCACCAGATTTTGTTTTTTTTACTTTCACTTACTTATATACGAAATATATATTAAGGTAAATAATTGCGACCGTGAAAATTTCAAAATTCCAGTTTTTAAGGAAAATACACGTTTTAGTGTCTCCCGAGTCCAAATGTCCCGAAAAAAGGTGTGTGTTTGTCTGTGTCTGTGTATGTGATAAATCAAGCGCAAAAACGAAAGGTTGTATGAAACTGAAATTTTATATTTAAGACAACTATACTTGCAAGATGTTGCAGTAACATCGAAATCGGCTAACCAGGAGAGCCACTTTATAACATGGATTTTGCACCTTTTACGACTTTATCAAAAATAGCTCCAACGGGTTTGATTTAACTCGCTGTATCGATGTAAAATTTAATGGGCTTTAATATCATGTGGGTTTCATTCTTATTGAAATAGTCTGAAATGGAGGAAATGCTGATATTTTAATTATTTTTTTTAAAATTTGTTTTATTAAGAGATAATACAATCTGCCACCTTCTGGGGCAATGAGTATTACAGATATAATAAATCATTCATACCATATGTACATTGTAAATAAAATTAAAGAAACAAAAATTAATAAAGACTAAACAAATAAAAGAAGAAAAATATACACAAAATTAAATAAGTACTATAAATAAAATAATAATAACAATCTTGTTCGCATTCGTACCTATTTTCAATATTTACAAACTGCCCCTGGGATTACTGAATCAAACCTCGAGATCCACTAGTGGATCTCGAGGCACAATGCCAGAAGATCCCAGCGCCTCTAATTTAGTCGCGTCACTGGTCTTGAGAGCCAGTGGAGGCTGCGTGAGGGCGATAGAGCCACATACACTCAAGGCATGAGTAGAGAAGCTGGCCATTGCCAGCACTCCAATGACATATTTACAAGAGATCTCTGGGCCACTGCCGCTTCAACCTACGAAGAGGGTTATAGGGATGTTTGGAACTAGACAGGGAGTTTGCCAAGAGATTAGGAAGGTGAATAAGCTTATTTTAAATTAGCAAAAATATTATCTTACACAAAAAATTGTAAAAGTTAACGGTAAGTAATGAAAAGCTGACAAAAATAACTGACTACTGTAGATAATATAATAATATAATATTTAATAAAACACATGTTTCTATTGAAACTCAATGTAATTTGTTCTTTAACAATTTATTTTCATCTCCAAATCCTTTTGAAACATTTTAAATTTATTTTACTGTGGGGAGGTAACTGAAGGTGGTATGTTGCGCGCACCACATTTTTAAAAAGTTTCTAGGGCGATCTGCTGGATTTGAAATCGCGTCTTTATGCATAGAAGTCTGTTATTCTGGTCACTACATCACAGGTGATCCTATAATTAAAATTAAATGAAAAATGTCTCTATTATCCTGGGAATAAGTCTTATAAGTATAAAATTAAAATACGAGTTTGATAACTGAAACAGTGTGGTCTTAAATTAAAATATCAAAATCTAAACTAAAATAATCAATTACAATAATAAACTATGTTCATGTTGACAAATCAAGCTATTAAGATAAAGTGAATAAATAAAAATAGATTAATCATAAGAGAAAATTAAAATAATAAAGAAACAACAGAGCGAAATTGGTATTTATCGTATCTGCACTGCAAGATTATTGTCGATTTTATTAATGGATCAAAATGTGGTCCTCATTTAACTATACAGAAATAAGTATTCTATTAATAAATTTATTAGAATTTTTCGGTTTCGAGTAATCCTCATTCATGAGCGTAGATCAGAACTAATTTATAATGATATAACCTAACATTTACAGAAATTAAACAGCGAATCGTCAGGCCTGAATATAGTCTAACAGTTTGCTCAGAACATGGACACTTGAATGGAAATAAAATACATACGAAATAAAAAGAAAATTTATGTACTGGAACAAGAACATATTATTAATAATTTAGTACATTAGAAGCTGATTTGACGTTTATTTATTTTGATTTTATTTTATGTAATTTGACATTCCTTTTGTTTAAATTGTAAATATTGTAAGAATGAGATCCTGTAGCACTATAATTATTGTCAATTATGACAAATTATAATATATACGAAAAAAAAAAAAAAAAAAAAAAAAGCTGATTTATCTCATTGAAGTTTCCTCAGTATTGCCATTACTCAACATTAGCAATAAGCCAAGTGCAGTCGATATCATTAACCTTTTCGATTGATTGATACCACAAAGTCAACTGCGGTTTTGACTTTCGGTCTAAGGTTTCAAAGTCATTCCATGGCAAAGGAAAGTCCTTTAACAGCTAGAATACAATAATCGTTGCAATTTAGTTTCAGTTTGAACGATATTAAGCTTTTTCTAGTTTGAAGGACTTTAAATTCATAATTATTACAAAGTTTGGTATCGATTCAAAAGAGGGGTTAGTTACATAATCCTTTCATTAAAACTGTATTACAGAAATGCGATCCAAAGAGAAAAGTTTTTTATTCAATTAAAGAAATCTACAACTGTATTAAATCAATACAACAAGTAAATAGGATTGATATATGGTTAGAACACAGGTAATCCTGTAAAGAAACGACCCATTAGTAGCACTCCTATGTCTAATTTATGGTAGGAGGTCTCTTGGCCATCTTCTTTTAAGGCGCCTCTGTGGATTGTCAGGAATAGATGTGGAGGAGAGGTCAGCGGATTTGAGCAGGGAGCTTGGAATGAGATGTTTATAGATATGTCTGGGATATTTAGGTCTTTATGGATGATTTTATTCGTAACTAAGCAAGGACCATTGACGATTTTCCGAAGGATTTTGGATCTAGGATTGGATGGGAAAGAAATTTAATGGTTTAGTGGACCTCATAGCTTAACTCCGTAGCTCCGGATAGGCCTTATGATTGTCATGTAAATGAGCCTTTTGTATTTAAGTAGAAGGTTAGATAGTCTGGCCAGTAAGTGTTGAAGTAACCGAAATCGGCGAGCAGTTTCTTGTCTCTTCAGTCTTGTATGCTGATTCAATGTAAGGCGTTCGTCAATCAGGAGTGCTAAATAGCGGATCTGTTCAACCGGGACAAGCACTGTAGGGCAGGATGTCATAGGTTTTCGACGAAGGGTAAAGGTATTTTGTTGGGGTTTATTGGAATTGATTTTAACTCTCCAATTCTGACACCATATCACAAGGTCTGCGTGGGGTTGTGGAGTTTGAGAGGCAATAGTAGGATCGTTATTGACCGATAGCACGCAATTGTCATTAGCATAGGTAAAAAGGAAGGTGTTGGTGAAGGATGGGTCGGGATATCAGCTGTATAGATTGTGTAAAGAATAGGTCCTATGATACTGCCTTGGTCAAGAAACTTAAAATTTTGAATTTACTCAACTGATATACTCTCCGCTGTTCTATACCGGTGGTGCAACACGTGGTCGCTAACTTTGAAGGAAGAACAACGCCTTGGGGAAATCGATAATAAGGTCTCGAGCAAAATTTGGTTCTGTAAAAGAAACGATTTCATCGAATCGAATAAATTAAGCCGTTCGGTTTCAAGTTTTAAGCTTATTCAAGAAGTAATATCTATAATTTTATGTGCGTTAAACTGACTGGTAGGCAAAGGTAAATAGAGCAGAAGGGTTATGCTAATTCTGATCTTGGGGGTCGTGTTAGCGAAAATTGGTAGCATTAGAATCTTACTAGGCTCGTCGAGTCAGATATATTATAACATTTACAACCATCTTTCATGTATACCTTGAAATTAAAATAAAATATCTGGTGCTCAGTATACACGACTTTCACATACTTCTGTTGTAAAATTCAATTTAAGAATTTTTTTATAAAATTAGAGTTATAAAAAAATGGTTACATCAGTCAATATAGATATAGCCTTTTTTTTTTTTTAGAAAAACAAGAACAGGGGCAAAATACATAGTTTAAAGTAGTTCTTCTTGTTTGCCGATTTTTTTGGAAACGTCGAGTTAAATATCTCACATATACGCTTCTAAAATATGGAATTTCAGTTTTATATAACATATCCATACCTGTTGAACAGATCCGATACCTAGGACTTCATCTTGACAAACGTCTTACATGGAACCCTCACACGAGACTAAACCGACAAGAAACTGCCCGTAGATACCGATTACTACAACACTTACTAGACAAACGTTCAAAACTTCCAATTCACTACAAAAAGCTCATTAATATACTGTCATCAGACCCATCTGGACATATGGAATACAGCCTTAGGGCTCTACTAAGCCATCTAATTCCTCCCGCATCCAATCCTTACAATGCAAAATCCTAAATGCTCCTTATTTCGTCACAAATAAAATCATCCATAACGACCTTAATATCCCATTTGTGGCAGACCTTTGTCGTACCAGATATACCACTTTTAATTCCAAACTCCCCACCCATATCAACCCTCTTGTCCGCAACCTATCAACTTCACATATCCCTGACAACCCTCTGAGGCGATTGAAAAGATGATGGCCTCGGGATCTACTTACTTAAATAAACATGGAAGTACTACCGCTGGGTAGTTTCTTCACAAGCCTTTTACGCCTTTTATTATAATTCATCACTTTTACTTATTGTATTTATTTAATATACAGTTGTAAAATTCAATAAAATATAAATAAAAAAATATATATATAACTTATCGTGCTGGACCAACCACATTAAAATATCATGTATTTAGGGTTCTTTCTGATTGAAATAGTCTTTAAAGTATCTTTAATTCTGTATATTTTAAAGCATCAAAAATTTCATCTTGTAAGCATTTCTAAAAAAAAAAAAACTGTTAAATATGAAAGTTAAACGAGTTAAAACTATTAAAGAGAAAACATATTTTTTAGGTAAACATATTTTTTTTCACGAACATAAGTATAGTAATATATGTAGATGTAAAATATATCTGTGGAAAGCTAAATCTTTTAGAAAACATGTTATTTTATTTAGATGGTTGTGCATTAACATGTATTGATGGATTGTGGATAAAACTAAGTCAATCTTCTAGCTGATAATTTTTATTTGTTAATAATTTAATTTTAAACACCGAAAATAACGAGATAATTCCGTTGAAACTCAATGAAATCTTTAATATATTTTAAACATTAACATTATTTAAATGTTCTTGAATTGATTTTAACAACGGAAGTAAGTTAACCTCGTATGCTGCGCACATCAATTTTATTATATATATATATATATATATATATATATATATATATATATATATATATATATATATATATATATATATTGTTGTGAAAGTAAAAGATTAATTAATAAAAAGTATATACTATTGGGTATTAATGCAGGTTTCCTCTATTGCAATATCTTAATTCCAATTGTGTAAACAAAGCTAATCCTAACATTGATCATTATTATACCAAAACAAACCTTATCTAATACCCTCTCTTTCGCCTTGAATTTGTTTAGTAAAATCGTTTTGTTCAGTGTGTTCAAAGGTCTTGAATCGAAAATGTCAAAGTGCGATTTTCGTCAAATTTATTTTTACGAATTTAAATTAGGGCGCAGCGCTGCGCAAACGGCTCGTAATATTAATGAAGTGTGGGGTCAGGGGGCTATTAATGAGTGCACGGTGCAGCGTTGGTTCCAGAAGTTTCGCAGAGGAGATTTCGACCTCGAAGACAAGGAAGGTCGGGGCCGTCATCTTGCTCTGGACAACGACCAGCTGAGGTCAAAAGTGGAAGAAGACCCAACCAAAACCACACGAGAAATGGCGGCGGATCTCGGAACTCAAAAATTGCAACGTCTTTGCCCAGCATTGATGAATCGGAAGGGGCCGATCCTGCTCCACGATAACGCCAGACCACACGTTGCACAACCAACGCTTCGACGACTGCACGAGTTGGGCTACGAAGTTCTCCAACATCCGCCTTATTCACCTGACCTCTCTCCTACAGACTTCCACTTTTTCAGGCATCTGGAAAACGTTTTGAGGGAGAAAAATTTTCAAAACCAGGACGACATTGAAAATTCTTTTCGTGATTTCATTGAGTCCAGGGATTCGGATTTTTTTTCTGGTGGAATAAGAAAGCTTGTTGAACGTTGGCAAAAGTGCATTGATTCAGATGGAAATTATTTTGATTAAATATATATGGTTAAAGTAAAGATATGGCGTATTTACAATACCTACTAAAAACCTGCATTAATTTTGCATCAACCCAATATTTTGAAAACCAATATGTTCGAAGAGAATAAAATATTGAATCTGTATAGACCCAACCTATTCAAATGAATTAGAAAATAGGACCATGGAATCAGTGTAACATTAAAATATTTGTAAAATGAATCGGTATGAAATAATATCTAGAAATAACCATCAGTGGTGCTAGATTCGACGTGAAATAAGAAAATAAACACAAAAACAAAAGAGAATTTGAAACGAGGTTTAGACTCTACGCGGACAAACCAAAACAATCACTCACACGGACTCGATTATTTTTGTTTTCTCGAAGTTTATTACTTTTTTTAGGTCATTAAAAAGAGTTGTTAAATGGTTGAAATGTCCATTTAATTTGGACTTTGTAAACATACACAACGTTCTACAGCATCATAAAACAACACTAAAAGAAATTTAAAAAATACAACAACAAAAAAAAACCCTCCTGTTTCCAGAGAGAGTAACTTTGCTTAACAGTATATAAATGTCATTCTTATTTTCCTTTTAGTAGTTAAATATAAATCTAAATTAGAATCAACTTTTTATTTTCCGCTTTAAATACATATAACAGAAATACTTACAAATTTACTAATAATCTGAGACAATATATTGTCTTACATAGATCCCTGTGTTGATATTACAGATTGTGAAAGAACACTGAAACAAAGATGCTAGGAATGGTTCAGAGAGATAGGGAGGGATTTTCTAAATTACTGTGGTCCGAGAATCTTTTTATTAAATATTATTTTATTTTATTTTTTGTAAGTGCTTTGTAGCAGTATTATTATTATTGTTATTGATACTTATTGTTAATATATTTTATGTTCTATGTATGTATGATTTTTTTTTTTATGTTTTATTTTATTTTGTACGTTTTCTATATATTAATATGTGGTATGTATGTTCTTCATAGTGACCTTGACATTCGATTTGCCAATGCAACTCCCACTGATCGCTACAATAATTTCACGACACTCTGACCCTAAATTCAAACCCGTTTACTCAGAACCTATCCACTGGCACAAACCCTTACAATCCGCCCAGAAGAATATCGAGGCGCTGGCCAAGAGACCTACACTGATAGTCATTTTAAAAAAAAATCTATTTTATGTAGTTTTGCGCTTCCATATTCGTTTATCGCTAAAGCAGAACGCAAATCTCATTTTATTGTAAAACTTCTATAAATAAATAAATTTTAAAAAGTATAGAAGTTTTTATTAAAGATGCATAACACGAATTCAAAGTTTGGATATCTCATTTTTTTATGGCAGGATTTTTATATTTTTCAATAGTAATAATTTCTTTCATATTTCGTTTAGAGCTGTTTATTTTCAAAATGTGTACTTTTGGGTGAATGAAATTTGAATGCATGTCCCGTTTTTCTGAAATGAGTGGTTAGGGAAGTTTGATGTGGTTTATTAGGCCTTTATTTTTGTAATTGAAGTACAGTTGTTACTTGTGGTAATACACGCTTCTTTTTACTTAGTTATGATTTTTTTTTTTTTTTTTTTTTTTTTTTTTTTTTTTTATTGAGAAATATTTCATTGTTGCATAATGAACAGTAGTAATAGAGATGTAGTACACATTCATACAAGTTATGATTAAATTTAGTGACTGAAACTTAAGACTCACATACATATATACATACATACATACATATATATAACCTAGTAGTTCATAGCATTATACAGGATTAAGTTAAAAATTAGACATAGAGAGGGAAAGTGATATATGTACAGAAGAGAAGTAAAAGCTTGAGTGGCATACTTGCTTGGGGTCTGGAAAAGTTTAGACTTTAAAAAGTTTAGAACTATGGCTCAATTATCGAGTAATTCAACATCAATTAAAGTTGAAACTTTGTAAGATTAAGTTTAACTCGAGCCAACTTTGAGGTCACGGGCTTGTGACATCATCAAGTCCCGCGCTTTAGCCATTAAAAACACTTACACAATCCCCTTACCAATCAGTTTATAAAATAGGTGATATGCTTTTAGAGGCTATAAGGATTCTAATTATTATGTTTTTTGTTTTTTTTATTTTAACAATTTTTTCATTGAGTAATATTACAATCTGTCCTAATTAGGACATTTTTAATAGTGATCAAGTACTACATTCACACAATATAAACAAAACAATACATTTATAAAATAATAATAATAATAATAATCTGGGACATCAAGAATCGTCTCAACGATCAAAGCTCTGGATATCGGTCTTACTGCATTAAATCTTCAGAACGACCAGTTTCGCTTGCCTGCAAATCAAGAAGAAATTATTGAAACGTGGAAATCTAAAGAACTTCACGGAAGATATTACCACGATCTTGTAGCAACCGGCATAGACAAAGGTGCATCGCTAGCATGGTTGCGTAATGGTAATTTGTTTCCTGAAACTGAAGGATTTATTTTAGCGATCCAGGATCAAGTTATTGCCACAAATACCTATAGGCGCCTTATATGTGGAGAAGCTATTTCTGAGCTGTGCCGTATTTGTAGAACAGTTACAGAATCAATTCAGCATATCACGTCTGGCTGTCAAGTGCTCGCTGGAAAGGAATACTTGCTGAGGCACAATACCATTATATCTCTCAACCTCTCCAACGTCATGATGGTTCCTGGGCCTCGTCAGATGAGACTAGAGCAGAGGAATTTGCTAAACATCTTGCAAACACATTCACTCCTCATCCTGAACTTAATCCTACCCATACAGCTGCAGTTGAAGAATCCCTCTCCTCACCAATTCCTCTCTCTTTACCTCCTAAAGCTGTCAACCCCTCCTGAGGTCAAATTCCTAATCGATAAACTTAAACCTCGAAAATCTCCTGGATTTGATCTCCTCACTTCCCAAATCATTAAACAACTTCCCAAAAAGGCTATAATATTCCTGACCTACATATATAACTGCATCCTCCGAACAACCCATTTTCCTCTGATGTGGAAACACTCAACCATTATACTTTTCCTTAAACCGGGCAAACCTGTTAATCATACCTCATCCTATAGACCAATCAGCTTGCTCCCTATACTTTCCAAATTATTTGAGAAAATCCTTCTGAAACGCATCCTTCCGTTAATCCAACTTAACAAAATCCCATCTCACCAGTTTGGTTTCCGCTCAGGCCACTCCACTGTTCACCAAGGTCTTCGAGTTGTTGACCACATATCCTATGCCCTTGAAAGCAAGCAATATTGCACAGGTGCCTTTCTGGAGATAGCACAAGAATTCGACCGGGTGTGGCACGATGGCTTGCTTTTCAAACTAAAAACCCTATTACCCCAAGCCCTATATCTAATCCTTCGATCCTACCTCTCTAACCGCTCGTTCCGAGTCCGTTGTGGTTCTCAATTCTCAAGTTGTTATCCGATAGAAGCCGGTATTCCGCAAGGTAGTGTCCTAGGTCCTATACTCTACATCTTATTCACCTCAGACATTCCCACCTTACCCGAAAACTTCCTGGCAACATTTGCCGATGATACAGCTATCCTCTCATCCCATCCAGATCCTGTTACGGCATCCTCAAACCTCCAATCACATCTCGATCTGATTGAAAAGTGGTGCAATCATTGGCGCATCAAAGTCAATGAATCAAAAAGCAAGCAAGTCACCTTTACCCTTCGACGCAGATCCTGCCCTTTTGTCCATTTTAACTCCATTTCTCTCACCTTTTCTGACACAGTCAAATACCTTGGTTTCCTCTTAGACAAAAGACTGACATGGAACCCCCATACTAGACTCAAACGACAAGAACTCAATCGACGATATGGCCAGCTATATAGACTACTAAACAGAAAATCTCATCTCTCAACGGACAACAAACTCTTAATTTACAAGACTATTCTTAAACCAATTTGGACCTACGGACTTGAACTGTGGGGAACCGCAAAAGTTTCGAATATCAAACGTATCCAATCCTTTCAGTCTAAAGTCCTTAGAACAATAGTAGATGCCCCATATTATGTCACCAACAAAACCTTACACCATGACCTGAATATCCCATTTGTCTTTGATCTAATCCCCTCCAAATTCATAATCTTCCATCAGAAGCTTACTCACCTTCCTAATCCCTTGGCACACTCCCTATCCAGTTCCAAACATCCCTTTAACCCTCCTCGTAGGTTGAAGCGGCAGTGGCCCAGAGATCTTTTGTAAATATGATATTGGAGTGCTGGCAATGGCCAGCTTCTCCACTCATGCCCTGAGTGTATGTGGCTCTAGCGCCCTCGCGCAGCCTCCACTGGCTCTCAAGACCAGTGACGCAGCTGAATAAGAGGCGCTGGGATCTTCTGGCATTGTGCCTCGACATCCACTAGTGGATCTCGAGGTTTGATTCAGTGATCCCAGGGGCAGTTTGTAAATATTGTAAATAGGTATAAATGTGAACAAGATTGTTATTATTATTTTCTTTATAGTACTTATTTAATTTTGTGTATATATATTTTTTTCTTTAATTTGTTTAGTCTTTATTATTTTTTTTTCTTTAATTTTATTTACAATGTACATATGGTATGAATGATTTATTTTATCTCTAATACTCATTGCCCCAGAAGGTGGCAGATTGTATTATCTCTTAATAAGACAAATTAAAAAAAAAAAATAAATAAATAAATAAAAAAAAAAAAAAAGAGCCTTATTATCAAAAACCTGAGGGTGTCGTTCATTTCAAGACCATTAATATGTTTTAAAACGATATCCCGATTTATCCGAATCAATCTACACAAAGTTCCTAATTTTCCTGGCATATCACATCGAGCTATCATTCTTACCTATGGTTATTTTAAATTGTTTGTTTTTTTTTTTCATTTAACGTAACTTTATGCTAAAGTTGCTGGTCGGAAGATGCTACGATGGGTGTCCTAAATTCTGCCTATCCAGGTTTAATTAGGATAATGATATTTAACGAGTACCTGACATCGCAGAGGCTCGGGACTACTATTTTATACTGTTATACTATCTACTAGAGGTGACCCCAGTGTAACTTGTTTACTCTCCGCTTAGGCCCACATACTCAGACAGGGATTATAAATTGCGAATTAGTTAATCGTTTATTGTAGCGAATGATATATGATCATCATCATCTTAACTCGCAAATTTCAACTATCGAAATATAATAGTGAATATTAATGAGATTATTATTGATTGACAGTCGCACATTGAAGTACCGCCAGAGCTGATGACTTTAGAAATCAAAGACAATGTGTCTAACATTGAGAAGCTGAGGTATTGGATGCAAGATAACATAATATTGGGTTAGCAACTAAGTCCTTTCGAGTCTTCAAAGTGAACTGATAGAGAGATAGATAGAAAAGTTTTATTTACAAGATACTACAAGACTAGCCACCCAGCAAGTAATATAATTAAATGCACAAAAGTGAAAAAGAATAAGTAAATATTAAAATCGATGGGATTAAAATAATAATTTTGAAAGTATAATAATAAGTATTCGTACTAATTGAAAATTTAGATATTGACATGCTAACAATAAAACAGTAAATAAAAACGAGTAAACTTACATATATGTACAAATATGCGTATATTATTGCTCAAGTTATATTTATTTATAATCTGTTAAAAAATTGTATATATATATATATATATATATATATATATATATATATATATATATATATATATATATATATATATATATATTTATATAAAGAGAAAGTACTGCAATAGTAGAATTTAAGAATTGTAATTTTCACCATAAATACACGTTTAAGGGTCTCCTGTGTCCAAATCACCAAGTGCCCCAAAAAGATCTCTGTGTGTTTGGTGAGTCTAGCACGAATATAAAAAATTTACGAAACTAACTTGACAAACTCTCTAACCTCCCACTTAACAACAAAAGGCTCCTCTACATGACTATCATAAGGCCTATATGGACTTATGGAGTTGAGCTTTGGGGCTCGACCAAACCATCAAATTCTTCCCGTATCCAATCCTTACAATCCAAAATCCTTCGTAAAATCCTCAACGCTCCTTTATCACCAATAAACTCATCCATAAAGATCTAAATGTTCCATTTGTTGCTGATATGGCCCGAACCAGATATCACTCCTTCCATGAAAAACTCCACTCCCACTAATTTCAATCCATGCTTCCTCTTCGATTCCTGGCGATCCTCCGAGGCGTCTGAAAAGCAGATGGCCTAGAGACCTTCTAGTTTAGTTAGTTCTTCTACAAGTCTTTTTCATGTCATTTTTCTTTTATCATATTTACTTGTATTTTTTAGTACAGTTGTAAATTTAAATAATTTATGTTAAAAAAAAACAAAACACTTTCCGTTTGAGATGTTACATAAACTTTTTCACCAAAATCGGCTGACCGGAAATGCTACTTTATACTGTTTGCACTGTTTTACGATCTACTCAAAAATGGCTGTAATGATATTCATGAAACTCGTTGTATTGATGTGAAATTTAATCGACATTAATATCATTGATGCTTTCTTTCTGATTGAAATAGTCTGACTGGGCTTAAATACCGAAGTTTTAAATTTTCTTCCTCTCAAGTACCTTTAATTTTGTCGATTAAAAAAATATATCTTAACATTTAATTAGTATTAATAAAAGAAAGGGTTTGTTTATATATACAAGTTAAACGAATTTGATATTCAACTAAAAGAGAAGAGATACGATTTTTTATTAATGATTGTTTTTTTAATATTAGAAAAGTGATATAAATGCATAATATATACAATATAAATGTTGGAAAGCTAAAGATATTAGATAAAATATTAATATTATATACAATATTGAGTTTCCATTCGCTCACCATGTGCCCTGAGGATGACCAACAAAGGGGGGTCGAAACGTTGGCAAACAATAAATAGTTGAAACTATTTATTTGTTTCATTTAATGACCGCCACCCGGACTAATTCCTTCCAATAAAATATTATCTTATAGACAAATTTGTAAAAGTTAACAGAGAGTGATGAAAAGCGAATAAAACTCAGTGATAATAAAATTATTTATTATTAAAAAAACGTGTTTCTATCAAACTTAATGTAATTTATTCCTTAAATTTTTTGTCAAGATCTATTTACAAATTCTAAAATTGATTTTAACAACGAAGCTAAGGATAAGTCTTTTGTTGCGCGTACCAGATTTTTTTAATCTCTAACTTTATTTAATGGTTGTTGGATAGATTTTAGGGAGCGGCGTGGTCTAGTGGTTAGAGCACTAGTCTGCTGTGCTCCGGGTACTGGGTTCGAATCCCGCCTGTGGCAGAATATTATTTATTCTGTTAATTCAGTCAGGGGGTGACCCTAGGGTATGGAGACCCTCCTGGGGCAGACCCAGCCTCTATAAAGTGGGTACCCAAATTAATTGGGGAAAAACCTGGCGGCTGAGCGTGATTAAGGCCCAATCACCTCATTGCACTGCCGTTGGCCTAGAAACAGTACGAATCTCTATATGTACTGAGCCCAAGACCATTCACGGGTTGTAGTGGTACAGGTTTTGGATATATTTTAAAAACCGAAGTAAGTGAAAATTGTGTTTGTTGCTCGAACCAGATTTTTTATTTCTGGTTCGTTCTGGGATTGCTTGTGACGATATGTAAAGACCGAAATAATTTATAGTCACATATAATTAGGTCTAAAGAGTAGTGAGGATAGAAAAATTTAACCTCAATATTAACTATTCAAAGGATTATTTAAGACGAAAAATAACAGTGATTAATCCATAGTGTTATGTTGACTGTACAAAAGAAAGTCTCTATTAAATATTGGAATTCTAGATTAAACTACATTACAATCTGGGTCGATTTATTAAACAAATTATGTATTCTACTTAATTGTTGACATATATGGGCCATTCTCAGCAAAAAGTACAATCGGGTGCGTCTTTCTTGAAATTTCAATAGTTGAATTTTTGGGTCCATTCTTTTTTTTTCTGTTTGTCCCTATATATGAAATCTGATCTGATGTAGCAATCAGCAGAGCTTGATTCGGTGCAATTATAAAAATAATTAATTCCATTAATAATTAATTAATTAATTAAAATCATAATTATTTCAGAAATCAGAAAGTGAGCTAATGACGAACTATTGGTGAGCCAATGAAGAGTCGGTGGGCGAATGATTTTCGGAATGATCTCCCGAAGGTTTTTGAACGTCTAAAAGGATTCAGACAGTCCTCGCCTCTTTCATCTGTTAAATATAAAAAAAAAATCGCTTCTATATACGATAAGCACCCGAATGAGTACGATAAAGTGTGATCCAGAATATTTCTTCATACCAGAGCAGTAGGTTCAAAGGAAAAAAAAACGACAACCGTTTCATCATTGGCGCACGTCCTGTGGGGTGCGCTAATGACGGGTGCGTCAATGACGAATCGAAGGTTTTCCAAAAAGTTTTCTCTCCAAAACAAAGGATCAAAATAAAGAAGTACATCAATCTACTCAGTAAGCTGAACTCTATCACGAAAAAAATAGAAAATTAATCAATTTAAAATAAGTAGAGTGGGTGCGACGAATGACGACCAATAAAAATACCCTCACTCACTAGCGTACGTCTTCCCTCCCTGCCACTTTAAAGATACAGAAGGCGGTTATAAACCACTTGATCGGCTTGCAGGAGGTATAACGGCTTTTTCGAGCCTTTTTATGGCTTGAAGAGAGATCACGGCGGCAAAAACCGTTTGGGGTGCGCCAATGACGCAAAATCCCTTGGACATTTAAGTTATATTTATTTGAAACGGATATAACCGTTTTCTAAGCCTGCGATTCTGTATTCTGAAACTATAGAGTGTATGTATGAACGCAATGGATCAAACCAGTAAAATCTTTCCAGCAACTTGACTGGGTACTACGTTGAAGTTGGCAAAATTTGATTTGGACAGGTTGAGCCAATGATTTTTCAGACATTTATTTAAAATTTTCATGCAGGAATAATTCATTGATTTGAACTTATGAATGTGCACTAAGTAGAGCAGAAAAATGTTTACCAGAAAAGAAAAAAAAGTTGGAAAATAACCAGTTTCAGTACGAGGGAAATCATTTGGACAGCGTTTGTACGTTTCGTCGAGAATGGCCCATATCATATTTTGAATAAATTTGTTGAATAATTTATAGATGGAAAGCATATGTGTAGCTAAAAAGAGAATAATTAAAATATATTTAAAAACAGATATCTGATCAGCTATCATCCTATGAAACTAATAAAACATTCTGTGCCTTTTCGATCCTTAATTAACCGATGGGGTAGGATTTTTTTTTTTTTTGACAGATATGTTAAAAAAGAATGCGAATAAATTTTTAGAAAAGAAAAAGGCTATTTTCATATCATATTTATAATTAAAATGGTTTCCAAAAACGTCTCAAACTACTAAAAATGGCTTATATTAAAAGATGTACAACATGATTTTTATTTTTGTATTTTTTCCGATATATTTATTGAGAAATGTTGCATCTTGTCTTACAAGGAGCAATAATGATAGTGATATTAATGTAAGTTAATATTTCCTTCTAGAACATAAAGTTTTTTAAAAAATGGTATAAAGTGGCTCTTCTGACTGTGTTTAAAAAAGTTGCTGTCACATCTCAAGCGGTATTATTACCTTATTTATTTATTTATTTTTTTTTATATATTATTGATAGTAATAGTATCAAGAAAATACATCTAGTAAATGTAATGATAATATAATACAATTACATGAAATAGATATAGAGATACTACCTATTGACAGTAACCTAATAGGAATTCTTAATCAGAAGTTCCCGCTGCCATCTTCTTATCAAAACCTTAAATGATTATGAGGAATCCAAGAAGATAATAGGATAGAAGCTAGTGGGTTAGGGTGGGAATGGAGCTATTCATGAAAGAAATGGTAGCTGGTTCGGGAAAATCGGCAAGTAGAACATCAAAGTCTTCATGCATGTGTTCCTTTATTAGAAAGTAAGGAGCGTTGGATTTTAGATTGTAAGGATTAGATACAAAAGAATTCCAAAGGTTTAGTAGAGTCCCATAGCTCTACTCCGAAAGCCCAGAAAGGTCTTATGATAGTCATGTAGATAAATCTTTTAGAGTTAGGAGAAAGATTTGACCGTTTGTCAAGTAAGTGTTGAAGTGGCCGAAAACGGATATATAAGCTTCTAAGATATTGAATATCAGTTATTTAAAAATTTCGTTAGCACACTTTCGTGCTAGACTAGTAATTAACAAATTGTTAGTAACACACAGACCTTTCAACGGGCTTTGGTTTTTCGTACTCTTAGGAGGAGAAATTTCCTGAAATGTAAATTTCCGGTAAAAGCTGGAATTCGATACTTCGGAAATTCGGTAGCAATACTTTCTCTTCGTATGTATTTCATACATAGTTACGTGAAACTAAAAATATTCATTTCATAGCAATGGGTAACAAAACTATTGGTTTTCCGCATCCCTTGATTTACCTTACGATGGATAAAAAAAAAGAATTGAAGAAAGTTTTAAGGATATATTAGTATAATATAATGAACAAATTTAGCACGATCGTGTAAAATCCAAACCAAGCTGTTTTCTCCTCCCTTTAAATTGATAGTGAAACTGGATTCCTAATGACTTTTCAAGGCAATGAAAGCCAGTGGAGGCTAAGTGAAGGCACTAGACCATATACAGAAAGGGCTTGAGAGGAGATCTGGCTTTACAAATCCAATAGCATATTCATAAAAGATCTCGTGGCCACTTCCTTTTCAACGTTCGAGTTGGGTTTAGTAGGCTTTATAATTAGCCATACCATAAGGTCTTGTCATTCAAGGGTTGTCTGTGAGACCTACTAGAGGCAAATACTTTCGTAATCAGCCAATAGTAGTTGATCGTTGTTTGGAGTAATCACCTCCAACTTAATGTCTTGATGATTACTCCTTTTGAAATAGTGGACTGTTTGAAATTGTAAAGACTAATTGAATGAAAACTGGACCTAGATGGAATTTTAAAACTGAGTAATGGCGTTAATAAACTTATATTACAAAAAAAAATGTACATTCACACTTTGGCTGGACATAAATTGAATTTGGGTTTATATGTTAGATGGGAGCGGCGTGGTCTAGTGCATAGAGCACTAGTCTACTGTGCTCCGGGTCCTGGGTTCGAATTCCGGCTGTAGCGGAATATTATTTATTCTGTTATTTCAGTCGGGGGGGAGGGAGGGGAGCGACCCTAGGGTATGGAGACCCTCCTGGGGCAGACCCAGCCTCTATAAAGTGGGTATCCAAAGTGGGGAAAAGCCTGGCGGCTGAGTGTGATCTCGGCCTAATGACTTTATTGCTGGGCCGTTGGCCTAGTTCTATTGAGAATTATTACAATCTGTTTCAGAATGAACAATAGCAATACTGATATGAGACCGCATTCATACAATATATACAGAAAATAATAATAAAGTCAAATTACATAAAAATAGAAAAATAAATTCATATATATATATATATATACAATAAAATAATAATAAAAACAAAACAAAAAAACAAACAACAACCTATAATTGAGATAAATACAAAGTTGGCAAATAAATCAACATCATACAAACAATGGTAAGTATATAAAAAATATACAATTGCTAAGGGGACCCCAGATTGGCTTTTCCCTCCACTTGTGGAGGAAATAATCGGAAGACAAGAGATCCCAGCGCCTCTCTCTCAGCCGCATCACTGGTCTTAGCCAGTAGAGACTGAGTTAGGGCGCAATAGCCACAAACATACAGTACATGAGTGGAGGATCTGACCAGTGTCAGAACTCCAGTATAAATGTTTACAGAACGTCGCGGGGGTTAGCCTAGAAACAGTAATATCTCTATATGTACTGAGCCCAAGACCCTACATGGGTTGGAGTGGTACAGGTTATTTATTTTTTTTTTTTTATATGTAAGAAATTCTAAACTAATGCAAATTAAATAAAGGTCTATAAACTTAGGTGGCTCCTACTTTGTGATAAAACCTGAGGAGGTAATGAAGATATATCTCTTAGTACGAAACAACAATTGATGTATACTTCTATTATCCGCTGCTCATTTGTGTATTTGTATTTAATAAGTATTAGTTTTTTATCTATTACTGAAATAGTTATTTAATATACTTTATTTATTGTCGACGAAGTAAGGGGAATTAAATGTTTTTTGAGGGATTTTTTAATAGATATGTGAGCTGTCCAATAGTAGGTACAGATCCTAAATATATTGCCTACCTTAGGGATGAGAAGTAGTTCGAATAACATGACAATCAGGTAATTTCGGTGAAATGATAAGACAACACCCAGCAGCCGGGATTCGACTAAAGATTAAGGATTCATGAGGAAGAAGCTTTGTTATCCTGAAATCTGACCACGGAGGGAAGGATCCTAGAAGGGATTATCCTGGAAATTAGTTTGATGAATAATTCCTTTTAAGTCTTGGTAAAGTCTATCCATGAGTCGAAGGTATGTAATATATTTCACCGTGCCTATATGATTACATGGTTGGCCTGCTTTGTAAAATATTTACTGCATTAGGAACAAATACGGTAATGAACATATCCAATGATTATATTTTTTCATAGCCCTTTCTGTTAGCTCTTCTAAAAAGCTTAGTTACCTGAAATTTTCCTTCTTTTTTTTCAAGTCTGTCAGCAACTTAACCTCTGAATTTAATATATTTTATAATTTATAATCAAGTGATATGGCTTTCATTTTGGTTAATGGAGTACTTTTTTATTTATATTCTATTGCATTTTACAACTGTATATTAACATAAATACAATAAGTAAAAGTGTTGAATTATAATAAAGGGCGTAAAAGGCTTGTGAAACTACCCAGGGGTAGTACTTCGATCTTTATTTAAGTTAGTAGATCCCGAGACCATCTTCTTTTCAATCGCCTCGGAGGGTTGTCAGGAATATGTGAGGTTGATAGATTGCGGATAAGAAGGTTTATATGGGTTAGGAGTTTGGAATTAAAAGTGGTATATCTGGTATGGAAAACGTCTGCAACAAATAGGATATTAAATTCGTTATGGATAATTTTATTTCTGATGAAATGAGAAGCATTTAGGATTATGCGAAGGATTCTGGATTGTAAGGATTGAATGCGGAAGGAATTAGATAGCTTAGTAGAGCCCTAAAGCACGATTCCATATGTCCAGATGGGTCTGATGACGGTAACATAAATGAACTTTCTGTAATGAATTGGAAGTTTTGAACGCTTGTATAGTAAGTGTTGTAGTAATCGGTACCTACGGGCAGTTTCTTGTCGTTTTAGTCTCGTAAGAGGATTCCATGTAAGACGTTTGTCAAGATGGAGTCCTAGGTATCGGACTTGTTCAACAGGTATGAGTGGGGTATTTTTAAAGGATACAGTGGGGCAGGAGGTCATCGGTTTGCGACGAAGGGTAAAGGTAATTTGGTGGGATTTTTTAGGATTTATTTTAATCCTCCAGTTCTGACACAGTTCTGGGTTTGGGATGCAGCGGTTGGATCACTTTGGAAGGATAACACACAAGTGTCATCCGTGTAAATGGATGACTTTAATCTGAAAATAAAACTTAATTTTCGAAAATTTTAGTCACTGTTAAGGTAATTCAGAAGGTGTCAGCTCACAATATTTGGGATCGCCTATAAGTTTGGCCGTTTCAAAGAACATCTTGAAAGAAACCATCCCTAATAATATGGAAATATCAAATTGTTACGTATTATTATGTTATAATTTTATGCCCTATTAGCCACTTTATATTACATTTTATAACTTTGTATATAAGATAATATTTCTTCTGAAATAGTTAGATTATCAATAGTATTTTATACATCTTTAATTACTGTTCGACGTTCAAAAATACAAAAATATATAAAAAAATATTTTTTCATTTAACGTATTTAAACGGTTTTTATTAATACTAACAAGATTTGTGGTTAATTGTTTCGGAATGTACAAAATTAATGGTACTTTATCAGAAGATAATTTAAAATTTCGGAACAAAAGCCTTGTCATACTATTTCAATTATAATAAAACCTACTTCATATTAAACTTCGTTAAATTTTACATCAATATAGTGAGTTTAATATTTATAGCCGTTATTCTGAAAACGTTAGAAATGTGCAAAATGCATAATATAAACAAGGCTCAAACGATTTTGATTAAATTCGCTATATCAATGTAAAAGTTAATGGGCTTTAATATCATGTAGGTTTCATTCCGATTGAAATAGTCTTACAGGGCTTAAATGCCGATATCTTAAACTATTTTACTCTAAAGTACCTTTAATTTTGTAGATTCTATAAAAATAAGTATATTGCCTTGTTATCAGAGATAACAAACGGGGAAATTCATCTATATGTTAAACGAATTCGGTATCTAAAGAAAAGAGTAACAGGAAAATGTTTTTTAAGCAAATATTGTTTTTTTTTAGTAAAAGAATATATATGTATAATATACTATTGGAAAGTTAAATATTTTAGTAAAATTTTTTTTTTATATGCAATGTTGTAAAAGGTAAAATAATGTAACAAACAGGGCATAAATTTATTACTGATACTTATACCTAACAATCTGATATTGCTATATTATTCAATCTAAATCATAACTTTCCAACGAAACTTAATAAACTTTTTAAATTATAAAATTTAAGTTTGTTTAATAGTTGTTGAATTGACTTTTAATAGCCGTGGTAAGTGAAAGTCGTGTGTTGCCCGCACAAGATTTTTTTATAATTCGAATTTATTTATTATTTTCAGGGTATAATGGATAAAAACCTTTTTTTGTTTGGTAAAAGTAGGTTGTTTTCGGATTCCTTTTACTTGGTCTAAACGGTTATTTAGCTTTTCAAATATTCTGACGAAGCTGACGGAGATGTTGAATATTTGAGACGCGGGGAAGGTTTAGAGGGAGGCTACTTAGCTTGGCTTCACACCTGGAGGTGCCTCGGGTAGTAATTGTCTAGGGCGCTAAGTCTATTAGGGCCATCCATATTCAGTCTTAGCAGGGAACTAGTCGAGGCGGGGTATGTATACAACCTCGTAGGCGAAACTACCCCGTTCCAATATAGGTTGCCACAAACGAAATGTAGTTTTTGGTTTATTATTTTCAATAATCAACCTTTGTAATCGACCAAAAAAAAAAAAAAAAAAAAAAAAAAAAATACCCCTCCTCAAAATTGAGAGCTTACGTTTCAAGATGCGTATAACGAATAAAAAAAAATCCGTTTGTCCGCCGTCCGCTGTATTTTTCCGAAACTACTGGATCAATTTTTTTTTAAATTCGCCACAATAATATTGGGTTGATGCAAAATTAATGCAGGTTTCCTCTATTGCAATATCTTAATTCCAATTGTGTAAACAAAGCTAATCCTAACATTGATCATTATTATACCAAAACAAACCTTATCTAATACCCTCTCTTTCACCATGAATTTGTTTAGTAAAATCGTTTTGTTCAGTGTGTTCAAAGGTCTTGAATCGAAAATGTCAAAGTGCGATTTTCGTCAAATTTATTTTTACGAATTTAAATTAGGGCGCAGCGCTGCGCAAACGGCTCGTAATATTAATGAAGTGTGGGGTCAGGGGGCTATTAATGAGTGCACGGTGCAGCGTTGGTTCCAGAAGTTTCGCAGAGGAGATTTCGACCTCGAAGACAAGGAAGGTCGGGGCCGTCATCTTGCTCTGGACAACGACCAGCTGAGGTCAAAAGTGGAAGAAGACCCAACCAAAACCACACGAGAAATGGCGGCGGAACTCGGAACTAAAAAATTGCAACGTCTTTGCCCAGCATTGATGAATCGAAAGGGGCCGATCCTGCTCCACGATAACGCCAGACCACACGTTGCACAACCAACGCTTCGACGACTGCACGAGTTGGGCTACGAAGTTCTCCAACATCCGCCTTATTCACCTGACCTCTCTCCTACAGACTTCCACTTTTTCAGGCATCTGTAAAACTTTTTGAGGGTGAAAAATTTTCAAAACCAGGACGACATTGAAAATTCTTTTCGTGATTTCATTGAGTCCAGGGATTCGGATTTTTTTTCTGGTGGAATAAGAGAGCTTGTTGAACGTTGGCAAAAGTGCATTGATTCAGATGGAAATTATTTTGATTAAATATATATGGTTAAAGTAATGATATGGCGTATTTACAATACCTACTAAAAACCTGCATGAATTTTGCATCAACCCAATACTAGTCCATTCAACGATGATCTTAACAGCTAGACGTTGATATCAGCTGGTTAGTTCTAAAATAGCGGCCGATTGAAAGGATTTTATTCAATAACTCAATTATTTTTGAATATTGAAATTTATTAATGCTTTTTAACCAAAAAAAACGCGATTAATTTTATAAAAGTGAAAAAAGAAAAGAAAAAAATTGAAATGTTTCACATAAATACGCTCATTAATCAGTTATTTTTGAAGATAGAGAAATGTGTGTATAGCGTTTTAGAATCAGTAAAGCGTGATAAACAAAAACAAAAAAAAATAAAAATAAAGGAAAAATAATTAATTCTCGCCTATATATACGCTTATAAATACGTTATTTTTGAAGATAGGAAAAACATTCATTATTGTTTTTACCAAAAAAAAAGAGAAAAAAGAAAATCAAATAAACCAAAAATTTAAATTTTTCTCATAAATACGCTTAAAATTCAGTTATTTTTGAAGATAGAGAAAAGTGTGTATAGTGTTTTAGAATCAGTAAAGCGCGATAAATAAAAAAAATGAAAAAAGAATCATTTAATTTGGTTAACAACTAGTATAGATATTGCGTTTTGAAATCAGTGTTATGATATGATGCTTTAAATTAGTGCTTTTCATATTACTTAATTGCCTATCAACAGCTATATAAACAGTTTCACCCTAATATTGTTATTTGGAAATAATAAACCATTGTGTAATAATTCGCAGCGTTTTTTTTTTTTTTTTTAAGGATTAAAAAGTTGTCTGTTGATTCTACGCAAAATATTGAGCTGTAAAATAAGCTCGTAGCGTTTTTTACTGACGATTTCAATAAAACTTTTCCAATTTTCGTAAATATTTTTGATTAATTGTGTATAACGTATTTCAGTGTACTACATCTTGCCATATGTAAGGTCTTGGACGTTCTGATTGTCCTCTAATAACACTTTACAACCTTCAGTTACCCAAATAAACAGAAACAAAATACTTAAGACTCACAATGCTAACTCCAATAATTAAAAATGGATAGGAAAAATTTAGGCCTCCTGCAGTAGCATCGTCCGATTAGCCACATTAGCATAAAATGAGGTGAAAAAAAAATCACATATATAAAATATTCCTTGAAAATGATTGAAGATTGAAAAAGGCCGAAACGTTAGTAGAAACGAATTAATTATTTTTTATTAAAGGAAATATGAATAAAATTTAATTAATAAAACCAGTATTATTAGTATTATACAGAAGGTCTTTAGAGTTATTAGTTTTAGCAATAAATTATTGTAACGATTTTCTTTCAAAAGCGCATGTATATATTCATGAAAACTGCCTCAAGAAAAGCGTGTTGTTTTAAAGAAGGGTTCATTTAGCCGTAAATCGATGCACATACGGCAACAGTTGAATCCCATTGCGTGTTGACCTCTCAGCGTTTTACACGACTAAAATACAAAGCCGTTCGATAAAGGCGACGTATTATATAAGGGACTTAGTCGAGGAAATGTCGCCGTGCGGGAGGAAAGAAAAGCATTCTCTCGGCTCTTATGCAAAGCCCCATCCATGCTTTTATCCTAGGAGTCCAAGGAACAAAAGACCTGTCGATGGGAAAGCCTGTTTAGGTCAGGAGGCTAGAGGGGAGGAATTTTTGTGGGGCAGGTCAGCTCTTGAGTTGTCTTGTTTTGGAGGAAAAAAGTATCTGGTGCGTTTATCACAAAACTTAAATTAAAAGTAAATAATATTCAGAAAGGAATAGTCCCACAAGAATAACAAAAATATATACGCTTCCAGACAAATTCAACCACACGTCTGCTTATAAAGGGAGTAAAACATAATTGGTTATACGATCCTTCAGAGGGAACGTAAAACGGTGGTACCGAGCCTGTGTTATGTCAGGTACTCGTTATAGATCTCTGTCTCGATTAAACCTGGTTAGAAAACACTTAGGACTCCTACTTGTATATTTTTACAGAATGTGGAGAAACATATAAATACACTTCCTGTAATATATTGTAATCATTCATTCGAACAAAATTTAGCGGCAAAATACCTTGGGCGTAATTACCTTCTTGCACAGCCCTTAGCCTGAACCAATCTGTACGAATCCCTACGTGTTCTGTACCAACGATATATGGTTGTAGAGTTACAAATTTTTGTTGTTAGACATCCTGACAGATCTGTCGATGGGAAAGCCTGTCCAGGTCAGGAGTCCACAGGTAGAGGGATTGCCGTGGGTCAGGTCAGGTTTCGAGTTTATTTACTTTGGAAAAATAAATATTTGTTGCGTTTATCATACAAATATTAAATAAAATCAACTATGTTAAGAGAGGAATAGTCCCCCAACAATGACTAAAATCTGGAGCACGCAACACACAGCTTCCACTTACCTCGGTTGTTGAAATAAATTTAAGAAACAACAGAGTAGAGCTTGAGCTTTGGGGTTCTACTAGACCATCAAATCTTCCTCTTACCAATCAATTACAATTCAAAATCCTTCGTAACCTTCTCAAACCTCCGAAAATACTTCAACACTTACTAGACAGACGCTCAAGCCTTACACTTAACTACGAAACGCTCATCTACATGACCATCATAATGCTTATCTTGACTTATGGAATTGAGCTTTGCGGCTCAACTAAGCCATTAAATTCTTCTCGTATCCAACCTTTAAATTCCAAAATCCTCAGCGCTTCATTCTTTGTCAGGAATAAATTCATCCATAAAGACCTTAATGTTCCTATATTTGGCTGATTAGGTCCAAATCAGGTATCATTTCTGTTACTAAAAACCACATTCCTGATTTGACCCACTATTTTCAATCCTTGCTTCCTCTACGATCCCTGATAATCCGCCGAGGCGTCTAAAAACAAGATGGCTTTGGGAGTTTCCGGTTTAGTATAGTTTATAGAAAACTTTTATTAACTTCCCTTCATCTGTATGATGACTAAGTTGAATATTGTGTCACATTTACTAGTTGTAGTTGTTACAATTTTAAATTTGAATAAAACCTTTTTTTTTTTTTTTAAATAAAGTCAGAATTCCAAAGACAGTAAAATAATAACATTCAGATTCGTTGGAAACACACGTTTTAAATTGAATCATATAACAGTAGGAAATCGTTATGTACAACAATCAACAAAGTATAAACCCTATTCGTCAGTTTTTATTGCCTTCCACAACTTTTTATAAAACATTTTTATTTTTTTATAATATTGGTTTTCGAAAAATAATCATTCGTCTGTATTGTTGTGTTCGAAAGAAGAATTAAACACTAAAAACCATACTTATTCTTTTCTCTTTTTGTTGCTTTTAAAATTCTTTCAACTAGCCGTTCTTTATATTTGCTAATAATATGGATGATCTGTTTATAAACCTATGCCAAATTAAATCCCATTTAATTTTACATTATTACAGCGAGTTTAATCAAAATCGTTACAGCCGTTTTTTGAGAAAATTTTAAAAAGGTGCAAATTCATGGTGTAATACTTCTAGTTCATTGAATAAAAAAAAAATAACTTACCGTACATATTTACACTCACAGACAAAACACTCATCCATTTCTTAAAGAGTGGAAAATATTCTTGGTTATACCGCCCTTTAGAGAGAACGTTAAATACTGTGCGATGTCATTCATTCGTAAAAGATCTCTGTCTTGATTGAACCTGGGTTTTAAAACTCCCTATTTAACATTTACTTAGGACTTTAGCATCGTTAGATCAGCCCCAGGAAATAACTAAAGAAAATAGCTGGTAAAGATGTATGTATATTTTTAGAGAAGGTTTAGAACCCATAAATATTCTTCCTGAAATATTCAGTAATCATTCATTTGAACAGAATATAGCTACAATATTTGTTTTTAGACGTGATAACCTCCACGCACAGTCGTTTGCATAGAGCAAAATGTAACAACCCCCACGTGTCCTGTACGAAGGATTTATACTTGTAGAGGTATACACTCTTTTTGTTAAACATACTCTCCCGCCATATTATTTCCTTGCTTCTATTTTACATCAATATATTACAACTCCACATCCTCCCCTTCTATATTTTTTTCAATCCCCTTTACATCACTTAAATATGAGCCCTATGAAACCTTCTCACGTAACAGACTCCTTTGATAAATTCTTAATAATGACCACTAGTACATTTTAAGATTCCTTTTCTAGTTGGAACCTTATACCTTGCTTACTTGTTTTATTAAATTAAACCTACGATTTCCTTTACTTTTTATCTTCATAATTAGCTAGAGAAAATTAATATCTCAATGTACGCATTATAAATATGTAAATTCCCACTAAGGTTTGCTAATAGGGTGATGGTGGGATGTCTTGACCTTAGGCTCTGACCTACTATGCTAATTGAGATTGAACCCTGTCCATCTGAGCTGTCATAGGATTGAAGAAGCTAGCTGGAGGTAGAGCGTGAATTCATTAAATAAATACATGTCGTATTGATTTTTCATAAATATGTTTTGGTTAATTATTTTTAATAACGAACCTTTGTAATGGACCAAAAAAAAAACAAAAAAAAAAACACCCCCTCAAGATACGTGGAACCCGAATAACGAATAAAAAAAAATAGTTTGTCAGCCTTCCGCCGTCCACGTCATTTCTCCAAAACTACTGCACCATTTTTTTACTTTCACTTACTATATATAGTAAGGGGAAGTATTGCGATCGTGAAAATTTTCGAATTCCAGTTTTCAACGGAAATACACGTTTTTGGGTCCCCTGAGTCGAAATAACCAAGTCCCGCCAAAAGGTCTGTGTCTGTGTGTGGTAACTCCCGGGCGGAAACGGTAAGTCCTATGAAACTGAAATTTCATATTTAAGACAACCATACGCCCGAGACGAGACAGAACTTTTTTCATCAAAATGAGCTTACCAGAAGAGGCACTTTATACAATGCATTTTGCACTTTTTTTCGATTTTCTCGAAAACAGTTCCGACGATTTTGATTAAACTCGCTATACCGATGTTAAAATTACTGAGCTTTAATATCATGTAGATTTTATTCTGATTAAAATGGTCTGGCAGGGCTTAAATGCCGATATTTTTTTTCCCCTAATGTACCTTTAATTTTGTAGATTCAATTAAAATAACTATATTATCTTTTTAACATTGATAAAAAACAGGTAAATATATAAATTGAATAAATTCCTTACCCAACTAAGGGGGAAAACAGAAAACATATTTTTTTAATGCAATTTTTCGTTTTTGAACATAAGAACAGTAATATACATGTATGATATACCATTGGAAAGCTAAAGATTTTAGATAAAAGATTATCTCATACACAAGCTTTTAAAAGTTAATAGAGATTGATAAAAAGCCGATAAAACTAAGTGACTGTTTTAGATAATAATATAATCGATTTTTTAATAAAACACTTGTTTCTATAGACATTCCATTAAACTAATTCTTTAATGGTTTCACTCATTTTGATCTCTTACTGTATTTGAAAATTCTTTAATCGATTTTAAAAACGGAGGTAAGGGAAAGTCGTGTGTTGCTCGCACCAGATTTTTTTTTTTTCAAATTCGTACCAAAATAACAAGAGCATGCCACGGTGATCCTAATTCCTAAATGTTGATGTCAGCTGGTTATTTTTAAAATGGTGGTAAAAGTGATTCAATTGAAAAACTCAATTATTTTTGGAGACAGAGAAAAAATTTTCAGCTTTTTTTAACCAAAACATCAAGAATAATTATACAAAAGAAAAGAAAAATTGAAATTGTGTCCATACGTACGCTAATAGCTCGGTTATTTTTTAATAAAAAAGTCGCTCTGTATATTCCTACAAAATGAAAAAAAAAAAAACTGAAATTGATTCAGAACTAGCAGAGATATAGGGTTTTGAAATTAGCAGTGCTGACATTTTCTTTTGAATTCTTTGCTGATTTTTATGTTAGTTAATTGCCAATAAACAGTTATATAAACAGAAATACCCTAATATACTTATTTTAAAATAAGAAACCATTGAGTAATAATTTGCAGCGTATTTTTTTCAGTGGGGTCTGTAAGTTTCATTGAGTAAGGTTTTTTTTCACCCTCAGTTGAACACACACTAGGTCGGTTAGTCTTTCTTAGACCGAAAATTTTAAAGTTCCTATATCAGAAATTTAGTGGAGAATATTTTTTGTTATATAAAATTTGTAGTTAGCGTCTAATATTCAGGAGCTATATTGTTTAGCTACAATCATTAAGTGTTGGGGCTTGATTTAACCTCACTGTGTCAAAAAGTTGTGTTGGTGTTTCACGCATTGAAAATTTCAAATTATTTTCCTATATTATATTTGTCTTTAGGACATACTGTTTAGGAGTTCTATTGTTTAAAAAAAATCACGTCTTGCTAACATTTTTGTACTCTGATGCATAATAAGGCCTTTTATAAAACATAGGAAATTTTAAAGACCATCTAAAATTTTTCAAAATGATGCTTTAAGATGAGGCATTTCCCCCTTTACACCACGCCTCGTTAACTAGATGCAAATTATTATTGTACACAGTTAGTCTCAACAGTAACGACCCTACTTTCCAGATGAGAAAAGTTCTCAATTTTCTCCTTTTACTTATAATCCTAATATTATCTATATTTAGTATACAATTCATTATTTTCGCAGTATGGTGATTACATCAGTGATAATTATTCCAAATATTATAAATTTAAGAAAGTAAGAACTACGAACAGTTTTAAATGATGAAAATGATATAATATTTAAATCAACATGAATATAATATTGGGATTAAGCTATAGGGTTCTACCAAACCATCAAAGCCTCACGCGTCCAATCTTAGCAAGCAATCTTTGAAAAGCTTCAATGATCCTTAATTTTCACACAATAAAATAATCTTTAGGTGGAATAGTCAGGAATTAGTCATTTTTTGAAAAGTTTTTAATTTTGCCAACGTTTCGGCCCAAGCTTGTGAGCCATCATCAGGGCATTACTGAGCCATGTCCAAGCATAAACTGCTATAGGTGGAATAGTCAGGAATCAGTCATTTTAAAAACTTTTCAAAAAATGACTGATTCCTGACTATTCCACCTATAGCAGTTTATGCTTGGACATGGCTCAGTAATGCCCTGATGATGGCTCACAAGCTTGGGCCGAAACGTTGGCAAAATTAAAAACTTTTCAAAAAATGACTGATTCCTGACTATTCCACCTATAATAATTTCTACAGTCGACTATACATCCTCAATAAAATAATCCATTAAGACCTGAATATATAATCAGTTGCAAAATTAGTCCCAAATAGAGATAACTTCATTGAAATTTTATTCCAAATTATCAACCCAGTCGTTCGTAATATCTCATCCCAATATATTCTGCTGATCCTCCGAGAAATCAGCTGATGCGCTCGATGATAACAGTCATAAGTTACATCGTCTCTCAGATTTTTACTTTTTTCAGTAGGAATTCGCTTGAATTCAGTCTGGAGAACATCACTAGACCTCAGGAATACTACGGCAGTGAATATTGGAGAAATTTCGGTAAGCAAAGTTATAATTTACTTTGTACAATCACGAAAAAGTGAAAGGAGGGTCACTGATCAGCTGATTGCCGCTAGCTCGGCAAGCTCGGGCTTGCTTTTCTTTTACTTATCTTTCTTTTATCTTTAATTCTTATCTCATTATTTATTTATTATTATTATTTTCTTAATCAATGAGATATTTTCATCAAGTCATGCCTCAAAGTCCGCAAGTAAAAGATCTAGATCTGCAGGTTCTAACTCCTCTCCCACAAAACAGAGACCTCGCCGAGAACAAAATAAAAAAATGATTCCACCAGCGACCGCGTCAGCTACCTCATTAGGATCTGAACCACAGCCCAGCACATCGTCAAAGGAATAACCGATGAATCCCCGTTTTTTACACCGAATCCATTTGAGATCCTCCAAAATGAAAAAGAAACCATGGAATCTTCTCCTATACCCAGGGAACCACTACCTCCACCAATATTTGTTAAAAATATTAAAAATTTTAAACTGATGTGTGCGCATTTTAACAAAGTAACTGATCCTAATAGTTATTATTGTATAAGTAGAACCAATGATACTAAAATATCTCCGACTACTGCTGAAACCTACAGAAAGATTGTAAAATATCTGACTGAGACCAAAGCTGACTTTCATACTTATCAGTTGCGCCAGGAGAGAGCATTAAGGGTCGTAATCAGAAACCTACATTCCTCAACACCCGTTGAAGCTATCAAAGAAGAACTGACAGCATTAGGATTCCAAGTGAGGCAAGTCACCAATGTTCTAAAAGATAAAAGTCCACTGCCTCTATTCTTCGTGGACTTGGAACCATCAGCAGGAGTCGAAAAAATCTATGACCTCAGTAGACTGTACTATACCCGTGTAAAAGTTGAAAAACCTTACACAAAGAAAGAAATAGTTCAGTGTCATAACTGTCAGGCATATGGTCATACCAAAAGTTATTGCCATCACATACCACGCTGTGTGAAATGCGGTGAACAGCATAAATCAGAAGAATGTACAAGATCTAGATCAACACCCGCTGTATGTGCCCTGTGCTTCAAGGACCACCCGGCTAACTACAAGGGATGCGAAATCTACAAGAAACTCAGAACCAGATACCAAAAACCTCAGGATCCGAATGAAACAGCTATACCAATCAGAAGCAGAAGAGAACCATCTAAACTTGTAAATTCTAATGTGTCATTTGCCCACTTGCTTGGAGGTGGAAACCGGAGTCATGAAGTCGAGGCACTGCCGGAACAACTTTTTCCTGAACATTCTCAATCTATTGTACAACAATCTATCCCTCAAAGTTTACCTAATCTTCTCCTCAACATCAAATTTCTCATATCCCTCCATCATCAAACGTCACAGATCTTACCAGTCTAATGACATCGTTCATCTCCGAAATCAAATCTCTTGTTATGCCGCTTATATCACTCCTTACAAATCTAGTATTAAATCTCATTCCTGCCTTACAAAAACCATAAATGACCTCACCTAATTCCTTATCCATTCTCCTTTGGAATGCGAATGGTGTTAGAAATCACACTGACGAACTGACAGCGTTGTTGCAAGACAAAACAATTGACGTTGCACTTATTACTGAAACTAGACTAACCACTAAACAGCTTTTCAAAATACCGCAGTACATAACATACCGTACAGACCACCCAGACGGCAAAGCTCATGCCGGTTCTGCTATCATTGTCCACCAATCCCTCTCTCATCATTTACTTCCACTTCCTACCTATGATTTCCTGCAAGCCACAGCAATAGTAATCAAGACTTTTTCCTATCCGGTAACTATTACATCAGCATATTGCCCTCCCAAACACTCCATTTCCAACACCGAATTTGCATCCTTCCTGGATTCCCTAGGAAATCATTTTATTCTGGGTGGAGATCTAAACGCCAAGCACCAGCAGTGGGGTTCTAGAACCACGAATTCTCGTGGAAGAAATTTGCTGACTGCTCTGAATTCCCGAAATTTTAACCTCCTACCTCCTGACTCCCCTACCTACTGGCCAACAGATCCTAACCGTAATCCAGATATCCTCGACTTCTTCATCCACAGCGGATTAGGCTCCCTGAACTATTCCGTAACTCGCCTTGATGAACTATCCTCTGACCATAGTCCACTGATCCTTAAAGTATCCCTAACTCCTATTCCGAAACCCATTCCACCATCATTTATCCGAGGCCCTGTCAACTGGAACCTCTTCCGCCAAATCCTCACCGATAATATTGACCTCAGTGTGACCCTCAAAACACCGGATGACCTTGATGATTCCGTCTACTCCTTTACTACCGCCATTCAGCAAGCTGTCTGGACTGTCCTCCTCTCCTAAGCACTCCAATAGAACTCCTCAGCAAAACCATTTACCTCAACACCTAGCTGACCTCATCCATGCAAAACGCCGAGCCAGATCATTATGGCAAAGAACCCGACACCCAACAGATCGCCGCTCCTATAACTTTTATTGTAGGCAATTAAAGCGGGAGTTGGCGACCTTCCGTTCCCAGTCCTTTAATTCCTACCTCTCCTCTCTATCAGCTCGAGATAATTCCCTGTGGAATGTGACCAAAAAGATCCTAAAATACCACAAAGTTTCCCATCCTCTCCGGCGTGGTGATGACTCCTGGGCTGCGTCTGATGAAGATAAAGCCGAGGAATTCGCCACACACCTCTCCAAAGTATTCACTCCTCACCCGGAATCCAACAGAAATCATACCACAACAGTTCAAGAATTCCTTTTCTCACCAATACCTCTTTCCCTACCTCCTAAAGCTATTAATCCATCTGAGGTGAAATATCTTCTTCAAAAACTGACCCTTCGTAAATCTCCTGGACACGATCTCCTTACCCCCCAGATCCTGCGACAACTTCCCCAGAAAGCCATTATTTTTCTTACATACATTTACAACTGCATCCTTCGCACCACCTATTTTCCTCTCTTATGGAAACATTCCACAATCATTCTATTCCTAAAACCAGGTAAACCTTCCAGTAACACTTCATCCTACAGACCTATTAGTCTACTCCCCATCCTCTCAAAAATCTTCGAAAAGCTCCTTCTAAAACGAATCCTGCCTATATTAGAATCTCACAACCTTCCTTCCCACCAGTTTGGTTTTCGTTCTCATCATTCCACTGTTCAACAAGGACTCCGAGTTGTAGACCATATTTCCTCAGCCCTCGAATGCAAAGAGTATTGTTCTGGTGCGTTTCTGGACATAGCGCAAGCTTTTGACCGGGTATGGCACGCTGGATTACTCTTCAAGCTTAAAACGCATTTACCCCAGTCTCTCTACCTCATTCTAAGATCCTATCTCTCAAACCGCTCCTTTCAAGTTCGCTGTGGTGTAGAATTTTCCAACTCTTATCCCGTTGAGGCCGGTGTTCCTCAGGGCAGCGTCCTGGGACCCGTTCTCTACATCCTTTACACAGCTGATATTCCTAATCATCCTGACACCTTTCTGGCAACATTTGCAGACGACACCGCCATCCTATCATCTAGTTCCGGTCCCGAAACAGCATCCTTAATCCTGCAAAGACACCTTTGTCTTATCGAAGACTGGTGTGGTGCTTGGCGCATAAAGGTGAACGAGGCCAAATGCAAACACGTAACCTTCAATCTTCGACGAAACTCCTGTCCGCCAGTTTACTTCAATTCCATTCCTATTCCTCCTTCAGATACAGTCCGCTATCTTGGCTTACTACTAGACAAAAGACTGACGTGGAACCCACATACAAGACTTAAAAGAAAAGAACTCAATCGACGATTCGGACAGTTATACAGACTATTAAACAGAAAATCTGAACTTACAGTTGAGAACAAATTATTAATTTATAAGACAATACTGAAGCCCATCTGGACCTACGGACTTGAACTGTGGGGGACAGCTAAACGTTCTAACATCAAACGCATTCAATCCTTTCAATCCAAAGTCCTCCGAATAATAGTAAATGCTCCTTATTATGTATCCAACTATACCTTGCACCACGACCTTAATGTTCCATTTATTTCAGACCTAATTCCATCCAAATTTTCCAAATTCCATCAGAACCTCATTCATCATCCTAATCCTTTAGCACGATCCCTATCCAGCTCCACTCATCCATACAACCCACCTAGAAGGTTGAAACGGCAGTGGCCCCGAGATATATTGTAAATACGTATGCTGGAGTTCTGACACTGGTCAGATTCTCCTCTCAAGTGCGGTGTGATCGTGGCTATGGCGCCCTCACTTAGCTTCCGCTGGCTCTTACCAGTGATGCGGCTGAGAGGGAGGCGCTGGGATCCTTTGGGCTCTGCTTGTCCTTCCACACGTGGGGGGACAAGCCCCGTCCGGGGTTTCCGAGCTGATTGTAAATATTGTACATAGGTATGAATGTGACATGTTTTGTTTATTTATTTGTTAACTTCATTTATTTGTATTTATTTTGTCTACTTAATTTTGTTATTGTATACGTTTATTTATTTTGATTTTATTTTATGTAATTTGACTTTCCTTTTGTTTATATTGTAAATATTGTATGAATGAGATCCTGTAGCACTATTATTATTGTCTATTATGACAAATTGTAATATATACGAATAAAAGAATAAAAGAGATCCTCCGAGGCGACTGAAAAGGCGATGGCCTTGGGACCTGCAAACTTAAATATACATAGAAGTGCACTTCGTATTTTCTTCAAACGCCTATATTAAGTCTTTGAACGTTAAAAAAAATAACCATATCATCTTCTTAGCATTGATGAAAAACGAAAAATATATAAGCTGAAGGAATTTGATATTCACCTAATGATGAAAAGAGCAAAACTATTTTTTTATACAATAACATAAAAATTATATTATACCCAACTTTGAAATGTAATGCAGAGTAATCAAAGCGGATATAACTAACTGATTCTTGTAGATAATAATATAATTGCTACTTAATGAAACACGTGTTTCTAACGAAGCTCAAATGCTTTAACTTTTTTTCATAATAACAATAATAATAGGCTTACCGAAACCGGAGGTTCGATGCCGATAACACCAAAGTCCGCCTACACAGACTTGTCCAATGTCCACTGTTCAAGCCCAAGCCCAAGATCAGCTTTAATGCAATCCTCCCATCGACGCTTCAGCCTACCTTTCAGACACCTACCAGTCGGATCAGCGAATACCAACTTTCCCAGAATCCATTCCTCACCGAGCCCAACAATTTTACCCGCCCATTTGAGTTTCCGCGAAGCTATCAACTCGATTATAATCACAGGGTACAAGCTCCGCGATTCCGCGTTGTGCAACCTTCTAAGCTCCCCAGTGCCACGTTTCACATCCGTAAAGAACCGTCGGAAGAATAATAGTTTTATAAATTCTAACCTTTAAGTTTTTAGACAGAAGCCGCGAGGTAAGTAATATAGCAACTGAATAATAACACGCATTTCCCACCTTTAACCGGGACTTAATTTCTTCCTGGATTTCATTTCTTCCTTTTATCATTGAACCTAAATACTTGAATTTCCCTACGTGTTCAAAAGTATGCCCTGGTATATCAATATCACCTAGATCGCCACCGTTTCTACTACGCTACTAATCATATATTTCGTAATTTAATTCGAGTCCTATTTCTTTACCGGTTTTTATTAACACACTTAACCTTTTTTCATACCTTACTTCATTTCAAAACTCCTAAATTGTTTTCTACTACGGAGGTGAGTAAAAGTCTTGTCTTACGCGAAGCAGATTTTGTAGAGTAATATTAATTTATTTATCAAACCCGCTAAGGCTAAAATTAACACATACAAAGATCATACTTTCTAGCTTGTTAATTTCTCTTAATTTTAAAATAAGAAGGCCCTTAGAAGGACGACTATAGTGGAACGATGCTGTACAGAAAGATTCATCGGATGCTTCAAAGTGCGCTTGCTACAAGCAAAAAATTGTGTAGTGCACAGTGGAGTGACAGGACATTAGAACTACGTCTCATTTCTATTCCATCACTTACTATTACGAGTCATTTTTTCTCCTCTATACAATGAATTTACGGTTTATTCAGGGAGCAAATATTATGGGTTTTTTTTTGTATATTTCTCTCAAGCTACAATCTGTTCATATACATTTTAAAAAAATATATATTATCTATTTAATATAATAATGCTTAAAACAAAACAAAATAAAGGCTATTTATTTTTTTAACAATACAGTTCAAGATCGCTATTGCAACTAAGTGGATTAAATAAAAAGGAAAGGGAAAAAGAAATTATTTTGGCTTTGAGGCGCTGTTTATAGTAGGGTAGAGTGGGGCTAGTTGAGCATAGGGGCAAGTTGGGCACTTGAAATATCTCGCAAACTATTCACCGTACGCATAGATGCCTATGGCGGAACGAAAGAGTCTTGGGAGAGATAATCAGCGCGCGATCGCTAGTGGCGGTTGGATGAGCGAGTGAAGCGCTCGTGTGTTTTGTTTATTTTGTGACCAATACAAAAAGTAAAAGCGTCGTTCATCACAAGTTTTCATCTGTATTAGTCAATTTTTATTTATTTTTAATCAGGTAAGAAATATTTCAAATTTCAAATATATAAAAATATTTCAAATAAGAATATTTCAGAGAATTGTTATACTTTTGATATGTGGAGTTGTTCTGGGTATAACTCTTATGATTTTTTTATAACCACTCTTTTGTTTTCAAATTCCGGGTAGAGATTAGTTGAGCTATAGTTGCTCAACTTACCTCACGACTCAAACAACTTAAAGAATGAGTGTTTTATTTTTTGTTAGTATGCGGACTTACAATAGGTAGACTACAATATGTTCTTAATTGCTACAGTGACAATGATGATTTGTTTTAAATATTAAATTTAATTTTCAAACGCCTTTTCGTTTTCGCGCTGGACTTACCGCACACATACACACACATTGACACACAGACACAAAGACCTTTTTTTGGGACTTGGTTATTTGGATTTAGGGGACCCTAAAACGTGTATTTCCGTTGAATTACATTTAACGATCGCAATACTTTCCATTATTATATATTTCATATATAGGTAACTAAAATTAAAAAAACACTCTTATTTTTCTTTAAATAGTATTGCATTATTTAATGTAAGAGATACTTGGAAAACGTAAAGATTTCAGTATTTTTTTTTTCATTTTGTTTTTTGTAAAATTCCTATGTTATAACTTCATATGAATATTTAAAAAGCTTAAATTGAAGTATTTTCCACTGAATATTTTCTGAGGTTACTATTTTATGAGGTCCCTTCTTTGTTTTTCTCTTCAAGATAGAAGAAATTTTCGATGATTTTGATATCATCAAAGTGGACTGTTTTATCACGTCCTGGAAGTTATTGTGCTGATAAAAAATTAAAAAGTAATTTTTTTAATAATTTATAGATTTGATTCACATCATCATTTCACAGTTTATGGGAAATTGAGGATCTGAAAAATTGCAATTTCCCTAGAATTCATAACCTTTTCTTCCGGCGTCACAAAAAAGATCCATGCATAGCAAACGAGACTGAAAATCTGTAGTATATTTCCGGTCACAAGACATTCACTGCTACATTTAATAATATTGTATTTCAAATTACATGATTTCTTTTAATATTGTACAGTTGGATCATTGGGAAAAATATGACATTTAGGAGTTAAGCTAAGTTATCTCCGTCCAGAAGGATACGAGATTCAATTGTTTGGAACAAATGATATTAGAATTTAATGATTTACAATTTTTATTTAAGAAATTATGCCTTTAAAATCGATTCCTTAAAAGCCTTCCTTAAGATTCCTGAAGTTAATAATCTCTGAAAAACATTTTCGCCTCTGGCTCCTTAACTGTGCATTTCTCGATACATCTCTGTTTAACTGTTTTTCTTCTTTTGAGGCCCTTTATTCAATACTGAAGTCTGGTCAATTAACCCTGAATATAAATAAAATAAAATAACAATTCTGCTTAGAGCCAGGAATCCATCTCTTTTATTTTGTTTTACTTCAGTAGGTTCATTTTGTTTCACTTGATTTTATTTATTTTTTAATTTATTTGAAATTTTTAGTTTATTTTTTCAACAATGAACGTTTTCATTCGATCAAAAAAAAAAGTACCCACCCTTACGTTTCAAGATGTGTAGAATCCTAATAATGATTGTTTTTTTTTTAATCGTTACGAGGGCTTACGAATTTGTTTACGAAATTGCTTAGATTTCTTGAAAACTCGGTTATTACAAATATAAAATATTAAAAAAAAAACATAAGGTGTTTTAGAATCAGGAAATATTATTTAAATGAAAATCAGCACAGACTCCTAAATGAAAATTGGACAGACTCCTTATCGGCTCTGCTCAGCTTGAAACACCCTTTCTCCACCGACTCTCTTATTCAAAATATTCTTTTATCATTGCAGTCCACAATAGTTTCAAAAAATTTAGTTTTTTTCGTCTGGTTACCGAGCCACTGCGGTATAGTTGGCAATGAACTCGCAGATCGTGCTGCCAAATAAGCCATAACAGCTAGCAGTCCGTTTATTGGGGTGCCTGTTGGCGACTATGTTTCTGTCATCAAGCTTCGGATTCGATCGAAGTGGGGACAAATTTGGCAGGACACTGCAGAAAACAAGTTAAGGGAAATAAGAAGGGACATCTCCCATTGGCATTTGTCCCTTCGGCAAAAGCGAAGGGGAGAGGTTATCCTGGCGAGCCTTCGTATTGGACACACCCGACTAACACGGACATCTCATGGCACGGGAACCGCCTACTGACTGCCCAACATGCGGTTGCCCGGTTACTGTTAAACACGTTTTGACAGAGTGTAGGGCTTATGATATTCACAGAGCACATATTGCAATTGACACTGACTTACGAACCGTTTTACAAGACAACTTCAAAACGTTTTGACTTCCTACAATAGACAGACTTATACAATAAACTATAATATTTAATCCGTGATTTAAGACGAAAATGATCCAAGTGATTTAAGAAAAAAAAAAAAAACGCAGTCTAGTATAAATACTTTTGGTTTATTATTATTAATAATGAAACATTGTAATCAAATAAAAAAACATATATAACAAATTACCCACCCTAACGTTGTAGAATCCGAATTAAGAATTTAAGTAAGAAAAACCTTTTGTCCGCCGTTCGCCGTACACTGTACTCCGTCCACGGCATTTCTCCGAAACTGAAGGACCAATTTTTTTTTTTAAATTAGCCACAAAAATACTAGTCCATGCAACGATGATTCTTACACTTAGACGTGGTTATTTTTAAAATTGCAGCCGATTAAAAGTGATTTAGTTCAATAACTGAGTTATTTTTGAAGGTAGACTATAAATGTATGAATGTTTTTTAACCAAAAATTAGTGCATAACATTAAAAAAGAAACGAAAAATATTGAAATTTTACCCATAACTAAATAAATACGCCCATAAGTCAGTTATTGTTGAAGAATTTTATAATTAGTAAAGTACGATAAACTAATCAAAAAAATTATTGGAGATGTAGAAAAGTCGAAAAGATTAGTACCTATCAAAAGCTTTATAAACTGTTATATCCTTATATAGTTATTTGAAAATAATGAACCATTGTGTAATAATTTGCAGTTTTTTTTTTAAATTTTAACATCATATTTTCACTTTGTCATATAAGGCGAAAATGTTATCTTAACGCCCTAATGCTTATTACTCTTAATTGGAAAAATTGTATTATATTGTTAAAATAAAATGATTTATCTCTTTTTATTATGCAGGGTTGGCATAGAGTATCAAGCTCCTTTTTAACAGAATTTATACGGAAAAACATTGTCAGCAGTTGTTTGTATTCAATTGTTCGACTTTAGATCAAATTATTAAAAGGATGCATATTTTTCAGAATTTATTTTTAAAAACAATAAACAAAAATTATTACTTGTTACGGAAAGAATATTACTTCAAATTTCAAAGACATAATAAATTCAGATAGCTACTATTGAATAAAAAAAATATTAATTCCTTCCCGGAAACACTTATGTGAAGGGACTTCGCTTCCTGGCCGAGAGGAAATGAAGGGTTGAGCGGACTTGATCGAAGTCTCTACAGAAATCATTCAAAAGACTTTGCTCGGTCTTACTTCTTATACCATATCCATATATATATATTTTTTTTTTTACTTTTATTTAAAGATATACTAATGTATGATGAAAAAAATCTGGTGAATGCAACACACGACTCTTTCTTACCTTGGATGCTAAAAATATTTTTTTATTTTTTAAAACATATTTTTTGATATTTATAACTGTATTATATACATCAATTGAATGTGGTGGACATAGTAAACTGACAAGAAATACACGTAGGGACGCTACCCATTGGCAGCACTATAAAAATATTCTAAAGTAGAAGGTCTCAGAGCAATCTGATTTTTAGACGTCTCGGAGGATAATCAGGAATCAAATAGGATGATAGTATAGAAAGTAGTGGATTAAAGAGGAAAAGAAGATTTTCATTGAATGGTTGATACCTGGTTCAGGCTAATTCAGTAACATACGGATCATTAAGGTCTTTATGGATGAGCTTATTCGTGACAAAGTAAGGAGCGATAAAAAATAATTTAAGAAATGTTTATTAAGTTAGACTTAAAAAATGTTTAAAGAAATATATTTAGTTTCGTTGGAAATATATGTTTTAAATTAAATTACATAACAATGCGAATTATTATATACAATTATCACTTATTTTTATGCCCTTAACGTCTGTATGCATTACTTTTCACGGCTTTGTATATAATATGAAATTTTTTTCCAATAATTTTTAGGAATCATAATAGCCCGTGAGCCAGCAACTGAAAATGTAACCCATTTTACAAAAATTTTTAGTATATTTTATGCAAAACATCTATCATGATCAAGCAGAAAATACACGTCTGCCAACTAAAAACGGGTGGATTACAAAATGGCGGTGATTCAATAAAGAGCCAAAAAGACGAAATTTATGACTCATTTGACCACGATTTTCCTTTTTATCTTATAAAACAAGGCGATAATAAGAATCAAACTACGCTAGTCTGCCATTCACAGGTAGGTGGAAGCCTCGTCAGACGCGTTTTTAGGGACAGAAATTCTGACCCATGTAACCATTGCACTGACATTATATCGGTGAGTATTATTAGTCCTACGGATTTCTATTACTACTCAAACTAAAGCTAGTTTTATGCCGCGTAAAGTAGTTTTTAACTATTTTATTGTTAGGAACAGCCGTTTCCACGATATCAACCAATTAATGACAAAAATAAGAAGTTTCTCTGTTTCCGGTTTTTCGTAAGAACCATATCTATATAACTATTAGTCAAACAGAGTATTATACAACTCAAATTAAAGGTGATTAAATTTTCTATATTAATTGTTATAACAATTATCCTCATGGGAATAAGCCATTTCTAGGATAGTAACCATTGTGATAGAAAAGAAATATAATTGTCTCGTTTTCTGCCAACATTTGTTTTTGTTTTTTTGTAAAACCCCCTTATCGTTGAGTATAAGACATACAAATGTCTTTTACCACTCAAATGAAAGGTTATTAATACCAATGAATTAATGTTATAACGATTATCTTCAAAGGATGAGCTGTTTCCATGATAGTAACCATAATTGTGATAGAAATGAGTGATATCTCGTTTTTCGTAAACTTTTTATGTAATGCCTCCATATCGTTGAATATAAGACATATATATGTCTTTTACAACTCAAATGAAAGGTTCTCAAGTATTTGATAATTTAATTTATAAGATTATCTTCATAGGATGAGCCGTTTCCATGATAGTAACTATAATTATCTTAGAAAAGAGTGTTATTTCGTGATATTACATTTGTTGATTGGCCAACATTGTGTAATCCACTCGTTTTCAGTTTTCAGACGTGTATTTTTTCGCATTTTTTGCTTTACCATGATAAATGCTTTGCTTACAACATCCTAAAATTTTTGATAAAATGGTAGCATTTTTCGTGGCTGGCTCAAACACTATAATCGGGAAAATGATAAACCACAGTCTAACTTCGTACAGACTTTCAGGCTCTGGCGTTGTACACATAAATCAGTAGTAACATTTTGAAAAACATTTAGGGGTTAGGAGATTATTTGCTTACGAAAATTGGTGTTCCGATTTTAATTTAAAATAGGAATTTTAATATTTTATAAATTTTAGAATATAAGCTAAGTAAAAAAAAATAATAAAAATAATAACTTTCAAACCATAGCGGCGTTTTTTATACTTCAGATTTATTTACCAGATTAAAACTTGAATATTCTAATAGCTTAATTATTTGACTTTCTCGCTTCATAAATGGAACATTTAGATACTTAACTTAATTTTTTCTTCATTGGAGCCAGACTTATTAAACAAAATGTTTTTCACACACGCAATATTTTGCATATAAACTCTAAAAATCAAAATTACCATGCATTTTGTAAGCCTTCTCCCATTTGTGAATTAATTATACTCGGCTAAAGTTAAAGACCCCCTTCTTGTAAACTATATTGTGAATTCCTTAAAATTAAACTAAATTATTATATGTATAAAGAATATGAATAAAGATCATATTAACAAGACTATGATCTATAGAATTTTTGTAATTTTAAGAGTTTTTTTCTGTGCATTAAAATTATTTCCAAATCCATGCCATAAAATAATTTAATACTGAAGAATTCCTTTAAAATATAAATATTGGGATAAAATAATACTTAAGTCTTTTTAAGTGTGAAGGTGTTTAGCACCTTCTTACAATTTTCTCAAGACCGGCTTTAACGATTTTGATTAAATCACTTATTGATGTAAAATTTGATGGTCTTTTTTGTCATGTATGTTACATGCCGACTGAAACTACCTGACAGGGCTTAAATGCCGATAATTTAAATTTTCTTCCTCTATCGTAACTTTTATTTTGTAGAATCTATAAAAATAACTATATTATCTATTTAGTAATGATAAATATATAATTTGAAGGAAAACAATAATCAACTGAAAGAGAAAAGGCCAAAAATATTTTTTTAATGCAATTTTCTTGTTTATGAATATAAAAACGTATATAGACGTATAATTTACCTTCGGAAAGCTAAAAATTTTAGAGCAAATATTATCTTATACACATAATTGTGGAACATAAAGCTGATGGAGAGTGATGAAAAGTCAATAAAACTGATTGATTTTCATAGATAATAATATAATAAATTATTTGACAAAATATATGTTTCTATTGAAACTCAATGCAATAATTTCTTAAACAATTAATTTTTATCTCTAATTGTATTTCAAATATCTAAAAAAACTATTTAAATTGATTTTAAGAACGAAAGTAAGTGAAAGTCGTGTATTTCGAGCGCTAGATGATTAAAATTTTTTTTTTTTTTGTACTTATGTTTTTCTATTATGTTTCATTAATGTATTGTGATTCGTCGTTTACTTTAATTATTTTATTTGTTTTAAAATGTACACATTCCACTAATTTAATTGATTGAATCATCCTGATTTGGGAGTTATCGATTGGAAGTACTGATCTTTCACGGATAGCTCAGCGTAAACAGATTTGTTTCAGGATTTCAAGAGAAAGAATTAATATTCAACCTGTCAAAAGAGTGTTTCGACCGTATAAATTCTTGAATAGGATTTAATAATGATCATGTGCACTGTACTATTGCAGAGTAGAAACTTGAGTATACTCCATGCAAATTATGTCGAAGTTGATGCATACATCTACTTAAACAAGTTCCTACTTAAAGGGGACACTCGCATTAGTCCGAACATGATCACGAAGAGGGAACGACAACTTTAACCTTCTTACGTATCCAGGTTCCTCGCCAGGAAGAAGGGACTACACCTGAGGATATCTGCATAATGTATTTCCTCAGAGGGGCAACTTCGAATCCATTAAAACTAAGCTCCTAGCGGAAGTTTAGCACGCCCCCTTCTCAAATCAAATGTAACTTCTATGGTGTTTCTGTCACTGGCCGTGAAAATTCTTCTCTGTTAAAACGGAGATGCATCATTTCTGACTTAACTTTCTCTGTATAATTCAGCGTGGCGAGTTCTATTATAAAAGTTTGGCCTTTCATTTCACCTTCAACAACAATGGCCTGGAAATGACAAAGGTTTCGCATAATGTCTTACGAGCTCTAAGACTAAAGTTATTTCAAAGGAATTGGAGCAATCAGCATAAGGAGATTTCGTCTCATCCATAATGAATGGTGGAGTATCCATTTTAAGTATTACTAATGATTTTTTATTTCTTTTATTGAAATTTACAGCTGTACAATTTACATAGTACAATAAGTAAATGTGCTAAAAACATTGGCTTGAAAAAGACATGAGAAGAATCAACCCAGCGGTAGCACTTCAATATTTATTTGTTCAGTAGGTCTCGAGGCCACCGGGTTTTCAGACGCCTCGGAGGATTATCGGGAATATATGTCAATGAGAGGATACGGACAAGCAAATTTATATGGGCGGGTAATTTGGAATGAAAGGAATTGTATCTTTTTTTAGCTATTTCTGTAACTAGTGGGATATTCAGGTCTCTATGGATGAGTTTGTTGGTAACAAAGTAAGGAGCGTCTAGGATTTTGGATTGCAAAGATTGGATGCGGGAGGAATTCGATGGTTTAGTGGAGCCCCATAGATCTATGCCATAAGTCCAGATAGGTCTAATAATGGTTGTGTAAATGAGTTTTTTGAAGTAAAGAGGGAGTTTTGATCGTTTGTCAAGTAAGTGTTTTAATAGTCGATATCTACGAGCAGTTTCCTGTCGTTTAAGTCTTGTATGAGGATTCCATGTAAGACGTTTGTCAAGATGAAGTCCAAGGTATGGTATTTGTACTACAGTGATGAGTGGGGTATGATTAAAGGAAACAACTGGACAGGAAGTCATAGGTTTACGTCGTAGACTGAAGATGATTTGGTGGGATTTATTAGCATTTATTTTGATTCTCCAATTGTGTCACCATTCTGCAATGGCGGATACATGGTTCTGTAGGAATTGGTAAGCAACAATAGGATCATTATTTACGGATAGCACACATGTGCCATCAGCGTAAGTAGAGAGTAAAGTGCATGGATGGATAGATATATCAGCTGTATACACAGTGTAGAGGATTGGGCCAAGGATACTACCTTGAGGTACACCGGCTGACTGATTGAATACTGAGGAGTAGAAGAGGTTATGATTAACTTTAAAGGTTCTACCAGTAAGGTAGGAGCGGATTATTAGGAAATATGTCACAGAGAGGAATTTGCGGAGTTTGTAGAGCAGTCCTGGATGCCAAACTCGTTCAAAAGCCTGTTCCACGTCTAGAAAGGCTCCAGTGCAGTATATTCCGCGGAAGTATTACTAATGATTAAATGTAGAAAATGGACTTGCCAATTTTTCCGTAATCAATCTTAAAAAAAAATACATCCAACATTTTAGCTAATTTGTTCATTTAACATCACTTTATGCCACTGAGGCTAATCCTAAGACGATTCTAGTGTGAGTCCTAAATTTTGCCTATCTAGGTTTCATTAGGACAGGGATCTTTAACGAGTTAATAATAATAATAATAATAATAATAATTTGTTTTATTGTTTAATTTACATACATAAATTTACTATACATTTATATATTGCACACTATGCATAGACTTTAGTCCATCTGCAGAATAGCGCGCCTTAACAAAATGTTCTTTACAAATATTATATAAATAATAATTATAATATAAAACTAACTGAACATTTTTTCCCCACATTTTCTCCCTTTATTTAAATATTGAATTCTGATATAAATAAATATCTATATTTCCAGGCCCTTAAATGATAGTTTATGCAATGCTACCCAATTTTCACCGTTTAGATACTTTTTGTATTGCTGTCTGGACAATACTGCCCCGCCAAGCCAACGCATCCTTATTTCTGATAGCACAGAGCAGACCGCTACATAATGGTACATATCCTCTATGTCTTTATTATTACATAAACTACAATAATGTAGTTCTTCCGCCCTTGTAACATTACAATTAAGGTACAGAAGCTGTCCTCTTATTTTAATTATTGATTTGATGAGTCCCAGGCCGTATCTATCAGAGATATAACTGTTCTCCCCTAAAACACAATTTAATTTTTTATACAGTTGATGGTGAATAGATTTGTTGACTTTAACCAGTAAACCATTTCTAAAGTCTTCTCTAATATATTCTATTAACCCTTTAAAACATTGCTTCTTTCCATCTACTAAATAATCACTATTTTGCCAGTTATATCTCCGACACAAAGACCGGAAATCATCACACCACCATAAATTTCTCTTAATAATTTTCTCTGCCAAAATCTTAGTCAGTCTATGGCTGGGTAACATCAATACTTTTTGATTTTATTGAATATTTAGGTGCAAAGTAAACAAAAATATAGGGTCAATATTAGTTTCCAAATATATAATATAGTGTGGTGTACTCTGCGGAAGTGAAAACAATTTTCTAAAAAAATAGGAAGATAATTTCTCTATTCTATGAAAACGCCTGAAACCCCAAACCTGGGCTGCATAACATAAAATAGCTCGGGAGACAGCCTTATATACAGATAGCTTAGATGAAAACGGTAATTTATTATTGCTGAAAAAATGTTTGTAAGTGGTGTGAATACTGAAACAAGAGGCGCTAAACCTTTCATCAAAATGTTTATTTAATGATAATTTCGGAGATAGAGTGATACCTAGGTACTTATATTCATTAACAACCGTTACACTTTCGTTATTTAAGCGTCATTTCTCCTTTCTCACTAACGAGTTTCTAACATTGCACAGGTTCTGGACCATCTTTTTCATTTCCCTCCTTACTCCCATTAAAATATTCTATGGCCACTTGCAGGTTTGAATCCGCGAACTTAGACATAGGAGGCTTTTATGCTACCCACTTCGTCACAGGTGTTATTAACCTATGTTGATTAAATTATCATACCTAAAGTCTCAGATTTGTAAAATATCTCGAAACACCGTCTTAAGCCTTGTTTATACTAAAAGCGATTAGTTGATGTTGAATGAAATATCTTGTGACTTTACCATATAAAATTTTTATTACCGTAATAACTTATAAAGATCATTATCAGTTCTTTGTCTTAAATTAAATTAAATTAAATCTAACTGATTAATTTTTGAATTTTTTATATTCATAGTTTGTTGGTCTGTTTATTTATTTACCTTCACTTTTATACTAGGGGTACTCACTACGTTTGCTATAGCATGCTATTTGTGTTATTTTGCTAAACCCGTCGAGTTTCTACAGTTATTTCCTGTATAAAATTGATGGGATTAGCACAATAGCACAAATAGCATGCTATAGCAAACGTAGTGAGTACCCTACTATTTGCAACTCCTAAATTTTGCCCATGCAGGTTTTATTATGATGTGGATCTTCATCGAGTACATATTGCACAGGCTTAGGACCACTATTTTATGTAATATTCAAAGGACAGCATAACGAAGATTTTTTTTTTAATTTTAATTTTCAGACCAACGCCTCAAAGTGTGTTGGGCAATAACACCTTCCCCATCATATTTAATAATTTGACGAGTTGCTGTGAAATTTTTTCCTGATGTAGAGGAAGGGGTGGCATCAAAACATCCACCACCATCCTTTTTCTCTGAATCATATTATATACGCTGATTAAAAAATTGGTTATAAATTTAATAATTTATTTATAATTAAAGTGATTAAAAGATAGAAAAATAAAGGCGAAAATTATTGTTGTACACTTTAATATAATAAATCTGACACACCATTGAAACTGATACTTATTAACTAAAGAAAATAAATAAACATTAAAAACGTAACTCTAATAAAAAATAAAAATTAAATTAAAAATAAAACACTAAAACATTAAAATGTAATGAAAAAAAAAAATTGTCAATACAATACAGTTGGTACACTTGGTGGCTCCCTCGCTGATAAGAAAAGATCGCCGAGACGATAAATTGAAGGCCGGGCCCGGTTGGGTTGGCTTCAATGTAAACGGTTGCAGTAAAATAAAATGCACAGTGCATAAAAAGGAGGTCTTGCGGGGGCAAAGGCTCAGGGAAAAGATGCGATAAGCGACTGAGGCGAGCGTGGACAGGACGCTAATCCATCCCCTTATAAACAATTGTGGTATTATTGTATGCAGCAATACAACATTCACGTTTAAAACAAAAAAGTCTCTAGTTTAAAAATAAACTTGTTATCCCAATAATAAATACAATTGACGTAAAAATAATTCTAAAGATATAAAATAAAACAGTGCAATAAAAAAAAACAAAAAAACTTAAACTCAAATTAGAATAGAATAGAAAAGAAACTATTCTGGGACAATGTCCCTTAAGAATAACAATTATGAACAAAATAATAAAGTATGACTGGCCAAAAACAATATATAACTACAATTAAATAATACAAGAATGAATGAAAAAAAAGGAAAAAAAAAAGAAGAAAGGGTCATAGAGCCATCTCTATTTACAAATTCAAGAAATAAATAAATAAGAATAAACATAAAATGTAACTTTTACATCTCATTAAAGTAAAATTTACTTTACATAAGTTGGCATAATAAAAATTAGCTTACATCTGACTGAAGAGAAAGGGAGTATTGAAAGAGGAGGAATTTAAACGATGATAGGGAAGGAGCATGACGGATGTTTGAAGGGAGAGTATTCCATAAGGCAGTGGAACGGGCTAAAAAAGAGCAGGCATATTTTTTGGTTCTATGAAAAGGAGTGTGAAGGTCGGACAGAGGGGATCTTGTTTCCTGGTGATAGGTTGAGGATTTAAATACCAGAAGGCTGTTGACATAGAATGGATGGTGGGACTTCCAAAGGTTGTGGGTAAATTACGATAATTTCAAAGTTCACTTTCATGTTTCTTCTTTGAAACAAAGAACTAAACTGAGACTTTCTTTGTAGAATGAGATCAAACGGGCTTAGAGAATGCTATATAGGGAGAATGCTCTGAATGCTCTATTAATTATCGCGAAGTATTAAATAGAATTAACATATTTACAGTAATTTAAAAACTTCAATTCAATAAAACGGTAATTTTTTTTCACCCTATTAATTTGAACTGATTAAAAACTAAACACTTTTAAAAAATATTAAAAAACCGGAAAACTAATAATCATTTTTCAAAAATTTATTTATACCACAATCATAAGTTTTCTGTATTATATATTTTCTATAGTAATGTGTATAGTTTTTGTATATTATTAATTATAATCAAAAATGCCTTTTATGTCTTTTGTCAATACTTCAAAGGAAACTATAATATTTTTTAGAGCTGACCTATTCTGGACTCTGAAAATTATATTAAAAAAAAAATAATTTAAGTACCTACACCAGTATAAGATATGATGAGTACAGAGATAGAGCATAATTAGCCCACTATTTTCAGGTTTTGAGTTAGTGCTGCTATCTGTAGTCCAAACAGAGTACTTTGATCTGACTATTGCTTTAAAGAAGAAAAACATGATTGGTCCTCAGTATAAGGAGTTTTATAAAATGTGTGCAGGTGAATAACATGACCACTCCACGTCAAACTGGTAAAGTAGCTGATACGTACTTAGAATTTGGGTTCGTATTATGACCTTTATACTTTATACGTACTTTTTTTTTTTTGTTTTTAATGAACACTTTTCTTTTCTCCATTAAACATGAAATTAAAATATTGTTGTATAAGATTTGTTTTTGGTACCTGGAGACCGTCTCACGAGACTCACCTCAACGCCGAGTTGAAGTGGCTCCTCCACTCCATACGCAGACAGTACTTCCTTGGGTCATTTCTCTACCAAACGATAAAATCCCAGCATCCTTCCTATAATTACAGTCTCTTTCAATTTAAATCCTCAGTCCACTTGCTTGAAACAAGATCTCGCCACTCCGACCTTTATATCCCATCCCACAGAACTAAAGCCTTTGATCGATCATTTCTTGCCCGTTCCACTGCGTTCTGGAATTCCATTCCTTCCAATATACGTCGTGCGTCTTCCTCACCTACAATTAAATATCTCCTTTCCAGTATCTATTATCCCTTACAGACGCTTGTTGACCTTAGATCTGATATTTGATGATAGAATTTAATCATTATAATGACTAAATGCTTACTTTATTTTGCTTTCGTTTTTTTCACAAAATTGTTACTTTGTGATTTGTGTATGTATGTACGCGCGGTGTGTGTTTGTGTGTGTGTGTACACACACACACACACACACACACACACATATATATATATATATATATATATATATATATTTTTTTTTTTATCTACTATACTACTTTTTTTTTACTACTATACCTATGTAAATTTTTTTTCTACAAAATTAGTTGTTTTTATTTTATCATTCTATTGTACTTATTATCATTATTATTATGATCATTACTTTGTGATTTGTGTATGTTGTCCTCTAAACTATTCAAAGGATAAAATAGCAAATATACTTTTCAAATGTAATTTGGTTTCGTTGGAAGCAAAAGATTTTAGAAAAAACATTATCTCATATACAAAGTTGTAAAAGGTGATAAATAGGGCATACATTATTACTAATAATTATTCGTAACAATTTAATATTACTATATTTAATTTAAATCATATGTTTCCAACGAAATAAACGAAATAAACTTTTTATTTAAATTAACATTAAAAATTTTAAATTTAGGTTTATTTAATAGTTTTTAAATTGATTTTAACAGTAGAGGTAAGTGAAAGTCGTGTGTTGCTCGAACCAGATTTTTTTTTATTAAATTAAATTTTCTTCACGGGAATATCATGACATGTCCATGTTATTCTCTGATGAATTTCAATATACGTCCATTATGAAGCCTAAAATTTAACGGTCATTTTAGAGTTTTTGAAATATATTAAACATGTTAATAAAATTCACATATAAGGAAGAACTACTCAGAGTTTATGTTGAGAGAGGTGAAACTTTTTGAAATCCTCTTACTAGAAAAAAATCCAAAAGTGATTTATCACGTTCTTTCCGTTTACCCATTATATTTTAAAATATCCAGTGTCAAGTCAACATCGATAGAACAGTCGGCTATACGACACATTTTTAAAGAGGAAACCACTTCTAATTGAGGCAATTATGACGTTAATTAATGATCCCTCTGCATAATTGCTTTCTTAGAACTTCGTCGTATGGTATTTCCAGTATACTCTATGACTATGTTATTAGAAAATAGTTAATAAATGATTCTAAAATTAACTCAATTTTAATTGTTTATTACGAGGAAAACGAGTTCTCGCAACGAAGTGTGTCATTCCTGACGACGAACAGCAATTAAAGGTACATTATGTTGAGAAGAGAGAGTCATCTCCTAGGCGATGGAATTTTTAATCTCTTTCTATATTAATATTGATTTTAATTTACCATATCATTTTGCAATCGACCAAAAAAAAAAAAAAAAAAAAACCCCTCCTCAAAATTTGAGAGCTTACGTTTCAAGATGTGTAGAATCCGAATAACGAATAAAAAGAAATTCCGTTTCTCCTAATAAATACCAAACATTTAAATTTTGGACCAAATGAAAAAAAAGAATCATTTAATTTGGTTAACAACTAGCTTAGATATTGCTTTTTGAAATCAGTGGTAGTGTTATGATATGATGCTTTGAATTAGTTCTTTTCATATTACTTAATTGCCTATCAACAGCTATATAAATAGTTATACCCTAATATTGTTATTTGGAAATAATCAACCATTGTATAATAATTTGCAGCATTTTGTGTTTATTTTCATATTTAAACCGTACGTTTATTTATTTTTTTTTTGTTTACCATAATGTTTCATATTTTATTTATTTTAAAATTATTTAATAAGGTTAGTCATCTAATACGTTTGTTTGTGAACACTTCTCACTTCTTCTTAATTGGGCAAGTACTAATATAGATAGATATTTATAAACGTAAAGAGACGTTACTATACACAAAACCTATATATGGAATTTTGAAAAATCCATATTTTCAGTAACAAAATAAATAACCTGCTGTATTAAGTATAACTGTTATTATCAGTGGCGAATTTTCTTGATTTTGTGAGACAGCTTTTATTTTATTGTTTATTTTATTTACAGGATTTGCACTTTTCCTTACGCAATATGAAATATATAATAAAGAAATGTACAGCGATAGTATATATTTTTGAATTAGATACACGTTTTAGAATATCTACGTTTGCTAATCCCAAGCCACTTTATAGATCGTAGGAGTAAAGGATTTTTAAAAATTCATTATAGAATAAAACAGAAAATATTTTTTATTCTGTGATTAGGCTCCTTAAGAATAAAAGGTTTGGACAACTGGACCAAAAGGGAATACCACACAATGTCGCGGTTGCATTAGGAAACGATGGGAATAGAATTGACCAATTAATGTGCCTCCTTTCTGAAATGGACTTTTATAAGAGGATTTGACGACTTACTTTATGTTTATTTATTTCTATTTATCTTTATTTATTTTTTCATCCTTGAATATCGTCTACGAATATAACTTGATATATGTTTATTTTTTACTAACGCTGTCATATTTATTTTTATTATAGATTATTCTTATTCTTATTATCTGTTTTAATTATTATTATTTAATATTGACAAAAAAAAATGTCTAAATTAATTTTCTAAAATGAGCGTATCCGGCACTATTTATGAGTGTATTATTTGTTAATTATGTATTATCTGTATGTATGTATTCATGTGTTATGGATGTATTACTTATTATGTATATCATTATTGTCTATTATGTATTATTATTTGTTCATAATGTATTCGTTCATTGTGTATTATTATTATTTATTTTAGTGTATTATTATTTAGTGTATTATTATTATTTGTTATATTGGTTCATTATTTATTTTAATTAATATTATGTTTTAATATTTCAACTAAAACCATAATTGTTTGTTTTCAAAAACGTGTATCTTATACGTGTATTTTATATGTAAGTGTATCTTAAACTGATGACCAAGATTTTTTGTGCCAATAAATAAATCAAAAACCAAAATAAAAGGTTTGTACAGTTGAAGTATACAATATGTCTGGCCAACAGACAAAATGAACTCAATTAACTATTATTTACAATTATGGATGAATATATATATATATATATATATATATATATATAATATATATATATATATATATATATAAGTTTGTGTTGTTCTTAGGTTGCAGTCAATGAATAAACAATTTTATCTATGCGACGTTTCGAGAATTTATTGTTCTCATAATCATGCAATTTTGGACAAAATAGTGTCTTAATTAGGCATGTTAAGCCTACAAGCTTTGAAAGAACACTGAGTGTTCTAAAGAGTGTTCTTTCAAAGCTTGTAGGCTTAACATGCCTAATTAAGACACTGTTTTGTCCAAAATTGCATGATTATGAGAACAATAAATTCTCGAAACGTCGCATAGATAAAATTGTTTATTCATTGACTGCAACCTAAGAACAACACAAACTTAAATTATCAACAGTCGAGAACTGATCAAACAATATATATATATATATATATATATATATATATATATATATATATACGTGTGTGTGTACACTATACAATAAATAAATGAAATAAAAACAACCTTCAAAAATTAAATAAAATGAAAAATAACTGTATCAGATTAAGATTTCTTTTTAGGAGTGAACAGTTTTTAGGAAACCTTATTATAAAAGTACTGTGTTATTACCAATCATAAAACTAAAATATTTTGATGGCTTATTTTTTTAAATGATTTCGTCTTGAAATAGGGTAATTTTGACACCAAACTTATTTTCTAGCTTCACTAGAACCATAGATATTAAATAAACTTTCCGATTTTTTTACGCGAATTCCTAGGTAATATTCGCCTAATGTAATATTGTACTCGCTTTTAGGAGGACGGAGTAGCCGATTGCGTTGCTTTGACGCGCGTTGCCTACCAACCACAGAGAACCTAAAATTGGAAACCATAAAATTACGAGTTCGAGTCTCGGTACCGGGAGGACTTTTATCTCGGTATTTATACCCCGCCCTCACTCTCTTGTCCGAGAAAGCCCCGTATAGCCTTCAAAGGTAGGGGTGAACAGAAAAAATAAAAAATATTCATCTAATATTTTTCAGAGTCTAATGGTTTAATGTCTAGAATTAATTAAAAAAAAAAAAATCATTTAAATCGGTGACACACATTTTGAATCATCTCCTTGTCAGTGAAAATCCACGTCTTCTCGTAAATAGTAATTAAATAAAAATAATAATTGATAGTATAACTTATACCTTCTAAGTGACTCCTATTATCTATCCTTCAAGTTTAATAACGCTTCTAGTGTAAACTAGGAGTAGCGCCTGAATGGTGTTGTATGAATACCGTACTTTTATTTTATTTTTATTTATTTTACTCCAAGAACACCTGCATGACATAACTTGCTGGCCGAAAAATGGAAAGTAATAATGAATAAGAGCCTGTTCGACAAATTTTTGTAAAACTTGACTCTTGCCCTCAGGTCTTAGTCAATAATATTCCTATACCAGTTTTCGACACAGTGCGTTATTTAGGCCTTTACCTTGACAAACGGCAGACATGGGCAACAATATGGACTGCTCTACAGGTTATTAGGTTAATCTTCAAAATTATTATTGACAACTAATTAAATATTTATAAAGTATTAGTAAAACCAATTAGGATTTATAGTGGCGAGTTAGGGGAACAGCAAAAAAGTCACACGTCAAAAATATCCTATTATTAGAATCAAAATTACTTAGGAAAATCGCTAATACCCCTTTTTATGCATCTAATAAGATCTTACACTCTGACCTTGACATTCCGTTCGTCATTAAAAGTTCGCAATAAATTTCACGACATTGACCCAAAATTAAAACCCACTGACTCAGAACGTATCTACTGTCAAAAACCCTTACAATCCGCCTAGAAGACTATCGAGGCGCTGGCCAAGACACTTGCTATTTGTTTTTAAAATTTGTTTAAAGTTGTATTTTTATATTTCTATTAATTGGTTCACATATTTGCTTGGTGCATAAGCAGATATAAAATCTCATCTTGTCAACAACTCCAATTTTTTTTTTTTTTTTAAGAAGTTGATTTCTTACTATGTTCTTTCAATTGACCAGATCAACAAATAAAAGACCTTTCAGTTGGATCTGATACAATAGAAGAGACCAGTAGGCTAGAGAAGGAAGGGAAACTAACGAATTGTGCCAACACTAACTGCCCACCGAACTAATTGCTAAATCCAACACCGGGCGACCGCCTGTTCTCCTGGGATACCTTCCTATCTTCCGCACGAGGGGATTGGAAGGAGAGTTAGCAGGAGGTCGAGGGATTATATTTATTTTTGGATCAGCGACCGAGAGAATTAATAGAATCTAAAGTTAGGACGTACTATTGAAATAAATAGTTATTAGGAATTAAAAGGAATGCCTTGATTAATTCATAGGCTTATTGATCCTATTTTAAAAATCTGTAGGGGTTACCTGTTGAGTAGTGGTTAACATAACAGTATTCTCTGCCATAAGTGGCGGATTCGAACCTGCAGGTTGCCCTAGAATTTTTTGATGGGAGTAAAAAATCCTTAGTTATACCTTCCTTTGGAAGGTACGTAACAAGGTGTCCCCGAGCCTGTGCAACATCAGGTACTGGTTAATCATCCATATCCTAATTAAACCTGAATAGACATAGTTTAGGATTCCCACTGTAGCACAGCCCAACTACCCATTAAAGTGACGTTAAATGAATAAATAATAACATCCAACTCTGTACCATTATAGATTAGTTCCAACTAGAATTTTTTATCAACATAATGGTGTCAGAACATGCGCAATAAATTTTTGTTCGCCATAACAAGTACGCGTTCAAAAAACAAATGTGTTATAAATTTTTCCAGATGTTAGCAGATAAGTACTTCAAGTTAATCAACACAATTGGGATTTCAATGTCTAGATATACCTGAAAAAAATCATCAAAATTTAGTATTTTGTTCATTAAAGTTTAATTTATTTTATCACATTTTTCCTATATTCTAACTTCATATTAAGATAAAATATTTAATTTACAAATTACTTGTCAGCAAAATTATTATTTTTTTAATCTAAAACCTTTTATAGTTGAAAGGTTATTAATAAATGCTTTACAAAATTATTCCAAGTAATAGATGCAACAAATTTAATTATTAATTACATTGGATCTACAGTTTAAAAACTGGATCTTTTTCTTGAATAATGCTTAATCTGTGTGATATGAGATTTACGTATATATTTGTTCCCGCTCAAAGTAGTAATACAGATGTATAAGAAAAAATATTATATTACATACGAAAATGTAAGATAACATGTAAAAGTCACGAATAGTGCATAAACTTAGGTATTGTATATTTCATACCGGCATATTATTTAATTTTAAAACGTATGTTTTCAACAAAACTAAATGCAACTCATTCAGCTATTTACTTTAACTTACCTATATATGAGATATATAGTAAGGGAAATTATTGCGATCGTAAAAATTTTCCAATTAGTTTTCAACAGTAATACACGTTTTAGGGTCCCCTGAGTCCAAATGACCAAGTCCCGCAAAATGGTCTGTCTGTGAGTGGTAACTCCAGCGTGTTAACGAAAAGTCCAATGAAACTGAAATTTCATATTTAAGACAACTATACGCCCGAGATGTTACAGAAACATCTTCATCAAGATCAGCTAACCAGTAGTGCCAACGCATTTTGCACATTTTTACGATTTTCTCAAAAACGGCTCAAACGATTTTGATTAAAATCGCTATATCGATCATGTAGGTTTTTTCCCTCTGAAGTACCTTTAATTTTGTAGATTCTATAAAAATCAACTTGTTATCATTAACCATATCATCTTGTTAGCATTAATAAAAAACCGGTAAATATATAAGTCGAACGAATTCGATATCCAACTAAAGGAGAAAAGTAAAAAAATATTAATTTTTTAAATGAATTTTTTTGTTTTTGAACATAAGAACAGTAATATACATGAATAATATACCCTTGGACAGCTAAAGATTTTAGAAAAAATAATATCTTATACAAAAGCGTGTAAAAGTTAATAAAAAGTGATGAATAGCCGATAAAACTAACTGGTTATTTTAGATAATAATATGATAGATTTTTTAAATAAAACACATGTTACTATAGATATTCAATTTCATTAGTTTTTTTCATAGCTTCGCTCATTTTCATCTCTAACTGTATTTAAAAATTCTTTAATCGATTTTAAGAACGGAGGAAATTGAAAGTTGAGTGTTGCGCGTACTACATTTTTAAATTAAAATGTCATCATAAAATGAGATCCTGCAGTAAACGACTTGTAAAAAATATGACCTAATTATCGAACAATAGTTTGGCGATTAAATTTATTGGCTCATTGCCCGTTAGAAGTTATCGCCAAAGTGCTCTTCTCTTCGGTAATTTCGTTACAGTAATATGTTTCATCGGCAAGCTCTTTAATCCATTAACGAATCCTAAAAGGTGAAATAATTAAATAATCCGGGCGAGTGCTTTAAAAAAAAAAATAAAAAAAGTGCTTTCAGTAACAGGAGGGCTCTTCTGCAATCGTCCAAGATTTTAATTAAAATATCGATTGCAATTTTAGTGCATGAATATCGATATAAATCGTTATTTATCAGAATCGAAAGGAATTAGATTACCTTTTGGCAGGTCATTAATTATCAGCTCCGTCGAGTGGAAATAACTTGGGAAAGCAACGTTTGAAAATAATTAGAGATATTTTTAACTTTATAAATTAAAAAACTAATCACCATTTTATACTACTATACCGACTGGGATTTCATTCGTTGAATATCAAAAAGTAAAGCAACATTAGCATATAAATTTAATGCATAATCAACCTATGAAAATACATAAATTGGTCTTAGTATTTTTTATTTTATTTTATATAATATCAAATCTTTATTTGCATAGAATACATATGCATATTTATTATAAATTGATAGGAATTTCATTTACATTGCGCTATTTATTTACTAAAATTTATTTTACACATCAATAGTTTTTATTATTGGTAAAAAGTCCTAGATTTTTTTTTTAAATGTTTTATTTTTTTTAAATTATGCCTTCCCATTCCGGCTTCCTCCATTAAGGATCTGTAAGCCCAATATTACTTCTATCTTGATGAAGTTTCAGCTCTTATATTTTTTAACCGGGAGCATAATGCATTAATTTCACTATTATCAGAACAAAGGCAGCAAAGTGGAGACTCTTTCACTCCGATCCGATAATTAAAAAGTCCTAGTAATTAAATCTGTAGATAAATAATACTTATAAAAAAAATTGTGCGTGCAACACACGACTTTCACTTACCTCCGTTATAATAATAATAATAATAAGAGGCTTACCGAACCCGAAGGTTCGATGCCGATACCACCAAATTCCGCCTACACAGACTAGTTCCATGTTCACCGTTCAAGCCCAAGCCCAGTTTAACCTTAACGCAATCTTCCCATCAACGATTCAGTCTACCTTTCGGACGCCTACCAGTCGGATCAGCAAATACCAACTTTCTCGGAATCCGATCCTCACCGAGCCTAACAACTTTACTCGCCCATTTGAGTCTCCGCGATGCTACCAGCTCAATTATATTCACAGGATACAAGTTCCGCAATTCCGCGTTGTGCAACCTTCTAAACTCCCCAGTGGCCTCATCTCTCTTCGGACAAAATATTTTACGCAGTACTTTATTTTCGAAAACCTTATAAGTAAGTTTATCCTTCAAAGTAAGCGGCCACGTTTCACATCCGTAAATAAACCATCGGAAGAATAATAGTTTTATGGATTCTAACCTTTATGTTTTTAGATAGAAGCCGCGAGCTAAGTAACTTAGCAACTGAATAATAATAACACGCGTTTCCCACCTTTAACCGGGACTTTATTTCTTCCTGGATTTCATTTTTTCTTGTTATCATTGATCCTAAATACTTACTTCACTTATCACTTACCTCCGTTGTTAAAATAAATTGTTCAAGACTTAATTAAATTTAATTTCAATAGAAACATATGTTTTATTAAAAAATCTATTATATTTATATCAACAACAATCAGTTCGTTCCATCGGCTTTTTTATCACTTCATCCATTAACTTTACATTCGTGAAATAACATAATATTTTGGCTAATCTAGCTATCAACGTAATTATACATCTAAATAGGTGGAATAGTCAGGAATCAGTCATTTTTGAAAAGTTTTTAATTTTGCCAACGTTTCGGCTCAAGCTTGTGAGCCATCATCAGGGCATTACTGAGCCATGTCCAAGCATAAACCAAGTTTATGCTTGGACATGGCTCAGTAATGCCCTGATGATGGCTCACAAGCTTGAGCCGAAACGTTGGCAAAATTAAAAACTTTTCAAAAATGACTGATTCCTGACTATTCCACCTATAATAGTTTCTACAGTCGACTATACACCCTCAATATTATACATCTATACTACATACTACTATTCTTGTGTTAGAAACTTGCATTAATCATATTTTTTTACTTTTCTTCGTCAGTTGTTTATCAAATTCGCTCAAGTTGCTTATTTAGACGTTATTTTTCAATGGTAATTTATAGGAAGGAAATTTAAAATATCGGCATTTAAGCTCTGTCAGACTATTTTAATCAGAATGAAATCTGCATGATGTTAAAGCCCATTAAATCTTACACCGTTATAGGGAGGTTAATTGAAATCGTTAGACCCGTTTTTGAGAAAAGTTCTAAATGCATTGTATAAAGTGGCTCTTCTGGTAAGCTGATTTTAATGAGAAAAGTTTTGTATCGTCTCGAGCGTACATTTGTCTTAAATATGAAATTTCAGTTTCATAGGACTTTTCGTTTAAGTGCCGGAGTTAACATACACATACACACACACCTTTTTGCAGGACTTGGTCATTTGGACTCAGAAGGCCCTAAAACGTTTTCGTTGAAAACTGGAATTCGAAAATTTTCATGATCGCAATACTTTCCCTTACTATATATTTCATATATAGGTAAGTAAACCTAAAAAAAAAATAAATAAATAAAAATGGATTTGATATCCAACTACAGGAAAAAACAGCAAAAAATCATTTTATAGTTTGTGTTTTTAAACATAAGAAGATTTAAATCTAATTGTATTATTACCGTTGGAAAACTAGATATCTTAGAAAAAATATTCTTTTGTACAAAAAATTATCAGAGATGAAAGGTGATAAAAACAACTTATTTTTGTAGATAATAATATAATAGATTATTTAATAAAACACATGTTTCTATCGAAATTCATTCTTTAACCTTTTAAGTTTCACTTGATTTTACCTTTAACTGTTTTTAGAAAATCCTTAATTGAAAGTCATTTCTGTTGCGCTTAACAGATTTTTTTTTTAAGTTCTTGGTATATACAACAAAATAGTGATATATGCGTGATTCTCGCACCGCTTTATTTATTTTATTTTTTTAATGAGTTGGACAAAATATAAATTTACTGATAAAGCAATGAGAAAAAGCAAGAGAAATTCAGCTCAAAAAATAAAATCGCACTCACGCGAAGGATAAACACAGCTTAAGGAAAGCTAACACAATGGTTTAACATGTCGCCAATTGCTAAACCCGGGATTATCCAAGCTTTGTTATCAGTAAAACTGCCATGACTCCCAGACCCTTCTTTAGCAATGATTTATATTATCTTACGTGAGGTTTAAGTATGAAACGATCTGATAAGTGACCACTTAATTACTGCCTACGTTTCTCAGAGAAACGTTTTGTTTTTGTTTTTTGTTGATAAATTTTACTTGTTCTACACAAGTCAAAACAACAATAAAAAATCACAATTTTACGTTGTTTGCTTAAATAATATTACTTTCCGTTACCTATGTATGAAATATGTAGTAAGGGAAAGTATTGCGAGAGAGAAAATTTTCGAATTCCAGTTTTGAACAGAAAAACACATTTTAGGGTCCCTTGATTCCAAATAACTAGGTCTTTGTGTTCGTTTGTTTGTAGTAAGACCAGCACGAAAACGAAAAAGAGTACAAAAAAAATATTTGAGACAACTTTACGCCTGAGATGTTACAGCAGCTTTTTCACTAAAATTACCTGACCAGAAGTGGTACTTTATATTATGCATTTTGCATCTTTTTGCGATTGACTCAAAAACGGCTAACGATTTTGATTAAGCTCCCAATATCGATGTAAATTTTAATAGGCTTTAATATGAAGTAGGTTTAATTCTGATTGAAATAGCCTAACTTAGAACTTAAATTTGATAATCAACTAAATGAGAAAAGAGGAAAAATATTTTTTTAATGTCATTTTTCACTTTTTGATATTAAGAACAGTAATATAGACTTATAATATATTGTTGGAAAGATAATGATTTTAGAAAATATCATCTCATACACAATGCTGTAAAAGGTAAAGTAAGGCGACAAATAGACTTATTACTGGCTATTATATGTAGCAATTTAATATTGTGGTAATATTCCATCTAAATCATATGTTTCTAACGAAACTCAATAAACTTTTTATTTTAATTAACTTAAAACGTTTTTTACTTTCACTTACTATATATAGTAAGGGGAAGTATTGCGATCGTGAAAATTTTCGAATTCCAGTTTTCAACGGAAATACACGTTCTAGGGTCCCCTGAGTTCAAATAACCAAGTCCCGCAAAAAGGTCTGTGTGTGTGGTAACTCTCGGGCGGAAACGGTAAGTCCTATGAAACTGAAATTTCATAATTAAGACAACCATACGCCCAGACGTGACAAAACTTTTTTCATCAAAATGAGCTTACCAGAAGAGGCACTTTATACCATTCATTTTGCACTTTTTTTCAATTTTCTCGAAAACGGTTCCGACGATTATGATTAAACTCGCTATATCGATGTAAAATTTAATGGGCTTTAATATCGTGTAGGTTTTATTTGGATAAAAATGGTCTGACAGGGCTTAAATGCCGATATTTTAAATTTTCTTCCCCCAAAGTACCTTTAATTTTGTAGATTCAATAATAGTAACTAGATTATCTTGTTAATGCTGATGAAAAACAGGTAAATATATAAAATGAATGAATTCGATACCCAACTAAAGGAGAAAACAGAAAAAATATTTGTTTAATGCAATTTTTCGTTTTTGAACATAAGAGCAGTAATATACATGTATGATATACCGTTGGAAAGCTAAAGATTTTAGAAAAAATATCATTCATACACAAGCTTTTAAAAGTTAATAGAGAATGATGAAATGAACATAAAACTAACTGATTATTTTAGATAATAATATAATAGATTTTTTAATGAAATACGTGTTTCTATAGAAATTTAATTTGATTAATTCCTTAATAGTTTCACGTATTTTTATCTTTAACTGTATTTGAAAATTCTTTCATTGATTTTAAAAATGGAGGTAAGTGAAAGTCGTGTGTTGCCCGCAACAGATTTTTAACTTTATGTTTTAACTGCCGAGGTAAGTAAAAGTGGTTTTCAGCGCAAAATGTTTTGTTTATTTATTACTTTATTAAATTAATACAAGTAAATGTGTGAATACATCACATGACAACGTCCTTATGAAAAAACTGCCCCTTGAAAGCACTTCAATGACTATTTGAATTAATTAGGGTAACAGCGATTTATAAAATTTTTACTTTTTAAAAAATATTTGTATTACCCTGGTTGGGAAATCTCATACAGTCCATTGATGTGTGAATTTATATATATAAAATAAACTTTATTTACATTTTTACATATTGACAAAATATTTATAAATGATTACGGATGAGACATCCTTACAATCATCAAATGTTTGGTTCATTTGGTAGTTATAATCTAATCATCTAATCTATAATTAGTGGTAAAATTAAATTGTGATTATATAATGTTGTAGGAAAAATTATACAAAAACCTACTAATAAAATGTGTGAATTTAATGTAAGGCATACATTATAGGACAGATGCACAATAGCTGCCATAAGACACCTTGTCAAAATGGTCCAGGGGAGTAGAGACGACAGTAATATGCTTGGGGGACTTGACTACAGGGTAGGAAGGGTTAATAGTAGGCAGATAGGCGATTTTTATTTTTCACTAAATAAATCCTATTGTAGAAGCCCAACCCAGTATGGTACAAGGCTTTGGGACTCTTTGGGGAACATAGTTGAGCTTGATTTCAGTTTTTCGTTGACACAAATAGGACAAATCTTAGGCAACCATTTTTCAGTCATTTAATAATTATATATTTTCAGTAAGCTCTAAATTCCTTGAAAACGTAAATATAATAAAATAAAATAATATTATACTGATTTTGTTTTATTTAGTATGAGTGACATCTATGAGGATATGTGTATATAAAAATATTATTGCGAAATTGTGTACATTTTATTTTTAAAGTTTTTTTTTCGTGTTCTTATCTTTAAATTGAAATGACTCAGAGCTGGGGCTGATTTTTATTTATTTTTTAATTTTCTTTTTCTCGTTTTTTTATTTTATTTACTTCTCTATTTCTCTGATTCTTTTTGTTTCTATCTTTTATTGTTTTGTTTTTTTATCTTAATATAATTAATTTTTTAGGAGTATATATATGATGAATTGTTTAAAGTTTTATTTCTTTTTTGTTAGATTATGATATTTGTCTTATGATGATTTGTGTTATGATCTTTTTTCTTTATTTTTTTTTCATTATATAAATTAAGCTGGATTGTAGTACATTATTATTTACTTATAATTTAAATTATTATTATCATTTTAATCATTGTATTGTAATGTATTTTTTTGTATGATTTACCACCTGTAATTGGGCCTAGGCCTGTTGGTGGGTGATGTAAAATAAAAATAAAATAGAATGAATTGGTTAGGGAAAATATCCATCTTTAACAACATACCAACTGAAAATTGATTTTTTCCCCTATGAATACTAGTTTTATACGCTTTTGATTGTATGCAAAATTTAAGCTTTTATTTAATTTATTTTTTATGGATTCAGTGTACATTTATCAATTTAATTATTATAGAAATAACAGTTATTTAAAAATCGAAATGTGATCAGGAAGGATGTTTACAGTTGTAGAAACAAAATTTCTTTTGTATCTGTTCGGGATAATAACTGTATAAGGGTACTGATTATCCCTAGTGAGTAGGGTAAAGATGGAATGATTGGAGATTTTAGGATTAACTATCGGAACAAAAGAAAAAAAAAAACGGTGCGCCAACACACGCCTTTTACTTACTTCCCCTCTTCATATAAAGTATTGAATATACTAAACGCTAAAAAAAATAATAATTATATAGTCTAAAGAAACATTAAAAATTAAATAGTAATTGAAATGAAATGAAAAATAATTTTTATTTTGGGACATTTCGTTCCTTTGGATTAATAAAAACAGAGAAAGTCCGATTTGTCTGGCGTCTTTTGAAACATAATTATTTAGTCAAGTAATTTATATTAAGCTAATATGAATGAAAGATAGAAAATAAAATAAAAGATAACATCAAATGAGTATAGTTAGGTATTATCAAAGTCTATATTTATCACATATGTGTGGAAGATAGATTTTTAAAGGAGGTAGTTAAATAATTATGGGGTTAGGGATCATGTTTTTCGGAGGGATGTGGGTAAAGAGTTTCAAAGTATCGCTAGCACAGATGATGATGGACTTTTCAAAGGATGCTGTTCTATGAGAAGGTAGATATAGATCGGTAAGTTGAGATCTTGTTTTTGGGGTGTGCAAGAAAGAGCGCATAGTAAAAAGATCAGAGATGTACAAAGGTTTTCACGTTCGCCATGATTGCAATAGGAAGATGCCAAGTATGTATTTTTTTAAAAATTAGGGATAGAGCCACCTTTGACCAGAATATTAGTGAGAGACGTATGACTGTCTAGAGGGGTCGCACGTGAATCTTATAAACCTATCCAATAATCTTTTTAGCCTTATCTCGTTTTTGCCACTGAGACCCCAATATACTGGGCATCCATAGTCAAAGTGGAGGAGGATGAGAGAAGACACTAAGAGATGACGGGTACTTCTAGGAAAAGAGTCACGGAAATGTAGGAGCTGTTTGATGATAGAGATGGATTTTATGGTAATTTGGGAAATGTGGTTACTCCACGTTAATTTTTGATCAAACATAACTCTCAGATTTTTTATGGAGTTTTAGGATTGGTTAGAAGTGTTATTGAAAAAGTTGAATGGGTAGTAAGGAAGTGAATGGAGGGAAGATTTTGAGCCGATAAGCATTGCCTTTGTTTTCAGTGGATTCAGATTCAGTTTATTTTCCGAAGCGACTGATGCTAAATTAGTCGGCCATCTGCGTACAGATGATACTGGGAATTTTGATAGATCTAGGTATGTCATTTATGAAGATTGAAAATAAGGTCGGAGAGAGGGATGGTCCTTGGGGGACGCCAGTTCAAGGCACTATTTGACAAAGAAAGATCTTGTAGTTTGGATAGGAAAGTTTAGTGATCGACACCTAAATTTTGGCCGTATAACTTTTTTATAATCATTCTCAATTTTAAACGAAATAGCATCTTTCAAGAAAGTTCTTAGTTAATTTCCTCAAGAAGCTAGAATAATGTCAGGTGAAACGTTCGGAAAGAAACTGAAAACTCATTCGAAACCATATAATGACTTTATATACAGCAATATTAAAGCCCGTAGAAGTTTGAAGGGTTATTTAAAAAATAAGTTTTGTAGAAAGAAATAAAAAATTTATATAATTTCACGAAAACAGACTTATCTGTGGAAATCAAGATGAACATAAAAGTTTACAGTGGTTAATTGTTTGATTGGTTAATTGATTGCAGCTATCATGTACATAATGGCGAAATTATTTTAGAGTGCTTGCATTAAAAAAATCATATAATTAAGATAAATCTTATTACATCGTGACGTGAAATTTCGGTCTAAATATAGAATAGAATAGAATAGAATAGAAAAATAATTTTTATTCTGGGACTGGGTCCTTAAGAACAATATGATGTACAATTAATATATACAATGTGTCTGGCCACAAGACCAAAGGATTATAATTAATTTTTATTTACAAAGCTTTAAGAAGAAAAGTAGGATACAATAAAACAAAAGAGTAAAATAACTAAAAGAGTAAAATAAATGACTAACTTCTGATATGTTGAACAAAACTTAACATTGAAACTGATTCATAATAATTGATCGATATAGAAACATGAACACATTAATAATAAATTTTCTTTTTGAATAGATATTTGATTTGAAAACTCAGTCTTGTGGAGCGTCATTTTGAGATGACAATAGGTACTCGAACAGCTGGGACTTGAATGATGGTAGGGAAGAAGCATGGCGGATTTGAGTAGATAGGGAATTCCAGAGAGTAGTAGAGCGGACAAGAAAGGAATGTTCAAAACTTGTTGTTCTGTGGGCAGATTATAAAGGTCAGAATGGCGCGATCTTGTTTGGAGCGAGCTGACGGACGATTTAAATTGCAGAAGTTTGTGGATATAGGCAGGTAAGCTGGAGTTGATAGTTTGGTAAAGGAATGATCTAAGGAAATATTGTCTGCGGTTTGAGGGAAGGAGCCACTTTAACTCACTGTATAAATGGGTCACATGAGACCTCTGCTGTGTGCCAAGGACAAATCTTAAAAATGTATTCATAATTCGCTTTAGCCTGTCCTCGAGCACAGTCGAGAGGCCACCATATACCCCGCAAGATATAAACATATAAAGTGTTTTTTTTAATGTTTTTTTATGAGCGCACCCCAATCAAATACTCCAATAAACGTTTAAAATTTATCTAAAATAATGGTTTGTGAAATATAAATAAAGAGTCAGTTGTTTTGTGAAAGAATGACGAATTTTTTAGATGATAAAGGTTATTTATAAAAAAAATACATGCTTGATTAATTAACAAAAATTTAAACAGAATTCAAAAACTATCAATACGTATAGTTAATAATTACTCCCGCTACATATATCATCTACGTTCCAAGACTTGCAGGTTAATACAGTAAAACAGTTTGTCAATACTCAAACAGCTTCTTACTTCAGTACCAAAACAAAACACCAGTCTCCAAAAATCCATTAATAAAGGAAATCGGTAATTATAATAAAGTTTGTCTCAAACGCTATACCCATAAAATAACAAAACATATTTTATTAAATTAAATTAGTTTGTTTTAATTTATAAATTTTATATATTCAATTATTTTATCCGTTTTTATATGTAGGTTTTTGCATATTTTTTCTACAACCATACTATAATCTCAATTTAATTGTATCACATATTAGTTATTTAGGCTAATGGATTACAATTACCAAAAAACAAAACATTTTGCTGATTGTAGGCGTCCGAAAATATTTGTAAATATTTTTCAAGTTGTAAATATGTAAATAAAGCTTAATTTCCTATTCTGTATATAAAATATTTAAAAAAAAATCATACGCCTCCTAAAATAATTTTCTTTGCACAACATATTACAAACGTAATAGGGTTAGGGAATTGGAATAGGTGCTCAACCTTTTTGTTATTAGCACCAATATATTTATATTGAAAGATTTTTTTGTAACAAGTTTAAAATGAAAAAAAGTAATATAATAGTACAAGTTTAAAATGAAAGTAATATTAGTACACTAGTAATATAATATAATATGTATAGTAATACAATATTACAATATAAATTAAAAAAATATCTCTTAAATAAAAAATTTTATAGTTCGGATTTTAGAAATGATATATTACATAAGATATCATGTTCTATTCTGACCACTCAGGTTAAATAGCCAATTTTCCCCTTGAGGGATACGGCCATAAAACTCGATAAATTAGTAAGATTTCCCTTGAGGTTTCGTTATATGACAGCCCTTTCAAGTCTGAGAAGTGCTGAATTTAACCATTATAATTCCTTTCCTAAAGGCATCCAAACCGTGAAGTGGTGTTACAGGCTCTTCCTGACGAAGTTACTCGTAACCTCAGGCGTTTCTCTGCGGTGCGATGAGGTTTGAGCAGGAAGTTTTACATATTTTCGGATTCATATAGAAGAAGTTATATCGCAGAATTGTTGTTACCATTTATGATTTATAAATTTTTATGGTAATCAATGGTAGAAAATGTCGGGTATATAGAGGTCTCTCTGAGGAAAATAAGATGAGGCTGAAGAGATTAATAAATAGATTTATTTACGGCCTCCCCAAACATTTACAAATTTCTTACAAGTATTCTGGCGAAGAAAATACTTATTAGGTATCTACTTATTCCAATCCTTGCGAGCCTGAAAACCTTGCTATATATTTGACTTCCTCACTCTCATGTACACTCTTCCGCACATACCCTAAATACAAGATCTCATGCTAGATATAAATATACGCTCTGACAGTACTACAGCCTTTGAAAAATCCTTTTTCATCCGTACTACCATACTTTTAAACTCACTACCAATCACACTTCGTAATGCACCATCCTTAACCACATTCAAGCGCCAGTTATTTTTCTAGCTTCTATTGGGTTGATGCAAAATTAATGCAGGTTTCCTCTATTGCAATATCTTAATTCCAATTGTGTAAACAAAGCTAATCCTAACATTGATCATTATTATACCAAAACAAACCTTATCTAATACCCTCTCTTTCACCATGAATTTGTTAGTAAAATCGTTTTGTTCAGTGTGTTCAAAGGTCTTGAATCGAAAATGTCAAAGTGCGATTTTCGTCAAATTTATTTTTACGAATTGAAATTAGGGCGCAGCGCTGCGCAAACGGCTCGTAATATTAATGAAGTGTGGGGTTAGGGGCTATTAATGAGTGCACGGTGCAGCGTTGGTTCCAGAAGTTTCGCAGAGGAGATTTCGACCTCGAAGACAAGGAAGGTCGGGGCCGTCATCTTGCTCTGGACAACGACCAGCTGAGGTCAAAAGTGGAAGAAGACCCAACCAAAACCACACGAGAAATGGCGGCGGAACTCGGAACTCAAAAATTGCAACGTCTTTGCCCAGCATTGATGAATCGGAAGGGGCCGATCCTGACCACCAAGCCAGACCACACGTTGCACAACCAACGCTTCGAAGACTGCACGAGTTGGCTACGAAGTTCTCCAACATCCGCCTTATTCACCTGACCTCTCTCCTACAGACTTCCACTTTTTCAGGCATCTGGACAACTTTTTGAGGGAGAAAAATTTTCAAAACCAGGACGACATTGAAAATTCTTTTCGTGATTTCATTGAGTCCAGGGATTCGGATTTTTTTTCTGGTGGAATAAGAAAGCTTGTTGAACGTTGGCAAAAGTGCATTGGTTCAGATGGAAATTATTTTGATTAGATATATATGGTTAAAGTAAAGATATGGCGTATTTACAATACCTACTAAAAACCTGCATTAATTTTGCATCAACCCAATAAAAGATCAACTTTCCGCACACATATAGACTTTCTTAACTTTATTATACACTATTAAATTTATTAAGTTTTATTTTCTTTTTTCTTTATATATTTTACTAGTTTTAATTTTATATGTTTCATAGTTATTAGCTAACATAATGCCCCAGAAAAAAAAATTTCATTCATTCAAAAGTTTCAATTTAATCAATTCTATACTTGTCACAGGCACATAACAACCTTTGCTTAAGGATGCGAATCTAAATCCAGCAGCTTTTTTTAAATATAGTAAAAGTTGGTATTGGTGTCCTCGAAGGTGAGGTAAAATGGTGATCCTGAGTCACTGCGATGTGAAGTACCCGTTAAAGATGCCTATCCTAATTAAACCTGGATAAGAAAAATTTAGGATTACCACTGTAGTTTCGTCCGATTAGCCATAGTAGCATAAAAGTGATGTTCAACCACTCCAAAATCATAGAATCAGGACTGTTTGGAAACGGAGCGACAAGAAAGAGTAGAACCACTTCAAGGCACTATTTGAAAAGGAAATATCATGTAGTTTGGATAGAAGGATTGAGTGGTCGAAACCTAAATGTAGACCCTATAACTTTTTGATAATCATTCGCAATTTTAGACAAAATAGCATCTTTCAAGACAGCTCAAGAAGCTAGAATAATGTCAAGTGAAACTTTCGGAAAGTAATTGAAGACTCATTCGAAACCATATAATGACTTTATATACAGCAATATTAAAGCCCGTAGAAGTTTGAAGGGTTATTTAAAAAAATAATAAGTTTTGTACAAAGAAAAAAAAAACGCTGCAAATTATTACACAATGGTTTATTATTTCCAAATAACAATATTAGGGTATAATATTTATATGTCTGTTGATAGGCAATTAAGAAATATGAAAAGCACCATTTAAAGCATCATATCATAACACTGCCCTGATTCAAACGCAACATCTAAGCATTGTTAATCCAATTCAATGATTCTTTTTCATTTGGTCCAAAATTTAATTTTATATCAAATGACACTAAAACTTTTGGTATCTATTCATTTACTTATTAGAATAAAAATAAGTTAAATAAATAAAAATAAAAGTTAAATATATATATATATATATATATATATATATATATATATATATATATATTGACTATATTTCAGCGGCACTTTCTCAGATGAAAAGCTATTTAAAAAGCGAAAGAATGTGTGTAGGTTTAAAGGGGTTAAAACCACATCAAAATTCTGTAGTAGACATTTTTATTAAGGAGTGAAACCCAACCTTTTCGAGAAGAGCGCCATATCATATACCACAAGAAAGTACAGTAGAAAAGTGAAGTAGATGTTCAGCTTACCAAAGCCAGAGCTGTTAACGTAAGGGTAGCGGACGGTGTGGCCGGGAGGGCCTCAGTATCCAACCCAGGTTTAGGTTACTAACGGAGTTATGGATGCAAAACCGGGTTTATCAAGGTCCAGAGTATAGGAGAGCATATTAAGTTAGTGGCTGAAGGCAGGCAGTAGTGTGGATGTGAGGGAACTGTAGTTTATTATATCGGTCTCCTTCAGCAAATGAACAATAAAGTGAATGAATAACATTTAAAGGAATTTTAATCCTAAGATCGAGGGTTCAAACCTGGCAGGCGACAATAGGACTTTTTAATTTGAGAGTAAAAAATCCTTTGTTATGCCATTCTTCGAAGGGGGCGTAAAAAGATGGTCCCTAGCCACTCTTCCACTCTTCAAATATCCCGGTCCTAATTAAACCTGGTTAGGTAAAATTTAGGACTCCTGCTGGAAAAAAGGGGATTAATTTTCATATATATAGATAGTGAGATAATCTTAGAAAACTAAAAATAAAATAAAAAACCTATCCATCCAAGTATCTTTTTTTTTTTTTTCTTTCCTAAGATCCTTCTCCTGATCAATATAAACATTTTTTTTCTCTCTTTATTTATTAATTTGCACCCGTCAGCAGTATGTGACAATCAGCAAATAGGATATAATATTTTTTTTTTTAATATACTTAAACATAAAAAAATAAATAGAGAAATCGGTCAAGCCGTTCACGTGTGATGCGATCACCAAGAGAAAAGGCGATTTATTTATATATATATATATATATATATATATATATATATATATATATATATATATATATATATATATGTGTGTGTGTGTGTGTGTGTGTGTGTGTGTGTAGCGACGTGATCGATAGCTCAGTAATCGATAAATAACCGCGTGAGTATTATCTACAAAATACCATGTTTTTTTTATGAAGGAACGTTACACAGCGAGTGAGTCCGGGAACTGTGTGATATTGCAGGCATTTTTGTTTGAAGTATACTTTATTGATTAATGTTGAATTTGCTAAATCCTTTTTTGTTAATTTTCCTATAATTTTTTATTGTATTTATTAATTCTAATTAAATGATTCTGTTTAAAATCTGAGCAACTATTGTTATTACATATAACCTTGCACAACGAGACTATATATATATATATATATATATATGCCATTTTAGGAAATTAAACATTATTTATTATAAAAGTTTAAAAAAATTAATGATGAAATTTTATAGAAAATGCTTATAATTAGAAAATAGAAAATGATAATTGAATATTTATTATAATACGTTGAAATTATGTGAACGTGTATGATACTGCATTGTTACTAAATCTCACGAATTTTCACCAACCTGTTTTCTCGACATGTAGCGCAGCATCTATTAAGACATTTGGTTATGTTATGTATAAGATAGTAAGTTTTAGGTAATTTCCTTTTGTTTTTTTTAATGTTTTTTTTATTTTTTGAATCGTATTAATTAATTTTCACTAAATTCAATTCCGACCAGGTATTGTTCTATATTTAGCCTACAAAACAAAGATAAACCACCATTCCTAATCTTATCCTAAATTATCACCCAATCACCTTCATTTTAACTTTCTTGAAAACCACATATTGTCCAATTTTTTTTAAGAATAAAAAGTTTCTTTTACTTTCACTTACCTATATATAAAATATTGCGGTCGTAAGAAATCGTGTTTCAACGGAAATAAACGTTTTAGAGGGTTCCATAAGTCCACATGACCAAGCCCACAAAAGGTGTGTGTTTATAAAATATTCCCTTTAGACAGATAAAATTAAACATTCATTAGCCATATTCAGATTTTATGTCGGTAAAGAGAAAAAACAAACAAAAAACATAATGGATATATAAGGATAAAATTAGGAAAAATACTTTTTAAATACCTGAAACAAACAACACGCATGAAATTAAGTATGGTGGAATTCTCAAGCGGTATTTTCATATCGTTGCGGAAAAAATATGTATGTTTTGTCTTTTATTAAAACGTTGCTCACTCGTAAACGTAATTATTTTTATCTCGATTTTTGTTAGGATTTTAAATGTTTTATTCTGAATTTTAAAACATTTTTTTTTCATTTATTTATTTGATTACAGTTTTAGGTGCCGTGTACAACAACAAAGGTTAGAGGCACCGTGGTCATAAACTATTTATAGAGATGGGTACAATTTATTTTTTTTCAGAAAAATGAACAATCTTTCTTGATTCTTTTGGTCCATTGTTTCCTTATAACTTTGTAGAAGAGGCCATGTTCTGCCTGAACTATACAGTGGGCATTCCATCAGGATGTGTTCCACAGTTAGCTCTAAGTCACAGCGCAGGCATCTCGGCGGAGGTTTCCCTTCAAGTAGGTGCCCATGTGTCAGTCTGGTGTGTCCAATCCTCAACCGTGTTATTATTGATTGCTCCCTGCGTTGTCCAACTATCTGGTGTAGTGGTCGCGAAACTCCGAAGTTTCGCTTTAATTTGTTGTTCTCCGGAACCTTAGACCAATAGGTGCACCATGCTTCTTTGCATTGCTTAAATATGGCTGAGTTGAAGTCAGTCCGTATCGTCTTGACGTTGGGAATAGGAAAGATGGAACATGCTTCTTTTGCGCCTGTGTCAGCCAGTTCATTCCCCGTAATTCCTACGTGGCTTGGCACCCAGATAAATATAATTTCAACACCGTTGAATAAATAATAAATAGTTGAAACTATTTAGCTGTTTCATTTAATGACCGCTACCCGGACTAATTCCTTCCAATACATTCTTTTTGTTTCCTTATTTGTATTTATCTTTAACAAACCGTTGAATACTATTACACGTAAGAAACGTGTATTCAAGGATACCATTTAAAAAATTCAATTAAAAAACACAAAAAAACGACTAAGATGTCTTTTTAGAATAGTTTTAAATAAAATCAATAACCTTTGGAGTAATTATTTCATAAAATATGACTTATTATTACTCACGATTGGTAGCTGGAATAAAATAATGAAACAATTTCTTACCTGAAACAGACAAATAATAAAATTAATATATTAAAACCATTCATTTTGTACTGTAAAATTATGTTACAGATTGTGATTAATCTTTATCGATTTTAGTACAACATGTTTTAAATAGTAATAATAGTCCAATTAACGTAATTAGTGCTTTATATCCCTAATAAACTGAACTATAAATGAAAAATCTGGTGCGGGCAACACACGACTTTCACTTACCTCCGTTTTTAAAATCGATTAAAGAATTTCCAAATATAGTAAGAGTTAAAAATGAGTAAAACCATTAAAGAATCAATTAAATAGAATTTCTATAGAAACATGTGTTTTATTAAAAAATTTATTTTATTATTATCTAAAATAATCACTTAATTTTATCGGTTTTTCACCTCTCTCTATTAACTTTTGAAAGCTTTTGTATTAGATAATATTTTTTCTAAAATCTTTAGCTTTCAAACGGTATATCATACATGTATATTACTGTTTTTATGTTAAAAAACAAAAAAATGCATTAACAAATATTTTCCAGTTTTCTCCTTTAGTTTTAATTCCTGCTTCAGAGGAATCTAGGCGCAAGATGAAAAGTAGAGATCTAACAATAGGGACGTGGAACGTTAGAAGTTTAAATACGGCAGGTGGGTTAAAGTCGGTAGCGAATGAAGTTAAGGGGTACCATTTAGATATCGTTGCATTACAAGAGGTTCGCTGGCCAGGGGAGGGTTCGTTAACAGAAGGAAAGTATACTGTTTGGTACGGGGGGAGCGTTAATTATTGTTTAGGTACCGGGTTTCTGATTAGGAATAGATTTCTTTCCGCATTACGGGATGTACAGTTCTTTAGTGAAAGAATATCGGTTGCTATATTTCAGGGTCGTTGGTATAAAATCGCGTTTATAAACATTCACTCTCCCACCGAAGATAATGATGATGAAGTAAAATGCGAATTTTATGATAAACTAGAATCGGTTTACGATAAGTTACCGCGAAATTACATTAAAATTATACTAGGTGACGCAAACGCAAAGGTTGGAAGGGAAGAAGTATATCGTCCTACAATCGGTAAAGTTTGCACGAATATAGTAATGATAATGGGACCCGACTAATAAACTTTGCCATTTCGAAAAACCTAATAATCAAAAGTACTACGTTTAAACATAAGGACATTCATAAGTATACGTGGACATCGCCGGATGGACATACTCGTAATCAAATAGATCATATTTTAGTACAAAACAGATGGCAAAGTAGCATAATTAACGTGAGATCGTATCGTGGTGCAGAATGCGGTTCTGATCATGAATTAGTAATCGCGAAACTTCGACAAAAACTAAATACAAAAAAGAGAACACCGAACTATATTCATCCCGAGAATTTTGATGTTGTTAAATTGAACAACCCCGAAATTAGAAAACAATTCGCGATAGAAGTAAAAAATAGGTTCGATGCTTTGGAATCTTCAGACGAGGAAAACGAAGATGTAAACAAATTGTGGGAAGGGATCAGGGATAATATTAAAGAGGTCGGTAACTTATGTCTTGGGAAAATCGAAAATAAAAAGAACAAACCTTGGTTCGACAGGGATTGTCAAAATATGTGTGAAAAAAGAAAAACCGCTAAACTGAATTCCTTAAATAATCCAAGCAATAATAATGTGGCTTACTTTCGGTTAGTAAAAAACGAAACTTCAAAATTCTTGAAAAATAAGAAAAGAGAGTATCTTAAAGGCAAAATAATAGAAATAGAAAAACACAGAAGCGAAAATAACGTAAGAGAGATGTACAAAGGTATAAACAAATCGCGTAAAAGATTTGAACCTGTATTGAATGGGGTTAAAGATGCGAATAACAACATAATTGCGGATCCGACTGAGATATTAAATACATTTAAACAACACTTTGACGGCATTCTAAATACGGAAAATAATAATCGATCTCCACCCTCTGAATACCAGAGCGCTGAACCATGGGTAGACGCACCGAGTAAAGAGGAAGTTGAAATGGCGATAGGAAAATTAAAACGGTATAAAGCTGCAGGAAATGATAATATCACGAGTGAATTAATCAAAGCGTGTGGAGAAGCGGGCGTTTCCAAATTACATGTTTTAGTTAAAAAGATCTGGGAAAATGAAAAAATACCCGAAGAATGGAAAGAATCAATACTTATTCCGATTCACAAAAAAGGACCGAGGACGGATTGTAACAACTATCGTGGGATCTCTCTTCTCCCAGTATGCTATAAAATATTCTCGTCAATACTAACTAGCCGAATCACGGAATACGCTGAGGAAATTATCGGAGACTACCAATGTGGTTTTAGGCGGAATCGCTCGACTATTGATCAAATATTTTCCTTACGTCAAATATTAGAGAAGAAACTGGAATACAACGGTGTAGTCCATCAACTTTATATAGATTTTAAAAAGGCTTATGATTCCATAGACCGTCAGAAGCTATATAACATCATGATTGAACAGGGGATACCTAAAAAGTTAGTAAACCTAGTAGAGATGTGTTTGTCGGAAACATTTCATAAAGTTAGAATCGGTCATAATTACTCCGAGAGATTTAAGGTGCGATCGGGTTTGAAACAGGGTGACTCCCTTTCACCTGTTTTGTTTAATATAGCCTTAGAATATGTTATAGAAAAGGTGATGAGTACCGAGAAAGGCTTACATATGGGTGACAAGATTCCGGTTTTGGGGTATGCCGATGATTTGGTACTACTAGGTGAAGACACAGAAACTATACAACTAAATACAAGTGTGTTAATAAAAACCGGTAAACAAATAGGTCTCGAATTAAATACCGATAAGACGAAATATATGATTAGTTGCAGAAATGGTGGCGATCTTGATGATATTAATATTTCAGGTCATACTTTTGAACACGTAGAGAAATTCAAGTATTTAGGTTCAATGATAACAAGAAAAAATGAAATCCAGGAAGAAATAAAGTCCCGGTTAAAGGTGGGAAATGCGTGTTATTATTCGGTTGGTAAATTGCTTAGCTCGCGGCTTCTGTCTAAAAACTTAAAGGTTAGAACTTATAAAACTATTATTCTTCCAACGGTTCTTTACGGATGCGAAACGTGGCCGCTTACTTTGAAGGATGAACAACGGCTTAAGGTTTTCGAGAATAAGGTGCTGCGTAAAATATTTGGTCCGAAGAGAGATGAGGCCACTGGGGAGTTTAGAAGGTTGCACAACGCGGAATTGCGGAGTTTGTACCCGGTGAATATAATTAAGTTGATAGCATCGCGGAGACTCAAATGGGCGCGTAAAGTTGTTGGGCTTAGTGAGGAACGGATTCCGAGAAAGTTGGTATTCGCTGAACCGACTGGTAGGCGTCCGAAAGGTAGGCCGAAGCGTCGATGGGAGGATTGCATTAAGGCTGATCTCGGGGGCTTGGGCTTGACCGGTGAACATTGGACGAGTCTGTGCAGGCGAAGTTTGGTGGTATCGGCATCGAACCTTCGGGTTCGGTAAGCCTATTATTATTATTTCTCCTTTAGTTGTTTTTCAAATTCGCACAACTTACATACTTAGCTGTTATTTATCAATGATAACAAGATAATATGGTTGTTTTTATAGAATCTACAATATTAAAGGCACTTTAGAGGAAGAAAATTTAAAATATAGGCGTTTAAGCCCTGTCAGACTATTTTAATCAGAATAAAACGTACATGATGTTAAAGCCTATTAAATTTTACATTGGTATAGCGAGTTTAATCAAAAGCGTCGGAACTGTTTTTGAGAAAATCGAAAAAAGGTGATAATGCATGGTATAAAGTGGCTCTTCTAGTAAGCTGATTTTGATGAAAAAGGTTTTGTAACGTCTCGGGCATATATTTGTCTTAAATATGAAATTTCAGTTTCATAGCACTTACCGTTTATGCAGAAAGATGTAACGGGCATAAACATAAATGATTATTGTAGGCGATAATTTCTATTGTTAAATATTTTAATTTGAAAGAAGTGTTTCTATCGAAAATCAATTACTCATTTAACGGTTTTTAGAGTCTAACTCATTTCAATTTTTTCAATAAATTAAAAAAAAAAGTGATAAGAGTAAATCGTGTGTTCCGCGCACCAGATTTTTTAGTATATTCTTTAAAAATAAGTTACTCCGTATGCTGAATGCCTGGTTTTTAATATTAATGCTGGATATTAATTTTTTTATTTTTTTTTTTATTTTTATAGAAACAGAGAAAAGAAACATTTTTTGGAGTGTTTACTTTTTTGTATAGTTCGAATTACAAATATAGTTTAATATTGGAGAATAATTTATTTGATGGATGTAGTTTAGAATGTCTGTTAAAAAATTTATATACAGAACACAGAGCTCTGTTTACATTATTTCTGTTCATTGTAAAACACAGTCCCTTTTCCAGTTCGAGTCCCGGATATTTAATATCATTTGACCAAGGTAAAGGTATATCGTAGAATTACCATTAAACGGTAGTTAGTTAATTTTTTTTTATGGATATCTACGTTTGAACCAGTAGAGAAATTCAAATATTTAGGTTCAATGATAACAAGAAAAAATGAAATCCAGGAAGAAATAAAGTCCCGGTTAAAGGTGGGAAATGCGTGTTATTATTTAGTTGATAAATTACTTAGCTCGCCTGTGAATATAATTGAGTTGATAGCATCGCGGAGACTCAAATGGGCAATTAAAGTTGTTGGGCTCGGTGAGGAGCAGATTCCGAGAGTGCTCGCTGATTCGACCAGTAGGCGTCCGAAAGGTAGGTCGAAACGTCGATGGGAGGATTGCGTTAAGGCTGATCTCGGGGGCTTGGGCTTGAACGGTGAACATTAGACGAGTCTGTGCAGGCGAGTTTAGTGGTAAGCCTCTTATTATTATTATTATGTATATCGACGTTTCAGCTATTTAAAAAACAAATTAAAAAAGCAAAATTAAGGGTGAAAATCCTATCATATTACAGTCTATATAGTATTTTTATATAAAGGGAAAATAGTTTCATTACTTAAGTAAGGGTAGCAATAATTGCTTCATTATGTAAATGAGCTATACAATTCCTGGTATTTGACTTAACACTAAAAAAAAAAGAAGAGAAATATTTAATTTCTTTTTGGGTGAGCCATATCATTGCTTCGTTCACTGAACTCCCAACCCAAATAATTTCGACCGGGTCAATTCTATGTTGATACACATAAAATGAAATATGGAAGTGGTGTATAAGGCCAGTTATGAATGAAAATGCCGAGTATGTTTCGTGCTTAAGCCAAATAAATTAAATAAAAAATTTGAAAGGTTAATGTAAACAAAGCTCGAACTTATCCGAATGATTATAGCAAGGACTCTCATATTAAGGAATATTTCATATGTGGATAGTCCACTAGTCTGTTGTTCTCAAGGTCCCGGGTTCGAAACCCGGCTGTGGCGGAATATTATATTAGGAGACGATAATGTGACACACCGATCCTATATAAAGTGGGTAGAATAGAAAATAATTTTTATTCTGGGTCCATTTAAGAATAATAAGTTTGTACAGCTGAAGTATACAATATGCCTGGCCAACAGACAATATTAACTACTATTTGCAATGATGTATGAGTATATATACAACACAATAAATAAATGGAATGAAAACAATCTTCAGAAACTAATCGTGTGAAGAAAAAATTAAAAATAAATGAATTGATTACAGAGTTTAAATATAAAAAAAGAAGAAAAAATAGATAATAAATAACGGTACCTGAATATTAGGGGGAAAACGACCAAGCGTATATCTCTGTTTAGTCACATAATTTCACCATCGGTGTCCTAGAAATAGTACGGATCTCTATATGTACTGAACCCAGTGCGGGTTTAAAGTTTGAAAGCTGGGTACCAAGCACATTAAACGACAAAAAAAAAATAAAAATATTTTTGAAGTTTGTGCTACACTTCCGAAACAAAAACGACCCATTTTAAATTTGATACTTGTTCATAACACGACGTACTGGACAGTGTCACTACAAAGACACAAAGCAGTATAAAGCATCTTAAATCTTGGAGAAACAACCAATGCCAAATCGTACTTTAACCAAATTAATGCAATTGATAGGAAGTAGCAATAATGTAGCCATCTTTGGTCAATCGGAAGGGCTTCTTTTGTTGCATGACAACGTGTGGTCACGTCTCGCGTGTGACGTCACAAAACCTTTTAAAGCTTTGATGTGAAACTCTGCCACAATCGCCCTACTCTACAGATCTTTCACCAACGGATTATCAACAAAAATAATTTGTGGAATTCTATTATTTGCATCTATCCAATTATATTTGGTTGTATAGGGACTTTTTTGAGTATGTGTATATCTGGCCTAACCAGCCTGGTGCCGTATTAAGAAAAATTAGAAGTGGAATTTCCTGGCCATTGCCTTTTTAAACCAAATTTATTTTCCGGACATCCTCATGAGTGTCTCCTTACACGCGACTGAAATAGCATAACAAAGAATTGCCTTTCCTTATCCGGACCCGAATCCTGGAACCTTAACAGCGATCTAGGCGTTAATAATACAACTATTCACTGTAAGAGGTAGTTCTTAAAAAAAAACGGGTCGGCAATGAATTAACTAAACGTAACACGGTATAACGATTTCTAAAGCTATTTTCCTTTTATTGAGGTATGTAACCAGATATTATTACGGTTCTATGAAAACGTGTCTCTATAAAAGATGATGGACATTAAGAAATATCGGGCAGTGCCCTTCTCAAGCACCGGAGCGACAGAGCATGAAGGCCGACAGGGGACCAATGAGATTACAGCTATGTGTTCCCAAGTCTGGGGCGGAATAGCAATGAGGGAGGACCGCCGATGTGTCATACCTGGACGGAACCCCCCTGAGATTTAGCTATATCGGCTCTATGTATCATCTTACTTTTCTCGGTAAGTTGTCTCTGGCATGTATATCAATGTTTGTATACATACATTATATACACATGTGTTCACTTCCAATATAAAGTATTAAAATATACTTGTGAGAGTGCAGTTAAAATTAATAGTATAATCTAAATCAAAATTAAACGCACCCCCTATAACCCAAATACCAGCCCTAATATCGAAAATATCTTAAAATCTAATATTAATTGATAATCGTGAGTAATTTTAAGTAAAAGGACCCCTGGAAATATTTAACAAGCTACATTAGTTAAAAACACAATTTCTAATTAAAATAACGATAAAAACATAAAATTATGTTAACCTTTTTTTTTTCTTTTACTTCGTTTATTGATTTGCACCTGTCACCCGTATTGTGACAAACAGCAAATGTGATAAAATAATAACAAGGAAGGACAGTACCCAACAGCACGTCTTCCCATCAGGTTTATTAAAAACTGTATTATAAAATAAAATGTTTATCAATAGGGACTAAAACAAAACAAAAATTATTCGAAATATCCCTCTCTCCAAAGCGAAGCGTCACGGACAGGTGCAGGTTCCAGGAATCTCGACCCACGACCTTATCTTCGTTCTCTATAAAAGGGGACCTGAGCCAAGAAAGATTGCTCTTTCTCAGAGTAGAAATCTGAAAAACATAGACCAAGAGGTCTTTAAACTGGATGTCACGACGATTGACTGGTCTGAGTTGTTTGACAGCCACGATGTAAATGATAAGGTCAAAATATTCACAACAAAACTTAATGAGCTGTTCGACAGGCACGCTCCATTGAAGACCTACAAAAGGCGAAAAACAAGACCCTCTCCCTGGATGTCTGGGAATATCAAATCCTTGATGGCTAAAAGAGACTTCTTTTTCTGGATGTTGACAAGAGGTGGTTCCATTGAAGACTTGACGCAGTACCGGCGCTATAAAAATCAGGTAAAGACAGCTATGCGAGACGCCAAAAGAAAGTGCCTGTCTGAAAGTTTAAACGGTTGTGCTCCTGCCGAGGTGTGGAAACTATTAAGGAACCATAGAATCATCGAGACAAAGAAAAATGAAGAAGATGTCCAATGTAACCTTGATGATCTAAACCAGTTCTTTGCATCTCACCCTCTTGACCAAGGGCAACAGATTAATATATGTTTACCTACTAATGAACATGTTGATGACCTCATGTTTGAAGAGATCTGCGAAGAAGATGTGGCCTGGAGTTTGAGTAGGGTAAATTCTGGTGCGACTGGTGACGATGGAATATCTAAAGCTATGTTAGGCAAGGTTAATAACAATAAAGTGATTGCCAATATTTTAAATGCATCCTTGCGGCAATACAGGTTTCCTGATGCGTGGAAACGAGCTATCGTCAGACCGATTCCTAAAAAGTCAAAGCCTAAAGAACCATCAGATTACCGCCCGATCGCAGTCTTGCCTGTTCTATCCAAAATTCTTGAAAGGATAGTTGAGAGGGATCTGAGAAAATTCCTGGAGGACAACTATTTATTGTCACCACACCAATCGGGATTCAGACAAGGACACAGCACTTGCACTGCACTTCACACAATTTTAACTGATATAAGAAGAGCTATGGACGATCGAATGATAACTGTATTCACATCATTAGATTTTACAAGGGCTTTCGATTCGGTCGACCATGCCACGCTTTTAAAGAAGTTCGGTAGCTTTGGTGTCGGTGAACCAGTCTTGCAATGGCTCAAGTCATACCTTACTAGACGACTACAGCAAGTAAAGACTATAAGTGACGTGTCTGGATGGATGGAATGTAGCTGTGGTGTACCACAGGGTTCGGTTCTGGGACCACTACTATTCCTGGGTTATGTCAACGATATAGCTCATACACTCAGGCATTGCAGAATTCATATGTTTGCTGATGATATATGTATTTGGGCATCTGCGTTGCCTGAGGATATGGTCTCTACCCTGCAGCGGGTTAATGATGATCTAGACCGGGTTCAGCTCTGGGCCCGCACTAATAGATTTCACCTCAACGCCCGGAAGTCTCGCTGGATGCTGATTGGCAGCCCAAAACTGGTAGTAAAGGCTGAAAAAGACATCGCGCTGCCTCCACTGGTGATTCACGATCAGGTTGTCCCACGTTGTGACAAAATGAAACTCCTAGGTGTGATTATTAACACATCCTTGTCATGGCGCGATCATGCTGGACTGGTGGTGAGCCGAGTCTACGGTGTCTTGCATTCCCTCTCACGGTGGAAACGGCTATTGCCAGCCGATGCCAAGCGAAAAATAATCTCAGCACTGGTACGCCCACTAATATGGTATTGTGACTCCGTGTATATAGATATATCGGAAGCTGAGGACTACAGGATACAGAGAGCGCTCAACGCAGCTATCCGATTTATATTTGGTATTAAAAGGGACCAACATATAAGTCCACTTATAAAGGAGTTAGGTTGGCTTCGAGCAAAAGAATATCGCCGCCTCAATTTAATGTGCCTAGCCCGTAAAGTGCTTGATACCGGAGTTCCAGAAATCCTAAGGCGTGAGTTTGTTGAGGTGCGGAGTGAGAGGTTGCAGGGCGTATTCCAGTTACCTGCTTGCAGAACTGAGGCCTTGAGGAATTCTTTCCACGCCGCGGCAGCGAGAGAGCTCAACCAGCTACCGGTGGAAGTCAGGTTTTCATCCTCTTTCCGTAAGGCTTGCCTTCGACTACTCTTTGAGGCAGACTCGTCGAGTGCACCTTGAGGCTCTGAGCAAACATGGAGATGCTTCCTTTCCCTTTCCAATATCCCTTTGTTCCTTTTACTTTATTTGATTGTTTTTCCTTAATCTCTTCCCTCAGTGTTAGTTATTATTATCATTAATATTTATTTTATTTTATTTTAAATAGTCTACATAAATTTTGTTTATTATAATTAATATTTTCTTTTTGTATAGTTTAAAATATTTACTGTTTTATGTTTATTTAAAAAGAAAAAAGGGTTATATATGTATTGTTTAAAACTATCTTTTTTTTTTTTTTTTTTTTTTTTGGCACATTAATTATTGTAAAAATTATTACTTTGTCTGTAAGAAAGGGCCTCAGGCCCTAAGACAATAAAAATCTAATCTAATCTAATCTAATCTCTTGCCCTGACATATGCATCTAATCTCCGTGGCCAGCCATCAATAGCAGCACTCGGCACTTCCTGAGAAAATTGTTCAACTGTTCATACCAGAGATTAAGGATTTCCAAGTTATGGTGTGGCATAGCATACTCTCAAATTCGGACTGAAGCCGATAATCTATTGGGTAGAGATGAGGGTTTTCTGAGACCCACTCCGAGCTGGTGTTCTTTTGCAGCCACTGCTGAGTTGACCTGGATAAGTCTACTATGCGTATATTTATACATTTATAATAGTATTTTGTTAAATAATTTACGGCGTTATTGATGTATGCTTGCGCTATACTTAATTATTCGCGCTGTGCTAGCCAATTCAATTTGTATAGGGATTACCCAATAAAAAAATCTGGTGCGGGCAACACACCACTTTCACCTCCTTTTTTAAAATCCGTTAAAGAATTTTCAAATACAGTCAAAGATAAAAATAAGTGAAACTATTAAAGAATTATTTAAATATAATTTCTATAGAAGCATATGTTTTCATTAAAAAATCGATTATATTATTATTATTATCTACAATAATCAGTTTTATCAGCTTTTCATCACTCTTTATTAACTTTTACAAGCTTGTGTATTAGATATTGTTCTAAAATCTTTAACTTTCCAACAGTATATTATACATGTATATTACTGTTCTTATGTTCAAAATAAAAAAACTGCATTAAAAAAATATTTTTTCAGTTTTCTCCTTTAGTTGGATATCGAATTCGTTCAACGTATATATTTACCTGTTTTTTTTATCAATTGTAAAAATGTGATATGGTAATTTTTATAGAATATAGAAAATTAGAGGTAGTTAGGAGGAAGAAAATTTAAAATGTTGGTCCCTAAGCCCCATTAGAGTATTTCAATCAGAATGAAACCTATATTGCATTAAAGCCCATTAAATTTTACATCGATATGGGGAGTTTAATCAAAATCGTTACAGCCGTTTTTGAGAAAATCGTAAAAAGGTGCAAAATGCATCGTACTCCTATAAAGTGGCTCGTTCGGTTAGCTGATTTTAATGAAAAAGTTTCTGTGATATCTCGGGCTTATAGTTGCTTTAAATATGAAATTCCAGTTTCATAGGACTTTTAGGTTACGCGTTGGAGTTACCACACACACAATGGCTTCCTGGGATTCCTTGGATCTGTGTGCGTACGCATGATCATTTTGGCGAATGAAGTTTTCTTTAATTGTTCAATGTTCTCATCACTTAACACATGCTTTTGATGTAGACCTCTGGTCTTGGCCAAAGAGCACTTTGGATCCATTCACTCTATTTTTTTATAGAGGTTAACCTTTGACCTATCGTTCTTCGATACACCCTATGATCACTTTTGATTCCCTTTATTTAATATGTAAGACATTGATCTAACAGAGATTTCCAATTCCCAAGTCATGATTTTTTGTGCTCAAATGGGATTTCTTCTGATTCTAGCATCCTCTGCCGTTCTCACAGTTCGGAGACCACCATTTCGAGGTCTGTTTCATACATATCAGGTCACTTTATATCCATTTTTAGTGCTATACACGAACATACTCCTGATACCCAAAGGTTTAAAAGTGTTGAGTGACGAATCAGTTCATTTTCGGCATATGCTGTTTGTTTTTTTAACGGAAAAAACGCAGCCCAAACTGCAAGAAAGATTCGTGCCTTGTTTTTTTCTTCAATTGCTGATAGGACGGTTCAGAAGTGGTTTTTGCGGTTTAGGTCAGGAGATTTCAATTGGGAAGACCGAACCCGGGCTGGCCGGAGTTCAACTCTTGAGGATATTATGACGGTCATCGCAAACAATCCACGAATTACTGTCCGTGAGATATCTGCGGAGTTAAGAGCCTGCAAATCGATCGTTTTTGATTATCTAAAGAAGTCATTCGTTGCAACGTTTGGGTTCCACATGAGCTCAGAAAGGAACCTGATTAAAAGGATTTCTTGTTGTGATTTGCTGCTGATTGAAAAAAAAAATGTGGAGGACCTATTTTTGAAACGAATCGTTACTGGTGACCAAACATTGATTTTCTACATCAACACTAGACAAAAAAAAATCGTGGGGGTTGCCTGGAACGACACCACTTGCATCTAAGAAAAGTGATACTAATTGGTGGAATTGGAAGGGACCCATATATTTTGAGCTCCTTCCAACCAAAACCAAACTATAAATATGGGCTTCACTGCACCCAGTTAGATCGATTGAAGGCAGGAATTGTGATAACGATGATAACTATTTTGTAGATTATATAAATAAATTCTAAGCTGTTCATCAATTTTAATTTTGTCCGAATATCTCTACGAACTTTCCGGACAACCTAATATATATACACTATTTTGCTTCCATAAATAGCTAGTGGTGGCATGAGGAAAACCTTGATAATTGACTCGTAGGTATTGCGTAATTAATTATACACTTGAAACATAGGATCACTTTAGCCGTTTAGCGTACCTGTGCTTTCTAATTACTGTCACGCAAGAAAATTAATATTCATTTAGGACTTTTTAAATTTGATTTTTAGTTATGCTATTGTGCAATCAATCAGAAGAAACGATCATATTGTAACACGACATTAACTGGTTACAACGGTATGTAGTTCAATTACATTACAATAACATTTTCTGTAATCGATCATTCACTTGTTTTCTATCTTTAGTTTCCTCAAAACCGTTTTAAACATTCTTATAATACTCAATTTATGCCCAGTACAATTGAAAAATGTAAATAGTTAAGTTAATTTTTACTCAGTTATTTTATGGCATATTACTGTACATCAATTTTACCTTAATCTGAAATATATAGGTAGTTAATAAAAGTATTGAGATCGTGAAAAGTTTTTAAGTACAGGCCTTCACCGGAGGTCCCACAAAAGGGACTGTGACAAGTTGTATAAAACTGAAATTTCACATTTTACAAACGCATAATCTGGAATATTTCATAATTTTTCTCAACAAAATCAGCGAACAAGAAGAGCCACTTTAAACCATCCCTTGTGCACCTTTTTTACGTTTCATGTAAAACAGATTTTGATTTAACTATATGGATGTAAAATTTAATAGGCTTTAAGAGCATCTTTGTTTAATCGTGATTTGAATAGTCGGACAAGAATTATGGTAAATACCTGTACCACTACAACCAATGAAGGGTCTTGGGCTCAGTACATATAGAGATTCGTACTGTTTCAAGGCCAACGGCAGTGCAATGAGGTGATTAGGCCTTAATCGCGCTCAGCCGCCAGGTTTTTTTATAGAGGCTGGGTCTGCCCCAGGAGGGTCTCCATACCCTAGGGTCGCCCCCCGACTGAATTAACAGAATAAATAATATTCCGCTACAGCCGGGATTCGAATCCAGGATCCGGAGCACAGCAGACTAGCGCTCTATCCACTAGACCACGCCGCTCCCTTATGGTAAATACACATATTTTAAATGTTTTACCTATAAAGGATGATTAGTTTCGTAGATTCCCAAAAATTGACCATTTAATCTTATTTTCATTGATAAAAAAAAAAAAATAATAAGTTGATAATATTTGATAATCAACTAAAGTTGAGAGCAAGAGTATTTGTTTTGTTTTTTCCTGGACATGAAGTTAGTAACAAAGATATAAAGTTGAAAAACTAAAGATTTGAAAAAATAAGCGCATAAACGTTTATGAAAAAAAAAATAGCAATTCATATTAATGTTTTTTAACATGAAACAAATTCTTTCATTGAAACTCTGAAACGTTTTCTTTAATCACAAAATATTACTTCTTCGTTGTAAACCTATGACTCCCTGACCCTCCGTATCCTTCAATTATATTTCTCTCACCTTTTTTAAACAGATCAGACTCCATCTTGAGAAACATCTAACTTGGAATCCTCTAGGAAAGACTGATAACACAAGAACCTTCTCTTCCTTTTCGTCTATTTTAACACTTTCTAGACGAACCTTCCACTTAACTACAAAAGGCTCAACTACGAGGTTGGACCATCGAATCCAATCCTCACAATCCAAAATCCTAAATACTCCTCACTTTGTCACTAATAAACTAATCAATAATGTCCTGTATGTTGCTGATTTGGCTCGAACTAGGTACCGTTCCTTCCATAAGAAACTCCATCTCATTATAACCCACTTATTTCAAATCTTGCTTCCTCTTCATTTCCTGATAATTCTCCGAGCCGTCAGAAAAGAAGAAGGCCACGATTTAGGTTACGTATGTGAGTATATCATGCCTTATTTTAATATTATACTCAAATTTACTAAATTTTTAAATAATAATAATTTCTTGTTGGGAAGCAGGTAACTGATGTGCCTTTAAGATTTTTTTAAACTAACCAATTAAATAAAAAAGGTTCATTTAGAAGTTGAAAGAATTTATCAACATACGTGACAGAAGGAGAGTGCCGTGTTTTTACATACAGATCAACTCGTGCCCTCACCACTCAGCAGGCGATGAACTAATATATTAAAATTATTCTAAACACGAAACAGTTGCCGTTAACATAACAGGAACTGGAAGTGTATCTGTTTTAGTCAGCTTATATAAAACCAAGCCATGGATATCTGCGACGTAGTTTTACCGTCCAAAAAAATCTAGTGCGCGCAATACACGACTTTCATTTACCTCCGTTGTTAAAGTCAATTTAAAAACTTTAAAATATTATTAGAGATGGTGTTTGAGCCTGAACATTCTATTTTTTTTTTAATATTTTGTTTATAATTTAAAAATAAAATTAAATTATAAATAGTTTTATGAGGAAAATATTTTTTTTGTTAGTTTACCTGTTATATTTACATCTTTTAGTATTTATATTCTGTATTGTAGTTAGGGATTAGACAGATAACAGTGCCCCCTTGCCCTCAAGACAGTACCGATCGCACCAGTAAGCAGAGAGCACGCTTCTTTCGTTAGGCCTTCAAACCATCTTCGATCAGGACTGACTTCGTCTCATCTTTTTAAAGATAACCAACCGTCCTTCCAGAATCGCCTACCCGTCGTGCGGAACATAACCAACCGTCCTTCTAGTGGATCACAATCGCCTACCCGACGTGCAGAGCCAAACAATTTATGGACAGATAACTATCCTATATATATTTTTTTTTCTCATTATATTTATTCATTTTTCGTACCATTAGTAGTAAGACTAACCTACTAACCAAAAATTTTAGAACCTTTTTTTTACAGTTAGGTTAATATAAGATTTTTTTTTTTTTATAAATCAAATGTAAATTTTGTAAATTTTCCTAATATTTTTTTTATTAAACTTTTATTTATTTTGTTTACTTTCAATTTTATCTTTTTATTTAATATTACCTTATTTTTTTTTTATTTTAATGATTAAGTACTTAGGACCGGCCTTTTTCGAAACGGGATCGAGTCTACATTCTCTTATTTCGTTTTAATGTCACTCATCCCAACAGATGGAAATAACAAATATTTTCAGTTTTTATAGAAATATATGTTTCATTAAATAATATATATTGTTATTATCTACTACAATTACTATGTTTTATTCACTTTTTATCACTCTGCATTATCTTTTACAACTTCGTGAATAAGATAATATTTTTTTTCTAAAATCTTTATCTATCCAACGGTATACGAAACATCTATATTAATGTTATTTTAAAGAAAAAAATCCAGAAATCATTTTTTATTTATTTTCATGTTCCTTATTAAATTTATTCAACTTACATATTTACTCAATTATAGTCAATAGCACGCTGGTCAGTTTTTTAGAATTTATAAAATCGAAGGCATTTAAAAAATGAAACCTACGTCATATGAAAGCCAATTAGATTTGACATCGATATAGCTAAATTAATCGAAATCGTTCGAGCCTTTTTGAGGAAATCGTAAAAAGGCATAAAATCGATGGTATAAAGTGGCTTTTCTAGTTAGCGATTTTTTCGAAAAAGTTGCTGTAATATCTCAGGCTGTAACGCTCCTAATATATTTATTGATATGTGAAACTGTATTATGAAACACATCTAGTAAATGTGATACAAGCTATCAGTATAGTCATGCTAGTGACTATAGTGATACATGTCAGTCATGCTTTACATACAGGTATATTGCTCATTGGCAGCTCTCCTAAAACTAGAATAAGCTAGGCCATTTTTTCAAAAACATCGGAGGATTATCAGGAATTGTAGAGGTTGGAATAGAGTTTGTCATAAATAGAGTCGTACATTTTTGTGTCAAGTCAGCAACGTAGGAACCATTAGGGTCTTTCTTTGTAACGGAGTAAGGAAATTTTATGATTTTACGAAGGACATTTGATGGTTTAGTAAAGCCCTAAAGTTCTAATCTTTAAGCCCATTTCGACCTTGTGATAGTCATGTAGATAAACCTTTCGAAGGTTTGAAAGTTTGTCCGGTAAGTATTGAAGTAGTGAAAACCTCGGGCAGTTTCTTGTGGTTTCAATCTTGCATGAGTATTCCAACTAAAACGTTTGTGAAGATATCCTTGATATCGGATCTGTTCAACATGTATAATTTCAGTGTTTTTGAAGGATGTCATAGGATGTAGGACAGGATGTCATAGGCTTACGACGAAAGTTAAAGGTTTTTTGGTGAGATTTATTGAAATGTATTTTTATCCTCTAATTCTGACACCATACTTCAAGGCCTTTTATGTGGGATTAAAGAGTTTAAAAGGCAATAGTTACATCGCTATTGACTGATAACACAATTGTCTTCAACATAAGTAGAAAGGAAATTGTCAGGAAGAGTTGGGATATCAGATGTATAGACTGTGTAACGAGCGGGTCCCAGAATACTGCCTTGAGAAACACCAGCATACTGCTTAAAAAGGATTCTAAGATGTGAAAGTTCAGTTTTATAAACTCATATCGTTTTCGAGCTACACTGACCTTATTATACACACAAAAGATTCTTTTTGCGAGACTCGGTCATTTAGACTAAACGCTTAGAAAACTCTAAATGAACTATTTTTACGATGTCAATACTTTCCCTTACTGTATATTTGATACATAGGTAAGAGAAATAAAAACAATATTAAGCTTATTCAAAATATAAACCTAAATGCAAATGTAATAGCGTGGGTATACACAATTTCGCATAATAATGAGTCACGAATATGGAAGGAAAACTTACGTGGAAAACGTTATTCTTTGATGAATTAAATATTAGGAGAACTTCTAACGATAAAAAAAATAAATCAAAACAAACTTTGTACCCGATTCGTCTCGAACCAAGTAGGAAGAAATTAGGTCAAATGACGATGAAAACGGAAGAGAACATGAACGAGAAAAAACAAATGTACCTCTTCCTACCATGAATAATCTTTCTTAGGTTCGATACAAAGAAAAGAAGATAATAGAAAATAATTTTATTCTGGGACTGGGTCCCTTAAGAACAACAGTTATATACAGTTAAAAAATACAACATGTCTGGCCAACAGACAAAAGAAACATTATGGATGAATATGTATACAACAAAAAGTAAGCAGAATTTTCAGAAGATAATTGTGTTGAACAAAATAGAAAATAAATGAATTGATAACAGAGTTTAAAGATAGAAAATGGATATTTCTCTTCTTTCAAAGTACGATCTAGAATATAAACATCACAATTGTAAGACGTCTTTTTGGGATGACAGGAGGTACTGGAAAAGTTGGGATCTGAATGAGGACAGAAATGCAGCTTGGCGGATATAAGTAGGTAGAGAATTACAGAGAGTAGAGAAGCGGAAAAGAAGGAACAACAGTTTTAGATCTATGGGTTGGAATGTATGGTAATGTCAGATTGGCGCGACCATGTTTCAAGTGAGTGGACTGAAGATTTGAATTGCTGGGGACTGTGGATGTAGGGAATTATTGGTTTGGCTTAGGCATGGTCCTAGGAAATATTGTTTGCCCGTGGAGTGAAGGAGCCACTTTAACTTACTGTATAACTGAGTAACGTGGGACGTAGTGCAAAAGCACTGAGTACAAATCTTATGTTCATAAATAGCTAAAGATTTTAAGATTCATAATATTTCTGGGCAAACTGCTTTGTAACTAGCTCCTATTATTCATCTATTAAAAAACATGGTTAGAAATATTTGATGCTCATTAATTATAATAATCACCCAAGATTGTTTAATTTTATTCTGTAAGGAATTCAATATGGAATCGTATTTTCCGATTTGCATAACACTTTCGTGCTAATTTCAATTTTCTTTACAATGGACTTCTAATCCCCAAGTGAGAAACTCTGAATCGGAGAGACTGTGCATCAGTGCGAAGAAGTGGCTGGTCTCTAGATAATGTATAAAATTACTAAATATTGGGTTGTGTCACATGAATTGTCCGTTTTCAAGGTAAAGAATTTTTATTAAAAATACGATATGAAAACAAGATAATTTTATTCGAAGTATTTACCTTCTTTTTTTACACATTTTTCCCAACGTGACACCAACTTTATAATTCCCGAACTGAAAAACTCTGAGCTTTGAAGTGAAAGAAAATCTGAAAACGCACTTTTCAATTGATCATCATTTTCAAAAAGTTTTCCTTTGACGAAGTTGTTTAAAGTCCTGATCAGGTGGTAATCTGTTGGAGTCAGGAGAATATGGTGGGTGCGGAAGAACTTCGTAGCCCAGTTCTTTCAATTTTTGCACGGAATGTTTTGAAACATGGGGTCTTCCTGCCGCTCAGTGAGATCATGAGGTACCCATGTATCGAGCTTTTGTACTTTCCCAATACACTTTAAATGTCTGGAAACAGTAGATGCACCTGCATTTAGTTGTGCTGAGAGTTCTTTAACTGTTTGGTAGGGGTTTCTTTCTACTGTATATTTGAGGACATCGTTGTCAAGTTTTCCAAGTCGGTATCTTCAGCTGAAAACTTAGCAAACCAACGTCGAATGGTCCGTTCATTAACACTCCCTTTCCCCAACGCCTTGCAAATATTTCTAGCGGCCTCAGCTGCTGAATAGCCGAGTTTAAACTCGTACAAAAATATTACTCGAAAATCGCGTGTTTCCATGTGCATATTTGGAGGTATACTAAAAAGTGGGTAATTGATTGGGAAGCTAATTTTTATAATACAAAGGTAGAGGATTAGTAACTGTTCACTTTAAATGTGTAAACATTCGGAAGAAAACAACAGAGACCTGCAAAATCCTTTATGTATTTCAGAAACTATAAAAACGGACATTTCATGTGAAACAACCCAATAATAATAAGTTTGTGACAAAAAAAGGAAAAAATTAATTAAATTATTTTTGATTTATCAAACATAAGTTTAATTTATTAAAAAAAAATTAATAGGTAAATGAAATTTGTGTGATCATGTAAAAATCTGAAGATACGTTTTAAAATGAAATATGTGTTTCAAATTTTAATTACATGTAACCAGAGTTTGTAAAACCAATTCTTGTAAAAGTTAGTTTAGGTTGGTCATACTCAAATATAATAATTCAGACGTTTCGGCCAAATTTTTAGTTAACAAAACAAAAAAATAAATAAAGCTCTTGTAGGAAATCTTCGGGGCTTCCTCCGTGATATGGTTATTATTATAGGAAAACATGCTTTTTAGCAAAAATTATGGAGATTCAAAGGCTGCTAGTACATATTTTCCTTGAGGTATGTATGTCCAATATTTAAAGCCAGTAGAAAGTTAATCGGCTAATTTCATGATTTAATTTCTTAAAGCTCTGTGAGGGTTTGAAATTCTGTTTTACTTAACACGCATCAGGTAAACGGAAAAATGATCTTTTGATTTCGGCTTGGAAAATATACAGTCCGATGGCTTTACAATTTCTCTTCAAAAATCATATTTATCCGACTGTTAAAACTTTTGAAAATACTCCAACTGGAAAATCTTTTACCTGTCAACTCATCTATACACGGGGAGTTATAGCTGAGCAGAAAACGTTTAGTTTCTCGGTAGAATGAAGAAATTCTGAGAAGAGATTGCATCCTTAATTTCTGTATTTGAAATACTAAACATATATAGGTTTAATATATATTTATTTATATAACGTAACTTTTTTCTTCTGTGTCAAATCGGACGATGCTTCAGTGAGAGTACTACATTTTACAAATTTAGTTCAATCTTTAACGAGTTTCTGAGTACGCATCGATTCAAGACCACCAGTTTACGTCTCCCTGAAAAAGGAGATAACAAAGGATACTTTACTCTCATTAAAACACCTTAGGGCTAACAGCCAGGTTTTAACCCGCGACCTTAGGCATAGAAGGCTGTTATGGAAGTCACTATACCACAGATGGTCCCGAAAATATATAGGTTTATAATTAACTAATCTAATGTGCTATTTTCGATTAAAGTTGGGTATCAACAATAATATCAAGAATAAGGTATTGCATTAGTTTAAGGAATTATGAATTTATTCATAATCAGATCTATCAAGAAAAAATAATGATATATAGATAAATTTTAACATCGGTTACCTTAATATATTATTCAATGCGTTTATTATAACACAATCGAAAATCACCGCATTTGTTTTAACAAATTAACGGTAACATATTAAAAATAATCAAATTCATAATACAAATAGCATCCTCAAAAGGTGATTATGATCCCCAACGAAGGAATTGTTTTCAAGAATAACAAGAACTGACTTGAACAAGAAAGCATTGTGAAAATAAAAATTAGAAAAGTAAGCGTGCTAAATAAATCGAATGATTTATTATTCATAATCAACGCTTTCGGTCAAGTCCATGTCTCAAAGTTTATATTTGTTTTTTTTAGTTTTTTTCTACTCTGGCGCGACAGGTCGTGTAGGCCCTTGGCCGTGTGGTGTAATTTCCTGGGAGAATATACTCACCACGTTTCTCGATGGAATTCTATGGGGTATGGTCACTTCCTACGCCTATTTTTGTGAGTGGCTATCAGTAGGCGACAAGTCTCACATACCCGGGGGAGAGGCTGTGAGTAAATTCCCATTTAATTATATCCTTATAAAGGTCCCGTCGGGAGTGGGATTCGAACTCACAACCTTAGGCTCCCCAATATACATTATGTTAGAAAAAGAAAACAAAATATAATTGAGTTCTATTATTGCAATTATAAATGTAGAAGTCTAATAATATCTTTTATTATTATTTTTGAATTAAAAAATAAAAGTTCTGATGTGAGTTATATTTATAAAGATACAATATACAACAAGAATATTCTTCTGCCTCAAAAATATCATTCAAAACGATTTAATTAATAATTATCTTAAATATGGAATTTTTCTTTCGCATTTGAGCGTAACTTATCTCACATACATCCAAGCACTTGAATATACACACACCCAGAATGTATATGATAGAAACATCCCAAGCATATACACATTATTCACGCACACTAATTAACGTATGTTTCTTCCCTTATCTTCTCCGAGGATTTTCTTTGCAAAATCGTAGATAAATTTTCAAGATCGCAATACTTTATTTTACTATGAATATATTTATAGTAGAATAAACTATAGACATTAAAATAGATGCCTAAGAATCATTAATAATTATCCACCATACACGAAAATAACTACTATCCACAAAAAACTAGACATCCCTACTTTACATGAATTTGTATACCAACATACACTATCATTTTTCCCAAAATGCCAACTGACTGAAGATACCCTTATAAAACAAATTGGTAATTGTACTAAATTATCAACTTCTAAATATAGACAAAAGAGAACTGAACATATGCTGTTATAAAAATTCTAAATTACTAAATCTTTTCTTATGATTTTAATATCTGTAATTTTGTTTATTTATTAATTTTCATTATTATTTCTGTTTATTTCATTGTATTTTATTTCTCTTTTTTTGTGTTTTCTTTTCTTAGTTGGTTTTTTTTTAAACTTTTACTAACAAAAAAATATTGATCTAAAAAATAAATTTTATCAAATTAGTAGCGCGTTGTAATGGATTTCCAATCAATGTTTTTAAACTGCGCAGATTTATTCTATACAAATAAAGATTGATGTTGTGGTAAAGGAAATAATCATTTATTTATTTATTCATAGAATTTTTGACATTACAATTGTATTTTCTATCTGCTTATGCAATAAGAAAATATGCTAACAAATGATAAGATAGATAAAAAAATAAAAATAACTAATAACTTTCAATATTTCAGGTCTCTTGGCCAGCACCTCGATAGTCTTCTGGGCGGATTATATGGGTTTGTGGCAGTTGATAGGTTTTGAGTCAGCGGGTTTGAATTTAGGGTCAGTTTGTCATGAAATTTATTGTAGCGATCTGTGGCAGTTGCAATGACGAATATGAAGTGTCTCGTTAGATACGTAAAAACGGGCATTTATATTTTCCTAACTAATTTTGATTGATAGGGAGCGGCGTGGTCTAGTGGAAAGAGCACTAGTCTGCTGTGCTCCGGGTCCTGGGTTCGAATCCCGGCTCTGGCAGAATATAATTTATTCTGTTAATTCAATCGGGGGACGACCCTATGGTATGGAGACCCTCCTGGGGCAGACCCAGCCTCTATAAAGTGGGTACCCAAATTAATTGGGGAAAAACCTGGCGGCTGAGCGTGATTAAGGCCTAATCACTTCATTGCACTGCCGTTGGCCTAGAAACAGTACGAGTCTCTATATGTACTGAGCCCAAGACCCTTCATGGGTTGTAGTGGTACAGGTTTTTTTTATTTTATTTTGATTGATATTATGGAATAATTTTGATGTTTGACTTTTTTTCTGTTCCCCATGACTCAATGCCATAAGTCCAAATAGGTTTTATCAGTACTTTATAAATAGTTAATTTGTTTGTCAATGATAATTTATAGTCTATAAGTCTAGTAATCTTGATAAAAAATAAAAATTAAAAAAATACACCAGACAGTAAAAATATTATTGAAAAATTCTCCCTAGACCATAATTTAAACTAATACAGAATAAATTAATGAACCGCTTGGGTCTTTTCAATATATCTTTAATAGGTTTTTAATTTTCTTGAGATTAGACGAGAAAATAGATTAGGGTGAAATTAAGACAAGATTGATGATTTTGTCTACTGAACCAGCGGCTCTTCATTAAAAAATTAGACTCATCACAGGGCGAAATTTAATAGGAAAGGTAAGATTCGAAATTTCTGTGGTTAAAAAGAGAACAGAGCAGGAATGTCAAAACCTGAATAGGGGCTTAATAATACTTCCGAATGGAACAACTCAATTATGTAACAATCGGCTTCAGAAAGCCGACGACTGGAATTTAAACCATCAAAAAAGAGATAAATGTAAACATGCAATAGATCCTAATGAATTACTACATATCTAATAATCCATTGTTAATGAATTTCATTTATAACGTTATTAGAGTGATGAATAATAGCTATACTACTATTAAATAATCAAGATGGTATTGAATATAGAAGAAATCTGAAGAGTTAAAAAAAATCTTTTCTTTCCTTATCAAATTCGCTATAGGCCGTTTGTAATCACGTAGGAAAAAACACTCACAATTCTCGAATAAATTTTACAGATTAGGCAAATCCCTTCCTAAGCCTATTTTTGTTAGTCGTCACCAGTTGGCTGACCGGCTTCACATACCTGAGTTTGAGTTGGTGAATGAATCTCCCTTTATTTATATCCTTCAAAAAGTTTGATTGGGACTTGGATTTGACAACATAATTACAGAAAAAAAGAAATTAAGTAAAATTTCAGCTGAAAAAATGACTTTCACTTATATGCGTTTTAATCGATATTAAAACTTTCAAATAAAATCTGCTGGTAGGAATTAGTCCGGGTGGCGGTCATTAAATGAAACATCTAAATAGTTTCAACTATTTATTGTTTGCCAACGTTTCGAGCCCCTTTGTGGGTCATCATCAGGGCGCATGGTGAGAGAATGGAAACTGACTATAATTACATCCACTTTGAATTAAAAAATTTGAAGAACAAAAATGTTAGTACAGATTTGAGTTTCCAAAGGAATATTTATTTTAGATTTAAAAATAAAATAAAAATAACAACAAATTACTATTCACCACTTTTTATAATTCGCCTTACACTACTTCGCAAACAAGTTAACATTTTTCTCAAATCTTTAGCTTAATAACGGTACCTTACACAATCATATTACTATATTATTTCATGGTAACGAAATTTGTTTTTCCTTGAAAGATACCTACGTTTTATCTTCTCTCCTTTAATTTATTATCTTCTTCCTCAATTATTTAATATTGTATATTTACTGTTTTTTTATAAATGCTAACCAGTTGAAATGGTTCATTTTCCTTAGCCTGTCAAGGACAAAGGAAGAAAATTTAAATCCTATTATACAATTTTAATCGAAATGAAACTCACATGATATTAAATCCTATTTTTTAGTTTACAGTTATAGCTAGTTTAATCAAAATCGTTTGAGCCGTTTGTGAAAAAATCGTAAAATGATAAAAATTCACCATATATATACGGCTCTTATAGATGGCCGATTTTGTTCAAAAAGTTGCTGTGACATACCCGAGAAATGTTTATTTTAGGTATTAAATTTCATTTTTATGAAACTTTTAGCATTGTTGTACTAGACCAGATCCACACAGAGACAGACCATTTTGCGGGACTTCAACTTTTGGAAATAATACGTCTAAAACGTAATATTCCGGTAAACATTAACTATCGAATTCTGAAACGTTCACGATCACAATGATTTCCCTTATTATATATTTCATATAAAAGTAATTGCTACAATATATTTTATGATGGTGTACGTGAGTGTTAATCATTATAAAACTCATATCTCCTTGATATGAAGTGCTTTCTAATATCATTGTGAACTGAGTTTTATAATCAACCATTATAAAATTTACTGATATTTTTAGTGTGTAGGGTGTTTTAGACCAAGTTGGATGAAGTAGTTTGATAAAAAAAAAAAACACGTAAAAAACAGAAATATCTGTTTCTTTGCTATTTTTTAGCGCCTGAATTATCTTTATTACATCTAGAACAATGACATAGTAACGGTATAAAAACTTAAGAAAAGAACACAGCAAAAAACGTACAATAGATACGCAAATTAATCCTATTAAAACAATAAAACATGTTAAACTCGACGGAGTGCGAATGGTGAAAAGATTTTTTTGTCTCTAATAATGCAATTCACCGCCTGAATCTCTGTTAGCTAGAAGGCCTATTACAGACCACTGACCTGGAATTATTACTCCTAACACATCGCTTACAATGCTTAACTTAGCTCTCCTTCTGAACCGAGCACAATACTTTTAAAAAATATTTTGGTGGTCGTAACACATCACTATCTTCCTCTCTTATTGAAATCAGTTTTTAAACAAAGTTAATGTTGATAAAAGCATTACATTGTCTTTAATTATTTTTATTTTAGTTTAAATACTATGTTAGCAATGCTTCTGCTTCGTGGAGCTCCAAAAGGCTTTTGAATGAAATTCCAGGACACAGAAAACTGCACCGACCAGATATTTCCAGTTTACCTCCAATGATAACCTCGTTTTTATAGCTACCAATTATTGAGGTCTCCAACATACTATAAATGTCGTCCTAAAGGAATTATCCACATTAAATATGAAAATTAATTCATGAAAATTGGAAAGAAACCCCGAAGGATAATGAGAATACTAAGGGTTGGAGGACAGATGTTAGGGCAGAACGATAGTTTTAAATATCTGGGAGCTCATCTCAATGAGAATGTCTATATAGACGAAGAAATGGTCCAAGGAATTGGAGCGGCAGAGAACATGTTCTACATGGTCAGGCGGGGTTTTCTGTGGAGAAAAGAGCTGCCAAAGCGGACCAAACTAGTCGTATATAAATCGACATTCCTCTATATCCTATCGTACTACCTCAAAACACAGGAGTCAGATACAGGCCATGAAAAAGAGGTATCTCTCAAAAAATATAAAGAATGACACGGAGAGATAGGAAACGGGACGTTACCATATGAGCTAATCCCGACGTCAATCAGGCGGAGACCGTTCTAGAGGAGCACAAACTGAGATGATTTGTACATCTTTTTAAGATGAGTTCGGATATAAAAGCACCAGGAAGACTTACGAGACCCGAACAGAAAGGAAAAAGACCCATACAGAGGAAGGCCTCACATCTCCTGGGAAGACAGCGTAAAGGTGGCGTGGAATAGGTGGAATTGGTTCAGAAGAGATACACCTAGGCCAGACTCTAGCAGAGACCCTAACACCGAACAGCAGTAGAAGAGAAAATGGCTATGACGATGATGATGATGATGAATATTGTATCAGAAAATGACCTCTTCAACAATACTTGTTTATTTAAAGCGATTTTTGTCACACTTCAACTTCTAATTTTTTTTTTCTTAGATGACATTATTACTTTCACTTAACTATATATAGAATAAAAAAAGGTGTGTGTGTGTGTGTGTGTACCAAGTTCCGAGCATAAACAAAAAGACCAATGAAACTGAGAGTCCAATAAGATGTTCCAAAACCTTTTACATCAAAATCTGCTAACCAGAAGAGCCACTTTATACCGCGCATTTTATACCTTTTTACGATTTTCTCAAAAACGGCTCTAACGATTTTGACTAAACTCTCTATATTGGTGTAAATTTGAATAAGCTTTAATATCATGCAGGTTTAATTAAGATTAACTATACCATCCCTAATGACATTGATGAAGGACGGCTAAATATACAAGTTGGACGAATTTGATGACCAACTAAAGTATAAAAGAGAAAACATATTTTTTAATGTAATTTTTATTTTATTTTTTGATATTAAGAGCAGCAATATAGACGTATAATAAACCGTTGGAAAGAAGAAGATTTTAGAAAAAATGTTTTAAAAGGTAATATAAAGAGACGAATAGGGAATAAACTTATTACTGATGAACAGTTAAATGTACAATAGTGATATTATCTAATCTAAGTCATATGTTCCAACGAAAACGAATACATGTTTTATTAAAATCAACTTTGAATATTTTTCAAATTGAAGTATCTTTAACAGTTTTTAAATTGATTGTAACAATCGAGGTAAGTGAAATTCGTGTGTTGCCCGCACCAGATTTTTTCTATTTCCTAGCGTTTATCATATATATTTCTATTTGCATTGTACATGCAGAGGATTTTCACTCACGTAGTCTTTATAAGTACAAATAATTACTTATACCGTCCTTCAAGGGGTAAAACAGTGTTCCTGACCTGTTCGATTTCAGATCTCTGCTAAAGATCCCTATCCTAATTAAACCTATATAATCAAAATTCAGAACTCCTTTGTAGTAGATATCATCGCCAGATTAGCCACAGTATCATAAAGCCACATGTTAAATAAATATCCTCACACGAGACTAAAACGACATGAAACTGCCCGTAGATACCGATTACTACAACACTTACTATAAAAACGTTAAAAACTTCCAATTCACTACAAAAAGCTCATTTATATTACTGTCATCAGACCCATCTGGAATATGGAATCGAGTTTTGGGGCTCTACTAAGCCATCTAATTCCTGCCGCATCATATCCATACAATGCAAAATCCTTCGCAAAATCCTAAAGGCTCCTTATTTCGTCACAAATAAAATCATCCATAACGACCTTAATATCCCATTTGTTGCTGACCTTTCTCGTACCAGATATACCACTTTTAATTCCAAACTCCCAACCCATATAAACCCTTTTGTCCATAAACCTATAACCCTCACATATTCCTGACAACCTTCCGAGGCGATTGAAAAGAAGATGCCCTCGGGATCTACTTACTTAAATAAACATCGAAGTACTACCTCTGGGTAGTTTCTTCAAAAGCCTTTTATTATAATTCAACACTTTTAGTTATTGTATTTATGTAATATACAGTTGTAAAATTCAATAAAATATAAATTAAAAAAAAATTATAAAAATAAAAATTAAAATAAATAAACCATCATATATTATCAATATTATAAGAATAATATATTAATACATCACTTTGAGGTACTGAAAGAAATAGTCTGAGAAATACGTTGGGATTGTATTCTGTATTCTTTATTTAGATTGATGGTGATTCTCAAAGGAATTCATTTAGCCAAGTCCTCACTTCATTTATCAAACTTTTTAACCACGCGATTTGTTTCCAGGAATGGCTGAAACTGTTATTAGAATCTGTAGGATGATAGTAAATACTTAAAGAACGGTAGACAAAGTCGTTATATTTTTAAGGTATCTTTTTCTGCAGTAATTCAACAGAGATGCAATGAGTGTTGTGTAAAATGTAAACATATCGCCTTCATCCTCTAATGCAGATTTAGTGATTAATCCATTGTACCTCCATTCCATTTTTTTCTTTTAATTTTTATATGTTACAAAACACTAATCTATAGTCATGTCTATACATTTAAGTTAGCCTATCATAAATTAAATATAACACATTCATATATCTATACAATATTTACATACAGCCCTCAAAATCTTCGAGCCAATAGATGCTAAGGCAGGACTCCGAGAAATCCCAGCCTCTATAAAGGGGATAACATTAAATTGGAGAGAAAACTGTATGTTACCGCGGCATTGACACCTCCTTGAATGAATGAACAAAAATATTTTTTTTTTTTAAATATTTTTATTGAAATTTACAACTGCATTTTGTAATACAACAAGTAAATATGCTGGTAATGATAAAACACATGAAGAGAAACAGCCCATTGGCAGCACTCTATTAGTCAATCTAAACAAGAAGGTCTCGAGGCCATCTTCTTTTCAGACGCCTCGGAGAATTGTCAGGAATGGATGAGGAAGCTAGCATTGAAACTAGTGGGTTTGAGTAGGAGTGGAGTTTGTCATGGAAGGATTGATACCTGGTTCGGGCCAAATAAAAACAATTTTAATCTGGGACAAGTACTCTCCTAAGAATAATTAAAATTGACATTATAAACGATATTTTTCTGGTATTTTAAGGCTTCAGTATAGCAAGATAGCTGACGGATTTTGTAATAAGGAATAGTTATCGTCTATAGTTTGAAATATTACATATGATGGGAAGATTAATAGTTTAATGATAAAATAATGAAGAGAAAAGTGGTTAATCTATGGCTCAATGGATAAACAAGAATTCTAGAGGCGAATGTAAGGTTTAATGTAAGGTGAATTTGTAGTAGATAAATATAAGTTTATATATATTTTATTTACTGAATGGACAGGGGAACGTGTGGTAAGCATATCGAGAATATAAGGATTTTTTTTTTTTTTTTTTAATTAAGAAAGACTTGGAGGAATAGGCAACGGATTGATCAGGTTTTCTCTGCAATGAGACTGGGTCTGACCCAGGAAGGTCTCCATACCCTAGGGTCACCCCAGGCTGAATTAAGAGAATAAATAATATTCTCTGATAGCCGGAAACTTTCAAAGGACCCGGAAAATACTGGACTATCGCTCTATCCACCACATGTGAATCTAATGAAACTAAAGTTTTTCCCTAGACATAGATTTAAAGATATAGGTTTTATTTATAATACCTAATGATTTTTTTTTTTTTTTTAGTTATACCTATTCTTTTTATGGATGTTTTCATATAACGTTTCAGTTATTTCACTTGATTATAGTAGATTTTATTATATATTTCAATAAATTATTATAAACAATATATCCATCAAAGGTTGCGATGCCTTACGTGAACCCGACAGACCTCTGGTGGCAGATAATTATACTAATGGTACCACAAACACAATCGGAACTAATTATTATTGGGGTCAGTCACGTGGTCCTGTACCAAACTGAGTCTTAGGGCAGTCTTACTCAAAGCGGATTCTGACCAGTTAAGGGAGCTTCTAAGAGTTTAAGTATGTCTAATTAATGGAAGCGATAGGAAAATCGCAAGATATATCGTCATTTTACATCATTATCATTATATCATATGTCTGGTTTCACAGGAAAGAGCTTTTACTATAAAAACTATAAAATCAAAATTTTTTACTTTCACTTACGTATAAATGAAATTCATTGTAAGAGAAAATATTACGATCGTAAACATTTTTCTAAGTAATTCTAGCTCGAAAAAAAAACGAAACAGATTTTACAGCAAAAAAGAAATACGTATCTTGGGATGGATAGTATCCCTTAAGGCAGCACCAAGCTGTGAGAAATAGGGTAGGTGTAGGTGAGGTGAAATTTGGTGAAAATGAGTGTCATACACTCACATAATTTCAACTTATTATAATAAATATTTAATTCCCTTATTTTCTATATTACTTCATTATTCATTTTTTTAACTTTTTATTATAAAAAATATTTGATGTCATTATCCAAATTTATTATATTATTCCTGTCTCCTGCTACTTTCGTGAACACCCACAAGACTTGCTTTCACCTCACCTACACATACCTAATTTCTCACCGTGTAATGCTGCCCTTAATATCCATGATGTCCAAGTACTTCCTGTAGGTAAGACGTTTAAGCGGTAGGAGAAGGGAAGGCTTATTTTTAACAAATAAATTTGGATAATGAAATCAAACATTACTTTCAGAAAAATTCTATAAAATCATAACTGCATCCTCCGCACCACCTATTTTCCTCTGTTATGGAAACATTCCACCATCATCCTTTTTTTAAAACCAGGTAAACCTTCCAACAACACTTCATCCTACAGGCCTATTAGTCTACTCCCCATCCTCTCAAAAATCTTCGAAAGGCTTCTTCTTAAACGTATCCTACCCATATTAGAATCTCAAAATCTTCCTTCCCATCAGTTTGGATTCCGTCCTCAGCATTCCACAGTTCAACAGGGGCTCCGAGTTGTAGACCATATTTCCTCAGCTCTTGAATGCAAAGAGTATTGTTCTGGTGCGTTTCTGGACATTGCGCAAGCTTTTGACCGGGTATGGCACACTGGATTACTCTTCAAGCTGAAAACCCATTTACCCCAGTCCCTATACCTCATTCTCCGATCCTATCTCTCGAACCGTTCCTTCCGAGTTCGCTGTGGTGAAGAATTTTCTAACCTTTATCCCGTTGAGGCCGGTGTTCCTCAAGGCAGCGTCTTGGGACCCATCCTCTACATCCTTTACACTGCTGATATTCCTACACATCCTGATACCTTTCTGGCAACTTTTGCAGACGACACCGCCATCCTATCATCCAGTTCCAATCCTGAAACAGCATCCTTAAACCTTCAGAGACACCTTTTCCTTATCGAACACTGGTGTAATAACTGGCGTGTAAAGGTGAACGAAGCCAAATGTAAACACATAACCTTTACTCTTAGACGAAAATCCTGTCCGCCAGTTTATTTCAACTCATTACCGATTCCTCTCTCAGATACAGTCCGGTATCTTGGCTTACTGTTAGACAAAAGATTGACTTGGAACCCACATACAAGACTTAAAAGACAAGAACTCAACCGACGATTCGGACAGTTATACCGACTACTCAACAGAAAATCTGAACTTACAGTTGAAAACAAATTATTAATCTACAAGACAATACTGAAGCCCATCTGGACCTACGGACTTGAACTGTGGGGGACAGCTAAACGTTCTAACATCAAACGCATTCAATCCTTTCAATCCAAAGTCCTCCGTACAATAGTAAATGCTCCTTATTATGTCTCCAATTATACCTTGCACCACGACCTTAATGTTCCATTTATTTTAGACCTAATTCCATCCAAATTTTCCAAATTCCACCAGAACCTCATTCATCATCCTAATCCTTTAGCTCAATCCCTATCCAGCTCCACTCATCCATACAACCCACCTAGAAGGTTGAAACGGCAGTGGCCCCGCGACCTTTTGTAAATATATTGGAGTTCTAGCACTGGCTAGATTCTCCACTCAATGTGATGTATGTATGAGTGTGTGTATGTGTATATAGGTATAAGTGAATTATTGACTTTTGTATTGATTCATTATTGTGTATATATTTTATTGTAATTTTATGTTGTGTAAATATTGTATGAATGTAGTATGTTTGATATCATTCAGCAATACTATTAATGTCCAAATTGGGACAGATTGTAAAATTTTCTCAATAAAAAATTGTTATTACTAAAAAAATCATTAAATATTATTTAAAAAAAAAGACAAAATAACTGAATGATAAAGTTATATCAAAACAAACAAGTTAATGTAAAAACTCGATTTTAAGAAATAAAACATTATTTATAATATAAGGTAAATAAAAATAAATAAACAAGTAATATGATACTTCATTCTCACCAAATATCACAAATTTCACCTCAGCTACATCTACCTGAATTCTCACCGTGTAGCGCTGCCTTAGTGTAAGCCCAACGCTTTCATAGGTAGGCAAAGTGAGGGAGCATCGTTTGTATTTTTGGGAAATAATAATAATATATAAGATTGAATTAACGAATATTAATAAGATTGAATATTTAAATTTTTAAAAAGTAACCCCGAGTCTGGCACTCAGGACTGCTTTACAAACTCCGAAAATTCCTTCCTCCAACATACTTCCTCATCCTCCAGTCCTATCTCACTGACAGATCCTTCAAAATAAACCACAAGTGCTCCTATTAATCCCTTTTTGTGCAGTCCGCTGGCGTACCACAAGGCAGTATCCTCGGACCCATTCTCTTCACAGTCTATACAGCTGACATCCCAACCAATCCTAACACTTTTCTTTCTACGTATGCTTATGACACTTGTGTGTTATCAGTCAATAACGACCCTACTATTGCCTCTCAAACCCTACAATCCCACATCAGACACCTTCAGATATGGTGTCAGAATTGGAGAATTCAAATAAATTCAGAAAAATCCCACTAAATAACCTTTACCCTCCGTCGTAAACCAATGACATCCTGTCCTAGAGTATCCTTTAATAATATCCCACTTGTCCCGGTCGAACAGATCCGCTATCTAGGTCTCCTGCTGAACAAACGCCTCACATGGAACCCGCACATTAGACTGAAACTACAAGAAACTGCTCGTCGCTTTCGATTACTTCAACACTTACTTGACAAACGCTCTAAACTACCACTTAACTACAAAAGACTTCTCCTCTACATGACTATCATTAGACCTATATGGACTTACAGAGTTGAGCTTTTGGGCTCTACTAAGCCTTCAAATTCTTCCCGGATCCAAACTCCACTCCCATCCTAATCCACTAGTTTCAATCCTTGCTTCATCTTCCATTCCTGACAATCCTCCGACGCGTCTGAAAAGAAGATGGCCTCGAGACCTTGTAGTTTAGAAAATTTACAGGAATGCTGCCATTGGGTAGTTCTTCTTCAAGTCTGTTTCACGCCATTTACCTTTTGTCACATTTAAATGATGTTAAAAGAAAAAAAAAAAGGAACCATTAAAATTTACGATAGTTGATGAATCAGTCTCATTCTTCAACTGTACGAATTTTCGTTTTTTTACACTTATCACACAGACCATTAAATAATTAATTGAATGGTAATTAAAAGCTCTAAGTTATGGCAGTAATTCATAGTACTTTTTCCCTTTATAATTCAAAAATATTAACCATTTAATATTAAATTTACATCGTTTTTTCCTTAAAAGAAAGAAATATTAATTTCATTTCTCTCAAATCCTACAAATGCCACGAGCCAAAAAATATCTGAAATGTGTTGTTTATTTCTTCTCAGAACGGAAGTTCGGCTTTTTCGTGTTTTCAGCTTTCCAAGTTTCCAAAAAATAATAAAATGCTCAATTATTTTATTTCTTTGAAACTGTTCATCGTGGAAATATTATACAATATATATAAATAAAATTTTAATAAAAATGGTTGCCTAATAAAATATAAAAGTCAAAATATCGGATATCGAGTGTTAATTGAACAAATTCGATATTTACTTAGATATATATAATTCTTGATTTTCCTTTAATTTTTAATCTTACATACTTTTTCTGTATCCTCGTTACATTTTAAGGACTATTTCTCTAAGTTAAACTCAAACTTCAACCAGGAAACAGTAGATGTTATATAGTATAATTAACTATAGTGATTGAATATTTAGATAACAGGTATAGATCATTTAATTAAACGAATAAAAAAATAAATTCTTTTAATATTCTCCTATACTCTTTGAATACTCTTGAAATTAAATCTTAATCTAAACAGTGCAAAAGATCGTGATGAGAATTTTTTTTTTTTTTTAATACAAATCCTACAACGTAAATAACTAAACTCTACATATGAACTTACAACAACCAACAATTGACAAACACATACGAACCCTTTATTTGCGTTTTCTCAGCAAACTATACGGACACGACAATAGACTTATTAACGATATGTCATTAACTGAAATGCCTTTCAGAAGAAGGCTGAAAAGAAGGTGGATGAAAGACCTCCTTTGCTAAATTAAAGCCTAGGAAGGGATGGTGTTGGGCACTTTCCTTCTCTATGTCTACATGACCGCAACTCATGTTTAAATAGAACATTTGCATATTGTCACTTTTGATAGGTGCGATTAAAAAAATATAAAGATAAAAAAACAATAACAAAATTTAATAATTAAAATAATTACATTAGAGGTTCATGTTTGAGTGTGTCTGTGGATGGGACACTATGCATCATCGTTACGAGAGATCTTATAGTTTAGACTTTGATTTTCTAAAACGGAAGGTTAAATTTCTATGAGTGATAATTTCTGAGATAATGCTAACATTATTTAATTTTTGCTTTCACTAACTTATGTATGAAATAATTCAGTTTTCAAAAGAAATACACGTTTCAGGGTCATGAGAAAAGGTTTGCGTGTGTGTCTATATGGTAAATTTAGCACGAAAACAAGAATTCGTACGAAACCGAAATTTCATATTTAAAGTAAATATAAGCCCGAGATGTTACAATAAGTTTTTAACTAAAATCGGAGGACTTAATGATACTTAGTGATACTTTATACCATGCATTTTGGACCTTTTTACGATTTTATCAAAAACAGCTCTAACGATTTTGATTAAACTATACAGGTGTAAAATGTAATCAGCTTCAATTCTACTTAGGTTTCATTCTGATTGAAATAGTCTTACAGGGCTTAAATGCCGAAAGCTTAAATTTTCTTCCCCTGAAGTACCTTCAATTCTGTAGATTCTAAAAAAAAAATAATGTCTTCTTGATAGATTGATGAAAAACGGGTAAATATATAAGTTGAACGGATTCGATGTACAAAAAGAAAACATCAAACCTATTTTTTATTGTAATTTTTGTGTTTTTTAACCTAATAAGAGTAACATAGATGAAAAATGTAGAAAAGATATTATCTAATAAACAAACTTGTGGAAGTTAATGAGAGTGATGAAATCGGATAAAACTAACTTACTATCGTAGATAATAATATAAGAGATTTTTAAATAAAACGAATGGTTCTTTCGAAAAAAAGTGTAATTTATCCTTTAACGATTCATCTCTCACTTTATTTGAAAATTCCCAAATTGATTTTAACAATGGAGGCACGTGAAAGTCGTGAGTTGCGCGCATCAGATATTGTAATAATGTCTTTCATTAAATTCTAATAAAACAGTCGGTGAAAGAATTAGATATAACCTTTTACGAAAGCTCTATCTGAATATGTTATGAGTCGCTGACTTAATCCGAAATACAATAGATTAACCTCTCTTAATTCCTAACTCCCTGCCCACACAAATCCGCTTCTTATACCTTATATTATCGATAATCCTCAAAAGGATCAAAAAAGAAGATGTCAAAGTTATCTTCCAACCTAAAATATACATTAAAGGTAGTTGACTTGAACCTTTGTTACAACTATACCCCTCACATACTTTTTGCATTTTATCAATGGAATAGTGAATTTCAATTAATCAATGAAAAATGTGGCTTTAGTATATTTCTTCCTGACTAGGAAAACTATATGACTATCTATAATCTGCTGTTTCCCTGTCATGGAAAAACTGAGTTCGCGGAGGAACTGATTTATGAAGTATGAAACGTAAAAATATAAATACATAATAAACTAAAAAAAAACTATTTTTAATCATCTATGTCGCGCAGACATTAGTAACCTTTTTTTACTCGAACCAACATAGCTCATGAACGATAGGTCCAAGGGATAAGTACGTCCTAATTAATTTCTAGAGTGAAAAACTGTCAAAATTCACCGCCTATAAAGATTCGTTCAATGAGCAACCATCCAAACCCGAACCCATAAAATTCGACTTGACACAATCCTCCCACATACGCCTTGGCCTACCTCTCGGATACACTTGAGTCACTTGAGTGCATTCTAACTGTATATGCTGGGCTATCCGTGAAAGAACAGTACTTCCAAGTGATAACCCAAAATTGAGGGTGGTTCTATTGAAATAAATTAGTGGACTGTATAGGTTTAAAATAAAAAAATAAATAATGAAAGCAAACGACGAATCACAATTCATTTAATAGACTAAAATACATATAAACAAGATAAAAAACAAATTAAACTAATAAATTTATATAAGAAAAGATAAGAAACAAATTAACCTAATTATATGATTAAACACAGCTGTAAGAAAATGTAGGAAACAAAATAAACCTAATTAAAAATTGAAGAAAATAGGAGAAACAAACTTAACTTAATTAAATGCTTAAAGATGTAAAAAATAGTTATCAAAATTAAACAGTTTCTTGAATAAGAATTAAGAAATTAAATGTTCCATTAATAGATAGGCTATATTCACGTGAAAAAGTCCAATTGAGTATAGTAGAAAAAAACCGCAGGACGGATTGGACGACGTTCTCAGGTATGTTGAAAATGACCGCAGGGCGGCTTTTCCAGGCTCCAAGGGGAACGATGAGAAAATGAAGAAATTCGTTTGCAAACGTACAGAGTATGAGAGCAGACTCGGGTCTATAAGGCACATCTACCCTTTAGACCCTAGCTTAAGACTCCCCGCCACTAGGCGGTAATAAAAACAATTGAAGTACGATCGTCTTCTTTTTCTTTCTCTTCTATTCAAAACTTGTAATTATATTTAAAATAACTATTTTTAAAAGAGATAAAAAATAAAGATTAATACAAAATGATCTATTGATAAATATCATAAAAATTATACAGTTTTCTTTTTTTCCATGAAACAGTCATGAAACCTCATCAGGCCATAACATATGGCGTGAACACTAACTTTTTCGGAATAAGTTCTTCACTGATCCTAACGATTTTACAAGCCTATTTGAGTCGCCACTATCCTATTAACTCAATTATACTGACAAAGTACAAGCTCTGTAGTTTCGCGTTGTGCAATCTTCTACCTCCTCTGTTACCTCTGTTTTATTGATTTTAACCTAACCTATTAACAGTTTCTTGGCAGAGGCCGCGAGTCAAGTAAATTCGCAACTAATTAATGACACGCAATGCCCGCCTTTAACCGCGACATGCCTCCTGGATTCGTTTTTTTTAATTTTTTTTTTTTTTTTTTTTTTTTTTTTTATCATAAAATCTAAATACTTACGTTTCTCTACATCTTTAAACGTTTGTCTTAATACATCAATATTACCAAGATCGTGGAAGTCACTAAGTGGCATAGTGCTTAACATAACAGCTTCCTATGCCCAATGTCACGTGTTCAAATCCACAGGTGGCTCAAGGAATTTTTAATAGGAGTAAAAATCCTTGATTATGCCGTCCTTCGGAGGGAACGTAAAAAGGTGGTACCGAGCCTGTGCGAAGTGAAGTACTCGTTGAAGATCCCTATCCTAGTTAAACCTGAATAGGCAAAATTTCGGACTCCCGCTGTAGAATCGTCCGATTAACCACAACAACATAAATTGACGTTAAATAAATAAACAATCAAACCAAGATCATCGCCGGTTTTTGTACTAATCCTACAAATAATCTTATCTATATTCATTTCAAGCTCTACCTCTTTACCTGTTTTCATACATACCTGGTTCACGTACAAGTATTTCACTGGTGTTAATTATTTACTTATGCTTATTAAATCGATGCTGGTATAAGAATCGATAATTACTATTATTTAGTTATCAAGTACAAGGAGTTTCGAATTTCCGTTGCATGATACAATAGAAAAAATCATGAGAATTAAAAAAGGAATCAGAATAGCCAATATAACTTCACAATAGAATGGCTTAGTTTCGAACCTAGTCCCTCAAAACTACCATCTACACCCTAAGATACCATCTTCCCTCCAAGCTACCCTCTAACCTCTATGCTAATTCTCTCCCCAGTATAAACTGGGCCGTCCGTAAACCTGAGCTGTAAGATATGAACGGCGTTATGTCGTTACCATTCCGCAATACCTCAGTGTCCAGGTGAGAGGTATCTAGTCTCCGAAACTTTATACACTGGACAAGCAATCAACATTAAATATAAAAATCTGATGCTGACAACACTCGACATTCACTTACCCCAGTAGTTAAAATCAATTTAAGAACTATTAAATAAATTTAAATTTAAAATTCAGTTTTTAAAATGTTATGTATAAATATCAGTAATAATTGTATGCCATATTTGTCTCTTTACATTGCCTTTTACAACTTTGTATATAAAAAAAAATTATTTCTAAAATCTTGAGCTTTCCGCGGTATATTATACACTTATGTTGCTGTTGTCATGATCAGAAAAATGAAAATTTCATTAAATAAATATTTTCGCTGTTTTCTATTATAGTCGGTTATCAAATTAATTCAATTTTGACATATAGCCGCTTTTATAAGTCCTAATATATATCAATTTTCTGAATCTATAAAATTAAAGGTACTTTAGACGAAGAAAATTAAAATATCGTCATTCAAGTCCTGTTAGACTATTTCAATCAGAATGAAACCTAAATGATATTAAAACCCGTTACACATCGATATAGTGACTAGACAAAATCGTTTGAGCTGTGTTTGAGAAAATCGTAAAAAGGTGAAAAATGCATAGTAAAAAGTGGCTATTCTGTTTAGCCGATTTTGATGAAAAAGTTGTAACATCTCGGGCGTATAGTTGTCTTAAATATGAAATTTCAGTTTCTTACACCTTTTGTTTTTTGTTCTAGACTTATCACACGGACACGGAAACACAGACCTTGCGGGACTTGGTTATTTAGCCTCAGGGGACCCTGAAACATGTATTTATGTTGATAACTGGAATTTGAAACTTTTCACGATCGCAATACTTTCCCTCACTATATATTTCACATACAGGTAACTGTTAGTAAAAATTGTTATCACATTCAACATGATAATTAATATAAACATTTTCTTAATTTATCATCGAGAACTTAATTACCAAAATTAACTGTAGCATTTCTTTTTCGGATCAAGGAGTTTATTTAATTAACATATTTTAAAGAATGAGAAAGTAATCAGAATTGCTGAAGAATAAAGCTAATGTAATTAATCAAATCTACTTAGCAGAAGAAAAAAAAAAAAAAAAAAAAGAAGGTTAATATTTGAATTTTATCCACTGTGCATAAGAAAGCAATTTATTTATTTAGAGAGTAAATAAAAACCCCACATAAATCATCCTCGCGGAAAACACTCAAGATCTCATCATTTCTCCACTTCACATAATTAATTTATTTTAAATCTGGAGCGTACATCGCCTAAATTTAATTTATCTTTCTACATAAATAAATTTTATAAGTGAACATTGAATTTCCATAAAATTATCCATTTATATTACATAATAAAATATAACAATAATTAATTTTATCATATATACAGCTATAGTAGACAACTACATTTTTAAAATCTTTAACTAAGGTAAAGTAGATAAGAACTTTATTTGTATATTATTTATTATGAAATATTTCGTATAAATAAATAAAATTCCTTAATAAAAGAAATTCCTTCTTATATCCGGGACTACCAAATTCTCTCCACGTTTAAATCCCACCTATTTAGCTATTTCCTTTCCATTCGATTCCCAAAAAAAAAAAAACATTTTAAGAAGATTTGCCGATTTCAGTGAAAGACAACAAATAAAAGTAATAGATACGTTTATTTATTTTTCTTGAAATGTTACAAGAAATCTTATTTAAAATCACAAGGTTTTTTAAAAGGCGTAAGATTATTTGATATATCATTTTAGATAACTTTCAGAGGTATCGTAAATTTCTTTTTAAAACTAAATGTATATTTTTAAAATTTTTATTTTTCATTTTATGTATTTTGTTTTAAAACGTTCAGAGATGATCTAAATGTCTTTTCATATTACAACTGTATATTTAATTCTTTTTTTTTTTTTTTAATTTAATGTATTTTATTTTTAAGTTCAAATGTATTGGGAATTTCTTTCAATATCCAAATTGTATATTTTTACATTTTTTTCATTTAATGTATTTTATTTTGAAAAGTTCAGAATTACTGTAGATTTCTTTTCATATTCAAACTGTATATTTTCAATTTTTTTTTTTATTTAATGTATTTCATTTTTATTTTTAAATTCAATGGTAAAAAAGCACTGGAGCTCCCTCCCTTCTTCCTACCGTCCTATATCTCTTCTACCCATCATGGGTAAAATCATTGAACGGCTCCTCCTTAAACGACTATACCCTATCCTAGAATCATATCACATAATCCCAGACCACCAGTTCGCATTCCGAACTTCCCACTCCACCATCCAAAAATGTCACCGTGTGATGGATGTTGTCTCGTCTGAGAGCGCGGACTGTACTGCACTGGAGCCTTTCTCGATGTTTGAACAGGCCTTTGACCGAGTCTGGCACCCAGGACTGTTCCTTTCTCCTATATACTTCCTAATCATCCACTCTACCCCTCTGACAGATCCTTCAAAATAAGCAACAATATTTCCTATTCATCTCTTTTCACCCAGTCTGCTGGGGATCCTCAAGGCAGTATCCTAGGACCTATTTTTTACACAGTATATACAGCTGATATCCTAACACATTCCTTTCTACCTATGCCGATGACACTTGCGTGTTATCGGTTAATAACGATCCTACAGTTGCCTCTCAAACTCTGACGTATGGTGTCAGAATTGGAGAATTAAAATCAATTCCAATAAATCCCAAAAATTACCTTTACCCTTCGTTGAAAACCTATGACAACCTGCCCTACAGTGTCCTTTATGATATTCCGCTTGTCCCGGTTGAACAGATTCACTATTTAGGACTCCTGCTTGACTAACGACTTACATGTAATCCGCATACATACTGTGAAAAAACAAGAAACTGCACGACAATTTTGACTACTCCAACACTTACTAGACAGACGCTCTAACCTTTCACTAAACTACAAAAGATTCATTTACATAACCATCATGAGGCCTATCTGGACCTACAGAGTTGAGCTATGGGGCTCTACTAAACCATCAAACTCTTCCCGTATCCAATCCATACAATCCAAAATCCTTCGCAAAATCCTTCACGTTCCTTACTTTGTCACGAATAAAATCATCCACAATGACCTTAATGTTCCATATGTTGGTGATTTGGCCCATATCAGGTATCACGTATTCTATGAAAAAGTATACACCAACTCTAATCAATTTTTTTCTTTTTTTAATTTTATTTATTAAGAGATAATACAATCTGCCACCTTCTGGGCAATGAGTATTACAGATAGAATAAATCATTTATACTATATGTACATTGTAAATAAAATTAAAGAAAAAATAATAATAAATACTAATCAAATAAAAGAAAAAAATATATATATACACAAATTAAATAAATACTATAAAGAAAATAATAATAAAAATCTTGTTAACATTCATACCTATTTACAATATTTACAAACTGCCCCTGGGATCACTGGATCAAACCTCGACATCCACTAGTGGATGTCGAGGCACAATGCCAGAAGATCCCAGCGCCTCTCATTCAGCTGTGTCACTGGTCTTGAGAGCCAGTGGAGTCTAATCAATTAGTTTCAATCATTGCTTCCTCTTCAATTCTTGATAATCCTCCGAGGCGTCTAAAAAGAATATGGCCTCGAAACATTCATGATTAGACTCACTACCAAAGAGTGCTGCCAATGGGCAGTTTATCTTGATGTTTATTTCATGTGTTATAACATTTCAGCATATTTACTTGATGTATTTTTTGTACAGATGTAAATTTCAATAAAAATATAAATAAATAAAAAAGAATTCAAAGGTATTGTTATTTTTTTTCCTTCTAATTCTTACTTTATTATTATTATTATTATTCTTTTTTAATTAATGTGATATTTTCATCAATTAATGTCGTCAAAAGCTACAAGTAAAAGCTCTAGATCTGCAGGCTCCCACAAAACAAAGACCCAAAGATTAACCGCCCCCCAGCACATGATCACAAGGAAGAAATGATAAAACTCCGTTTTATGTACACCGAATCCATTTTAGATTCTCCAAATGAAAAAGAAAACCATGAAATCTTCTATACCGAAGGAACCACAACCTCCACCAATATTTGTTAAAAATTTCCAGCTGCTCTGCGCGCATTTAAACAAATTAACCGATCCTAATAGTTATTCTTGTAGAAGTATGTTTGACGTGTATATAGGTATGAGTGATTTCTAGACTTTGTATATATTTTATTGATTCGTTATTGTATATATATATATATATATATATATATATAATATATATGTATATTGTTATAATTATTATTGTTTTACTATATAAATATTGTATGAATGTTATCTTTCACCACTATTATTAATGTCCGAATAAGGAAAGATTGTAATATTACTCAATAAAAACAATAAAAAATATTGTTTAAGGGAAAAAAAAAACCCGTTGAGAATCGGACAATGTTTCATTTGAACTTTTTTTTCCATTGTTTGTTATCTCCTCTCACAATATAACGAGACATAAATAAGACACATATATATGTATAATATATATATATATATATATATATATATATATATATATATATATATATAATATATATGTGTGTGTGTGTGTATACAAGGAAGTGAATGTGTAACGGACCCATGCTAGGAATGTGATGGAATGCGACCTGATAGAGATCTGTCTCGATGGCTGTCAGATTCCTCCACAGAAATGCAAATGACTCACCCCTATAAATCAAACTATTATCGACAACTTATTAATGTTAAGTTATATTGTGGGATAACATACTAATCTTGAAGAGTAACAAAAAAGTTGATATTAACCATAGTTAGATTGTTAACAGTTAGGGAGATAAATGAAATTTTGAGATATTTGGTGTTCAATGCAAACCATGAATAACACGTATAAAAAATTAGTATAGTCTTTAATAGACTTTGTACAATCTCTCTTTCTCTCTCTCTCTCTCTCTCTCTCTCTATATATATATATATATATATATATATATATATATATATATATATATATATATATATATATATATAATTTTATTTGAAATTATTCGGGTTTTAGGTCCGTAACTATTACTCCTTCTTAATTTTTTTTATTTGACGTTTCGATCCTTCGTCATATACATAGGATCCTTTTCAACACAAATAATTTTATTGAGCACCGGCACACTACTCAGGCTAACTACAGTGCCCTGTACAGATAATATGGTTAGTCAATTCGAATCCACAAATCTTAAGAACCCCAAGAAGAAGTATCAGCATTAATACTCTGTCATATTATTTCAATCAGATAAAACAAACAACAAACAAAAGCCTATTAAATTCTACATCAATATAGTTTACCCAAAATCGTTAGAGCCGTTTTTGAAAAAAATCTAATATATCTAATTACCTTTTACAAGTATTTTTTATTTTATTGTTTTACATAATATAAAAAAGCTTAGAATAAGGAGTTCCTATTCTCCGGCGTTCCTATTATCGTATGCAAAACACGATAGGAACCAACTCAGGGATATCGGCAACGTTTCTAATACGAGTATATTGTTTGCTTCATGGATTTTATGGTTAAATAAAAGAAGTATTTGCTTGTTTACATTCACTTACCTATGTATGAAAAATATAGTAAGGGAAAGTTGCGATCGTGAAAGTTTTCGAATTCCAGTTTTCACGATTTTGATAAACAACTAAAGGAGAAAAGTGCTAACATATTTTTGTATGCAATTCTTGTGTTTTTGAACACAAGAATAGTAATATAGATGCATAATATACCGTTGGATAGCTAAATATTTTAGAAAAAATACTATCTAATACTCGGAATTTGAAAGGTTAATGGAGAGTTATGAGAAGCCGATAAAACTAACTGATTGTTGTAGATAAAAATATATAGATTGTTTAATAAAACACATGTTTCTATTGATGTCTAGTATCTGCAGCCACATTATGACAAGTCATTCATGAAACACATATTGAGTACAAATTTTTTTGGCATCGTTTTTAACTCGTCATAAATCGACTTCATACCACAGCTTACATTAATAATTAAATTTTTGAGATTATCTTATGATATTTCAATCAATGACAAATCTAAAGTTTCACTTTTGGAAATAAAAAGTCATATGTGTACTTACACATGGAAAGTTCTCAATGAGAAGGAAAAATAATTTTCTTACCTGAAACAAATTTAAAAAATATGATTAGTTATATAGGGTATTATTTTTCGTACAACATATCTTAATGTAATAGAAGGTTATTGAGTAAATTTATAAATAAATAAAGTAGTTCTACTAATTTGAAGTATACCTTAAAGAATACAAATTTCTTGTCTGGAGAGCATATAGATCTATCAGTGCTAAAACTTTATATATATATATATATATATATATATATATATATATATATATATATATATATATATGTATATATATAATTTTTTTTTTTTTTTTTTTTTTTTTTTTTTTTAAGATTGGATTGAAGTATGGTTCTGAAGACACCTCAACGAAACTTAGAAGCTAAACTAAAATTGAAATATTGATACTTGCACTTTCATATATATATATACATTGGGTTGTTTCACATGAAATGTCCATTTTTATAGTTCCTGAAGTACATAAAGGTTTTTTTCAGGTCTCTGTTGTTCTCTTCCGATAGTTTATATATTTAAAGTAAACAGTTACTAATCCTCTACCTTTGCATTATAAACATTAGCTTCCCAATCAATTACGCACTTTTTAGTATACCTCCAAGTATGAACATGGAAACACGCGATTTTCGAGTAATATTTTTGTACGAGTTTAAACTCGGCCATTGAGCAGCTGAGGCCGCCAGAAAGTTTACAAGGCGTTTGGGGAAGGGAGTGTTAATGAACGGACCATTCACCGTTGGTTTGCTATGTTTTCAGCTGGGATACCGACTTGGGAAAATTGCCCCGAGGAAAACCTCCGTCCGTAATAGACAACGATGACCTAAAACATATAGAAACCCCTGTTAAAGGACTCTCAGCACAACTGAATGCAAGTGTATCAACCGTTTCCAGACATTCAAAGTGTATTGGGAAAGTAAAAAAGCTCGCTACATGGGTACCTCATGATCTCACTGAGCGGTAGCAAGTCCCCATGTTTCAAAACATACCGTGCAAAAATTGAAAGAACTGGGCTACGAAGTTCTTCAGCACCCACCATATTCTCCCGACTTATCTCCAACAGATTACCACCTGTTCAGGAATTTAGACAACTTCGTCACAGGAAAACTTTTTGAAAATGATGATCAAGTGAAAAGTGCGTTTTAAGATTTTGTTTCACTTCAAAGTTCAGAGTTTTTCAGTTCGGGGATAAAAATGTTGGTGTCACGTTGGGAAAAATGTGTAGAAAAATAAGGTAAATACTTCGAATAAAATTATCTTATTTTCATATCGTATTTTAATAAAAATCCTTTACCTTGAAAACGGACATTTCATGTGACACAACCCAACATATATACACTAGTTTCCACCCAAACTAAACGTTTTAGAGCTCCTAAAGTCCAAATGACCGAGTCTCGCATGGCTGTCATACAACGATTATTTTTCGATCATTAAAAAAGAAACGGCTAATAAGTTGTCCTACCATTGTCATGATTCCTTCAAAGAAAGTTTTTATAAGTTCAATTTTATGAAAATTTTAGATAAGCTGTTGTTCTATGAATTGAACATAACAAAAATATTAGTTAAAAATTTCTGTCACTTAGATATAACCATAGTTTTTGCAAATCATACCTACAGCTCATAGGAGTACAGAACTGTGATAAATTGAGTTGAAAACCCTCCAACATATAATTATGAAATGTCATACTTATAAATAGCAAATGGAAATATTTTTAAAATTTAAATCCATACAATCATTATAAAAAACTAACCTAAGAAAATCGTTAGAGCTACAAAATACTTTAATTTAATAAATAAATAAATAAATATATATATATATATATATAATGAAAGTAGAAAACAATTGAAATCTAAAAGTAATTAATATATTTTACAAATTTATTTTTTATAAATTTTATTTGGAGTATATGTTTTGGGGATTTTTCCCTTATTCAGGAATCACAAAAATGTTTAAAAATGAATAGAAATTATTATTATATTAGAACTAACACTATTTAAAAACATTTAGCAATGTATATTAATAATCGACGAACAATAGTTTTATTTATTTATCTTTTTGATACTTATCTATTGTTCCAATTTTGTCAAAATATATTAAAATTACATTAAAAATATTCAAAATATAAAAATTAACTTAGTAACCATTGCTTGTTGACAGGTAATATACTTTTACGTAACGTTTCTGAACGTTAAAATAAACTTAAAATATTTTTTTTAAATAGTGTCGGTTCTTATTAATAATATTTGATTAATTTGTTTTAATATATTGCGTTATCTCCCGAAGAAAGACGAAATCCCTAAACCCGTTGACGCACATTTTTAATTTGAAGTCCGAGCTCAGAAACACCCCTTTTTTTTTAATTTTTATGACTGCCAGATGTTGTATGTTTGGAAGTGAAAATTATTACAGTTTTTCTAAAATAACTCTCGACGGCTATAACCGCCATTCGCTCATCACGCCATTTTTTCACTTCCCGGAGCAAATGACGGCTATGACCGTCATGACGACTATATGGTATTTGCTTTACTAATTTAAAAATTTTCCTATGAATAAAAGAGACTAAGATTTTTTTTTTTCCCGTATGTATTACAGTTTGTCACAATGGACAATAATAATATTTCTAAAGGATCCTATTCATACAATATAAACAAAATAAATGTCAAATTACATAAAATGAAACCAAACTAAATAAACGTATACAATAACGAAATTCGTAGATAAAATAAATACCAATAAATGAAGTAAACAAATAAATAAACAAAAAACAAAACATTTCACATTCATACGTATGTACAATATTTACAATCAGCTCGGGAACCCCGGACGGGGCTTGTCCCCCCACTTGTGGAAGGACAAGCAGAGTCCAAAGGATCCCAGCGCCTCCCTCTCAGCCGCATCACTGGTGAGAGCCAGCGGAAGCTGAGTGCGCCATAGCCACACAAAAGAGAGTAAGTAGGTGTAAACATAACACGAGAAAATCAGTTCGAAATAAAATCATCATTTTATCATTTTAAATTTATTTTGCTTATAAAATAGTAAAATTATAAAACAGTAAAAATGAAATAAAAATTAATTCAGTAAACAAATTACATGCATACAAGAAAGGACTATAAACAATAGGATTCGAAGCACCCTGGACACAATGGTCGTTTCTGCGGACAGGTTTTACATCTATATGATGATTCTTTTTATTTGGTACATATTCTGTCAATTATTTTTACTTTTTTATTTATTTAATTTTGCTAAGAGTAATAAATCTATGTTTACCTAATTCATGAAAAGATACAGAATAAATGGTTCGTCTTAAAAAAAACACACTTTTCAACTGCATGGACTGAAATGTACTAAACGTGTGGGACGACTACCGAACGCTAATATCGTCGTGAACGACTGTTATAGCCGCCATTTGTCTCGAGATGCCCAAATGTTTCGATGCGCTCAAGCATGTGAAAACTCATAAAAAACAATGGATATGCTGTCTGGCAAACTATACATTTTGTTTTTCGATGTATTACATAATAATGAACAATTGTATGCGCTGGTACACTTCATAGTAACGCCGTCCTTTTTCTTATGATTAAAATGTGCATGACGGCTATAACCGTCGTTTACCTACATATCGCAAAAGATCGACGGCTATAGCCGTCATTTGCGGCAACGGGTTAAACGTAAAATCAATATGAAGTTGTTATAAAATAAATTTGTTGAAGAAAAAAGTACCAATTTCTTAATTTTAGCAATATTTACAAGAACTCAACCGACGATTTGGACAGTTATACCGACTACTCAATAGAAAATCTGAACTTACAGCTGACAACAAATTATTAATCTACAAGACAATACTGAAGCCCATCTGGACCTACGGACTTGAACTGTGGGGGACAGCTAAACGTTTGAACATCAAACGCATTCAATCCTTGTTTCATTTATTTCAGACCTAATTCCATCCAAATTTTCCAAATTCCATCAGAACCTCATTCATCATCCTAATCCTCTAGCTCCACTCATCCATACAACCCACCTAAAAGGTTGAAACGGCAGTGGCCACGCGACCTTTTGTAAATATATTGGAGTTCTAGCACTGGCTAGATTCTCCACTCAATGTAATGTATGTATGAGTGTGTGTATGTATATATAGGTGTATATAGGTATGAGTGATTTCTTGACTTTATTGTATTGATTCATTATTGTGTATATATTTTATTATAATTTTGTGCCGTGTAAATATTGTATGGATGTAGTATGTATATCTTTCACCACTACTATTGATGTCCAGATTGGGACAGATTGTAATTTTACTCAATAAAAATTGTTGTTGAATTTAAAAAAAGCAATATTTCAGTATTTCATAATGGTAATTGTATGGATGATTCAAATTCCACCTTTCCCTAACATTCTGTCGTTGGTACAATAGAATCCATGGATTAATAAAAAAAAAAAAGGAATGTTTCTTCCTAGTCATTTTTTTTATGATGATTTTAAGATTAGAACTGATTTTTTTCTCAGATCCTTTGATAATGCCCAATTTGAAATGAAAATATTTTTATTCAATATTCTATCTTGATGGAATTATAAAATATTTATAATTGAAATATACCTCATCAGGTCGTGATGATAAGATGGGGTAACAATGAAACAACTTTAAGGGTTAATAAATGTTATAATCGGGCAAAAACAAGTTAAGTAATGTCAATAATTGGAGGAAGTAATCAGCTTAAATTAAATGTTTGGCCCGAACTGTGCTAATTTAAAAAGTTTCCCCAAACTTAAACACCCCTTCCTTTCATGGGCTTTGTACAATAAAATATCCTGCCAAGCTTTTTAGATTGAATTCTCGAGTCAAGATCGGCAGTCCTCAGGAACAATGGAATTATGAAATATCACTTTTTCCTTTTGTCTCAGTTTTCTTTGACTGTCTCTTCAACTCAATGCAAAGAAAGATAAGAATGTTTCAGTCTGCACCTCGATAAAATTTCTGCTTGGGCAACTAGGTGGAAAATAAAAGTGAATGAGTCCATGAGGTATTCATCCTGAACTATAAATCTTCTCATTCCATTTATTACTTTCACTTACCTATATGTGAAATATACTGTAAGGGGAAGTATTGCGATCGTGAAAATTTTTTAATTCTAGTTTTCGACGTAAATAGGTTTTTAGGGTCCCCTGAGTCCTAACGATCAAGTCCCGAAACTGAAATTTTATATTTAAGACAACTATAAGCCCGCGATGTTACTGCAACTTTTTCATCGGATAACCAGAAGAGCAACTTTATACTATGCATTTTGCACCTTTTTACGAATTTCTCAAAAACGGCTCTAATGATTTTAATTAAACTCGCTATATTGGTGTAAAATTTAATTAGCTTTAATATCATGTAGGTTTCATTCTGATTGAAATAGTCTGAAAGATCTTAAATGCTGATATTTTAAATTTTCCTTCTCTAAAGTACCTTAAATTTTCAAAAACTTACAACAGAAAGTAATCGGCCCAATCCACCACCAATCCGTACAACCCACCCTGATGACTTTGGAGGGGTGGCCCAGAGATGCCTTGGAATTAACTTACTTTTCGGAAGTTAACATATTCGCTTATTGCAACTTTATATTTTTGCAGAAGGCAAATAGCAATTTGGAGAAAAAAAAAATATAAATAAATAAATAAAAATTTCTTTTACGTTGTGAAAGATATGTTGAAGAATGTTTTAGAATGAAATTAAATGCGTATCACGCAATACTTGAATTTATTGACTTTTTTTATTTTAGATGTAATCATATAACAACTAAAAATACAAATATTTCCAACATAATTTTAATAAAAATACTGTGATTTTTTTTTAATCAATCCCCGGAGTTTTGTTAAATTAAATTAAATAAGGTATACATTCGTATTATAATAAAATATTAATATTCTGAAGAACAAGTGCGGGAAAAAAAATAAGAAATGTATTCAAAGCTCCCATTCCGTAGAAACAAATTGCATACGAGACTAACTTTAATAATAGAAATTGTATTTTCAAGTTATAATGAGTTAATATACACGAGTGCCAACATATCCACTCAATTATGTAGAACTGACATACAGCAAAATTACCCTGAAACACATCAATGGGATGACGAAAAACTTATATCAACGTTTATCTTTAATTTTTCGTTCTATTAGATTTTTTTTTTAATTTCACTAACCTATATATAAAGTATATAGTTTGTTTATTTATTTAACGTCACTTTATGCTACTATGGCTAATCAGACGATGCTACAGTGGGAGTCCTAAATTTTGCCTATCCAGGTTTTATTAGGATAGGGGTGTTTAACGAGTACCTGACATCGCACAGGCTCTGGACCACCTTTCAACGTCCCCTCCGAAGGACGGCATAACTAAGGATTTTTTACTCCTATTAAAAAATCCTAGGACCACCTGTGGGTTTGAACCCGTGAAGTTTGGCATAGGAGGCTATATGCTAACCACCCAGCTACAAGTGATCCCTAAAGTATATAGTAAGGAAAAGTAATAAGATCTTGAAAAGGGTATAGCCGGGTTAGGATGGTAAATCTGTCCCCGAGACTTTTTTGACTCAAACTTGGGGGATCAATTTGGCGTCGGATAAAAATAATTCACCTATTTTTTTAGCCTTTTAATTCAAAAGGTTTTCGAGATTTTTTAAGTACCTCCTTTTTCGATTTTATTTATTTTTTAATAGTAAAATATGAAATTAATTAAGGATGATTTTTCCTCTCATTCTTAGAAGTCAAAGGCGTGGGCAAATCGTATGATCATGATTCTTAAACGAAAAGCCAATTTTTAGCGGAAGGAATAAAACAAATATATATATTTTTCATAATATTTTTAGAAAAGTGTCAATCACCGATTTTTGTTTTTACAGTTTCCAGGAGAGGTCCGTCATGATTCAAAGATGGGAGAAGTATATGTTTAAGTTAATTTAAATAATAATGTCACCTAATTTAATCTTACCCTGCATGTCACCTACTGGGATCGGTAAACACGATACCTTTGGAAAGAAAATACGCTTGTTTCATTAAATATAGTTTATATATGATTCCATTTATTTTAGACCTTATACCATTAAAATTCTCTAAATTCCATCAGAACCTTATCCATCACCCTAATCCCCTAGCTCAATCCTTATCCAGCTCCACACATCCTTACCATCCTCCTAGAAGGTTGAAACGGCAGTGGCCTCGAGATCTCTTGTAAAATGTATATTGGAGTTCTAGCATTGGCTAGATTCTCCACTCACGTGCTGTATGCTTGTGAATTGTATATAGGTACGAGTGACTTTTGTATATATTTTTATTGATTTTGTTTTGTATTTATTTATATTGTATTATTATTATATAAATTTATTATTTGTATATATCGTGTGAATGTTGTACTTTATCCCTATTAAAAATGTCCTAAATTGGACAGATTGTAATATTGTTCAATAAAGAATTGTTTCTAAAAAAAAAAAAAAAAAAAAAAAAAAAGTTTATATATGGATTAAATATGTCAAGTAAGCTAGTTTTTGATAGTAGCGCTGCCTTAGAAAAGCAGTCGGTCAAAAACATAGCAATTCTCTAAATCGATGTTTTGTATCGATCTTTAATCTTGTTAGCATTGATAAAAAACCGATAAATATATAACTTGAATGAATTCTAAATCCAACTAAAGGAGAACAGAGCAAAAATATTTTGTATGTATAAAATTTATTGCCTCGCGCGGATCTCATTACCGCGTATGGGGAGCGTCCCACGGGTGGCGGATGTGGGAATGGTCGGTGGAATTTCCTCGGAAGCTCCTCCCGGCTAAGTCCGATGGACTCGCTGACCAACAATGAGAGCGGCCTCCCAGGCTTGCTGGAGGGTGTGACGTAGGTTCGAACGCCCTACTCACATATTTTAGTTCACAAAATATCACCAAAAGTCATGGATTCCTCTGAGGTAAAACGCTCATTATCCGGAGGTAAACTAGTCCCCCGTTCGGGTCTCCGGGTGGGGACTGCTTCAGGGGAATCATGGCGCAAGATGAAAATTAGAGATCTAACAATAGGGACGTGGAACGTTAGAAGTTTAAATACGGCAGGTGGGTTAAAGTCGGTCGCGAATGAAGTTAAGGGGTACCATTTAGATATCGTTGCATTACAAGAGATTCGCTGGCCAGGGGAGGGTTCGTTAACAGAAGGAAAGTATACTATTTGGTACGGGGGGAGCGTTAATTATTGTCTAGGTACCGGGTTTCTGATTAGGAATAGATTTCTTTCCGCATTACGGGACGTACAGTTCTTTAGTGAAAGAATATTTGCTTTGCCATTTCGAAAAACCTAGTAATCAAAAGCACTACATTTAAACGTAAGGATATTCATAAGTATACGTGGACATCACCGGATGGACAAACACGGAATCAAATCGATCATGTTTTAATACAAAACAGATGGCAAAGTAGCATAATTAACGTGAGATCGTATCGAGGCGCAGAATGCGGTTCTGATCATGAATTAGTAATCGCGAAACTTCGACAAAAACTAAATACAAAAAAGAGAACACCGAACTATATTCGTCCCGAAATTTTGATTTAGTTAAATTGAACAACCTCGAAATTAGAAAACAATTCGCGATAGAAGTAAAAAATCGGTTCGAAGCTTTGGAATCTTTAGACGAGGAACACAAAGATGTAAACAAACTATGGGAAGGGATCAGGGATAATATTAAAGAGGTCGGTAATTTATGTCTTGGAAAAATCGAAAATAAAAAGAACAAACCTTGGTTCGACAGGGATTGTCAAAATATGTGCGAAAAAAGAAAAACCGCTAAACTGAATTCCTTAAATAATCCAAGCGATAATAATGTTATGTCGTTACCATTCCGCAATACCTCAGTGTCCAGGTGAGAGGTATCTAGTCTCCGAAACTTTATACACTGGACAAGCAATCAACATTAAATATAAAAATCTGATGCTGACAACACTCGACATTCACTTACCCCAGTAGTTAAAATCAATTTAAGAACTATTAAATAAATTTAAATTTAAAATTCAGTTTTTAAAATGTTATGTATAAATATCAGTAATAATTGTATGCCATATTTGTCTCTTTACATTGCCTTTTACAACTTTGTATATAAAAAAAAATTATTTCTAAAATCTTGAGCTTTCCGCGGTATATTATACACTTATGTTGCTGTTGTCATGATCAGAAAAATGAAAATTTCATTAAATAAATATTTTCGCTGTTTTCTATTATAGTCGGTTATCAAATTAATTCAATTTTGACATATAGCCGCTTTTATAAGTCCTAATATATATCAATTTTCTGAATCTATAAAATTAAAGGTACTTTAGACGAAGAAAATTAAAATATCGTCATTCAAGTCCTGTTAGACTATTTCAATCAGAATGAAACCTAAATGATATTAAAACCCGTTACACATCGATATAGTGACTAGACAAAATCGTTTGAGCTGTGTTTGAGAAAATCGTAAAAAGGTGAAAAATGCATAGTAAAAAGTGGCTATTCTGTTTAGCCGATTTTGATGAAAAAGTTGTAACATCTCGGGCGTATAGTTGTCTTAAATATGAAATTTCAGTTTCTTACACCTTTTGTTTTTTGTTCTAGACTTATCACACGGACACGGAAACACAGACCTTGCGGGACTTGGTTATTTAGCCTCAGGGGACCCTGAAACATGTATTTATGTTGATAACTGGAATTTGAAACTTTTCACGATCGCAATACTTTCCCTCACTATATATTTCACATACAGGTAACTGTTAGTAAAAATTGTTATCACATTCAACATGATAATTAATATAAACATTTTCTTAATTTATCATCGAGAACTTAATTACCAAAATTAACTGTAGCATTTCTTTTTCGGATCAAGGAGTTTATTTAATTAACATATTTTAAAGAATGAGAAAGTAATCAGAATTGCTGAAGAATAAAGCTAATGTAATTAATCAAATCTACTTAGCAGAAGAAAAAAAAAAAAAAAAAAAAGAAGGTTAATATTTGAATTTTATCCACTGTGCATAAGAAAGCAATTTATTTATTTAGAGAGTAAATAAAAACCCCACATAAATCATCCTCGCGGAAAACACTCAAGATCTCATCATTTCTCCACTTCACATAATTAATTTATTTTAAATCTGGAGCGTACATCGCCTAAATTTAATTTATCTTTCTACATAAATAAATTTTATAAGTGAACATTGAATTTCCATAAAATTATCCATTTATATTACATAATAAAATATAACAATAATTAATTTTATCATATATACAGCTATAGTAGACAACTACATTTTTAAAATCTTTAACTAAGGTAAAGTAGATAAGAACTTTATTTGTATATTATTTATTATGAAATATTTCGTATAAATAAATAAAATTCCTTAATAAAAGAAATTCCTTCTTATATCCGGGACTACCAAATTCTCTCCACGTTTAAATCCCACCTATTTAGCTATTTCCTTTCCATTCGATTCCCAAAAAAAAAAAAAACATTTTAAGAAGATTTGCCGATTTCAGTGAAAGACAACAAATAAAAGTAATAGATACGTTTATTTATTTTTTCTTGAAATGTTACAAGAAATCTTATTTAAAATCACAAGGTTTTTAAAAGGCGTAAGATTATTTGATATATCATTTTAGATAACTTTCAGAGGTATCGTAAATTTCTTTTTAAAACTAAATGTATATTTTTAAAATTTTTATTTTTCATTTTATGTATTTTGTTTTAAAACGTTCAGAGATGATCTAAATGTCTTTTCATATTACAACTGTATATTTAATTCTTTTTTTTTTTTTTTAATTTAATGTATTTTATTTTTAAGTTCAAATGTATTGGGAATTTCTTTCAATATCCAAATTGTATATTTTTACATTTTTTTCATTTAATGTATTTTATTTTGAAAAGTTCAGAATTACTGTAGATTTCTTTTCATATTCAAACTGTATATTTTCAATTTTTTTTTTTATTTAATGTATTTCATTTTTATTTTTAAATTCAATGGTAAAAAAGCACTGGAGCTCCCTCCCTTCTTCCTACCGTCCTATATCTCTTCTACCCATCATGGGTAAAATCATTGAACGGCTCCTCCTTAAACGACTATACCCTATCCTAGAATCATATCACATAATCCCAGACCACCAGTTCGCATTCCGAACTTCCCACTCCACCATCCAAAAATGTCACCGTGTGATGGATGTTGTCTCGTCTGAGAGCGCGGACTGTACTGCACTGGAGCCTTTCTCGATGTTTGAACAGGCCTTTGACCGAGTCTGGCACCCAGGACTGTTCCTTTCTCCTATATACTTCCTAATCATCCACTCTACCCCTCTGACAGATCCTTCAAAATAAGCAACAATATTTCCTATTCATCTCTTTTCACCCAGTCTGCTGGGGATCCTCAAGGCAGTATCCTAGGACCTATTTTTTACACAGTATATACAGCTGATATCCTAACACATTCCTTTCTACCTATGCCGATGACACTTGCGTGTTATCGGTTAATAACGATCCTACAGTTGCCTCTCAAACTCTGACGTATGGTGTCAGAATTGGAGAATTAAAATCAATTCCAATAAATCCCAAAAATTACCTTTACCCTTCGTTGAAAACCTATGACAACCTGCCCTACAGTGTCCTTTATGATATTCCGCTTGTCCCGGTTGAACAGATTCACTATTTAGGACTCCTGCTTGACTAACGACTTACATGTAATCCGCATACATACTGTGAAAAAACAAGAAACTGCACGACAATTTTGACTACTCCAACACTTACTAGACAGACGCTCTAACCTTTCACTAAACTACAAAAGATTCATTTACATAACCATCATGAGGCCTATCTGGACCTACAGAGTTGAGCTATGGGGCTCTACTAAACCATCAAACTCTTCCCGTATCCAATCCATACAATCCAAAATCCTTCGCAAAATCCTTCACGTTCCTTACTTTGTCACGAATAAAATCATCCACAATGACCTTAATGTTCCATATGTTGGTGATTTGGCCCATATCAGGTATCACGTATTCTATGAAAAAGTATACACCAACTCTAATCAATTTTTTTCTTTTTTTAATTTTATTTATTAAGAGATAATACAATCTGCCACCTTCTGGGCAATGAGTATTACAGATAGAATAAATCATTTATACTATATGTACATTGTAAATAAAATTAAAGAAAAAATAATAATAAATACTAATCAAATAAAAGAAAAAAATATATATATACACAAATTAAATAAATACTATAAAGAAAATAATAATAAAAATCTTGTTAACATTCATACCTATTTACAATATTTACAAACTGCCCCTGGGATCACTGGATCAAACCTCGACATCCACTAGTGGATGTCGAGGCACAATGCCAGAAGATCCCAGCGCCTCTCATTCAGCTGTGTCACTGGTCTTGAGAGCCAGTGGAGTCTAATCAATTAGTTTCAATCATTGCTTCCTCTTCAATTCTTGATAATCCTCCGAGGCGTCTAAAAAGAATATGGCCTCGAAACATTCATGATTAGACTCACTACCAAAGAGTGCTGCCAATGGGCAGTTTATCTTGATGTTTATTTCATGTGTTATAACATTTCAGCATATTTACTTGATGTATTTTTTGTACAGATGTAAATTTCAATAAAAATATAAATAAATAAAAAAGAATTCAAAGGTATTGTTATTTTTTTTCCTTCTAATTCTTACTTTATTATTATTATTATTATTCTTTTTTAATTAATGTGATATTTTCATCAATTAATGTCGTCAAAAGCTACAAGTAAAAGCTCTAGATCTGCAGGCTCCCACAAAACAAAGACCCAAAGATTAACCGCCCCCCAGCACATGATCACAAGGAAGAAATGATAAAACTCCGTTTTATGTACACCGAATCCATTTTAGATTCTCCAAATGAAAAAAAAACCATGAATCTTCTATACCGAAGGAACCACAACCTCCACCAATATTTGTTAAAAATTTCCAGCTGCTCTGCGCGCATTTAAACAAATTAACCGATCCTAATAGTTATTCTTGTAGAAGTATGTTTGACGTGTATATAGGTATGAGTGATTTCTAGACTTTGTATATATTTTATTGATTCGTTATTGTATATATATATATATATATATATATATATATATATATATGTATATTGTTATAATTATTATTGTTTTACTATTATAAATATTGTATGAATGTTA